>CALYLW010000915.1:283987-716895 GCA_944989445.1 Ampullaceana balthica
ACAAACTAGATGGCCAAGAGAGAATAGAACTAGAGCTCAATGCTAACAAACTAGATGGCCAAGAGAGAATAGAACTAGAGCTCAATGCTAACAAACTAGATGGCCAAGAGAGAATAGAACTAGAGCTCAATGCTACAAACTAGATGGCCAAGAGAGAATAGAACTAGAGCTCAATGCTAACAAACTAGATGGCCAAGAGAGAATAGAACTAGAGCTCAATGCTAACAAACTAGATGGCCAAGAGAGAATAGAACTAGAGCTCAATGCTAACAAACTAGATGGCCAAGAGAGAATAGAACTAGAGCTCAATGCTAACAAACTAGATGGCCAAGAGAGAATAGAACTAGAGCTCAATGCTAACAAACTAGATGGCCAAGAGAGAATAGAACTAGAGCTCAATGCTAACAAACTAGATGGCCAAGAGAGAATAGAACTAGAGCTCAATGCTACAAACTAGATGGCCAAGAGAGAATAGAACTAGAGCTCAATGCTAACAAACTAGATGGCCAAGAGAGAATAGAACTAGAGCTCAATGCTAACAAACTAGATGGCCAAGAGAGAATAGAACTAGAGCTCAATGCTAACAAACTAGATGGCCAAGAGAGAATAGAACTAGAGCTCAATGCTAACAAACTAGATGGCCAAGAGAGAATAGAACTAGAGCTCAATGCTAACAAACTAGATGGCCAAGAGAGAATAGAACTAGAGCTCAATGCTAACAAACTAGATGGCCAAGAGAGAATAGAACTAGAGCTCAATGCTAACAAACTAGATGGCCAAGAGAGAATAGAACTAGAGCTCAATGCTAACAAACTAGATGGCCAAGAGAGAATAGAACTAGAGCTCAATGCTAACAAACTAGATGGCCAAGAGAGAATAGAACTAGAGCTCAATGCTAACAAACTAGATGGCCAAGAGAGAATAGAACTAGAGCTCAATGCTAACAAACTAGATGGCCAAGAGAGAATAGAACTAGAGCTCAATGCTAACAAACTAGATGGCCAAGAGAGAATAGAACTAGAGCTCAATGCTAACAAACTAGATGGCCAAGAGAGAATAGAACTAGAGCTCAATGCTAACAAACTAGATGGCCAAGAGAGAATAGAACTAGAGCTCAATGCTAACAAACTAGATGGCCAAGAGAGAATAGAACTAGAGCTCAATGCTAACAAACTAGATGGCCAAGAGAGAATAGAACTAGAGCTCAATGCTAACAAACTAGATGGCCAAGAGAGAATAGAACTAGAGCTCAATGCTAACAAACTAGATGGCCAAGAGAGAATAGAACTAGAGCTCAATGCTAACAAACTAGATGGCCAAGAGAGAATAGAACTAGAGCTCAATGCTACAAACTAGATGGCCAAGAGAGAATAGAACTAGAGCTCAATGCTAACAAACTAGATGGCCAAGAGAGAATAGAACTAGAGCTCAATGCTAACAAACTAGATGGCCAAGAGAGAATAGAACTAGAGCTCAATGCTAACAAACTAGATGGCCAAGAGAGAATAGAACTAGAGCTCAATGCTAACAAACTAGATGGCCAAGAGAGAATAGAACTAGAGCTCAATGCTAACAAACTAGATGGCCAAGAGAGAATAGAACTAGAGCTCAATGCTAACAAACTAGATGGCCAAGAGAGAATAGAACTAGAGCTCAATGCTAACAAACTAGATGGCCAAGAGAGAATAGAACTAGAGCTCAATGCTAACAAACTAGATGGCCAAGAGAGAATAGAACTAGAGCTCAATGCTAACAAACTAGATGGCCAAGAGAGAATAGAACTAGAGCTCAATGCTAACAAACTAGATGGCCAAGAGAGAATAGAACTAGAGCTCAATGCTAACAAACTAGATGGCCAAGAGAGAATAGAACTAGAGCTCAATGCTAACAAACTAGATGGCCAAGAGAGAATAGAACTAGAGCTCAATGCTAACAAACTAGATGGCCAAGAGAGAATAGAACTAGAGCTCAATGCTAACAAACTAGATGGCCAAGAGAGAATAGAACTAGAGCTCAATGCTAACAAACTAGATGGCCAAGAGAGAATAGAACTAGAGCTCAATGCTAACAAACTAGATGGCCAAGAGAGAATAGAACTAGAGCTCAATGCTAACAAACTAGATGGCCAAGAGAGAATAGAACTAGAGCTCAATGCTAACAAACTAGATGGCCAAGAGAGAATAGAACTAGAGCTCAATGCTAACAAACTAGATGGCCAAGAGAGAATAGAACTAGAGCTCAATGCTAACAAACTAGATGGCCAAGAGAGAATAGAACTAGAGCTCAATGCTAACAAACTAGATGGCCAAGAGAGAATAGAACTAGAGCTCAATGCTAACAAACTAGATGGCCAAGAGAGAATAGAACTAGAGCTCAATGCTAACAAACTAGATGGCCAAGAGAGAATAGAACTAGAGCTCAATGCTAACAAACTAGATGGCCAAGAGAGAATAGAACTAGAGCTCAATGCTAACAAACTAGATGGCCAAGAGAGAATAGAACTAGAGCTCAATGCTAACAAACTAGATGGCCAAGAGAGAATAGAACTAGAGCTCAATGCTAACAAACTAGATGGCCAAGAGAGAATAGAACTAGAGCTCAATGCTAACAAACTAGATGGCCAAGAGAGAATAGAACTAGAGCTCAATGCTAACAAACTAGATGGCCAAGAGAGACATCATGCAAACTAGTGCAAAGAGATGCTCAATGCTACAAACTAGATGGCCAAGAGAGAATAGAACTAGAGCTCAATGCTACAAACTAGATGGCCAAGAGAGAATAGAACTAGAGCTCAATGCTACAAACTAGATGGCCAAGAGAGAATAGAACTAGAGCTCAATGCTACAAACTAGATGGCCAAGAGAGAATAGAACTAGAGCTCAATGCTAACAAACTAGATGGCCAAGAGAGAATAGAACTAGAGCTCAATGCTAACAAACTAGATGGCCAAGAGAGAATAGAACTAGAGCTCAATGCTAACAAACTAGATGGCCAAGAGAGAATAGAACTAGAGCTCAATGCTACAAACTAGATGGCCAAGAGAGAATAGAACTAGAGCTCAATGCTAACAAACTAGATGGCCAAGAGAGAATAGAACTAGAGCTCAATGCTACAAACTAGATGGCCAAGAGAGAATAGAACTAGAGCTCAATGCTACAAACTAGATGGCCAAGAGAGAATAGAACTAGAGCTCAATGCTACAAACTAGATGGCCAAGAGAGAATAGAACTAGAGCTCAATGCTAACAAACTAGATGGCCAAGAGAGAATAGAACTAGAGCTCAATGCTACAAACTAGATGGCCAAGAGAGAATAGAACTAGAGCTCAATGCTACAAACTAGATGGCCAAGAGAGAATAGAACTAGAGCTCAATGCTACAAACTAGATGGCCAAGAGAGAATAGAACTAGAGCTCAATGCTAACAAACTAGATGGCCAAGAGAGAATAGAACTAGAGCTCAATGCTAACAAACTAGATGGCCAAGAGAGAATAGAACTAGAGCTCAATGCTAACAAACTAGATGGCCAAGAGAGAATAGAACTAGAGCTCAATGCTACAAACTAGATGGCCAAGAGAGAATAGAACTAGAGCTCAATGCTAACAAACTAGATGGCCAAGAGAGAATAGAACTAGAGCTCAATGCTAACAAACTAGATGGCCAAGAGAGAATAGAACTAGAGCTCAATGCTAACAAACTAGATGGCCAAGAGAGAATAGAACTAGAGCTCAATGCTACAAACTAGATGGCCAAGAGAGAATAGAACTAGAGCTCAATGCTACAAACTAGATGGCCAAGAGAGAATAGAACTAGAGCTCAATGCTAACAAACTAGATGGCCAAGAGAGAATAGAACTAGAGCTCAATGCTAACAAACTAGATGGCCAAGAGAGAATAGAACTAGAGCTCAATGCTAACAAACTAGATGGCCAAGAGAGAATAGAACTAGAGCTCAATGCTAACAAACTAGATGGCCAAGAGAGAATAGAACTAGAGCTCAATGCTAACAAACTAGATGGCCAAGAGAGAATAGAACTAGAGCTCAATGCTAACAAACTAGATGGCCAAGAGAGAATAGAACTAGAGCTCAATGCTAACAAACTAGATGGCCAAGAGAGAATAGAACTAGAGCTCAATGCTAACAAACTAGATGGCCAAGAGAGAATAGAACTAGAGCTCAATGCTAACAAACTAGATGGCCAAGAGAGAATAGAACTAGAGCTCAATGCTAACAAACTAGATGGCCAAGAGAGAATAGAACTAGAGCTCAATGCTAACAAACTAGATGGCCAAGAGAGAATAGAACTAGAGCTCAATGCTAACAAACTAGATGGCCAAGAGAGAATAGAACTAGAGCTCAATGCTAACAAACTAGATGGCCAAGAGAGAATAGAACTAGAGCTCAATGCTAACAAACTAGATGGCCAAGAGAGAATAGAACTAGAGCTCAATGCTAACAAACTAGATGGCCAAGAGAGAATAGAACTAGAGCTCAATGCTAACAAACTAGATGGCCAAGAGAGAATAGAACTAGAGCTCAAATGCTAACAAACTAGATGGCCAAGAGAGAATAGAACTAGAGCTCAATGCTAACAAACTAGATGGCCAAGAGAGAATAGAACTAGAGCTCAATGCTAACAAACTAGATGGCCAAGAGAGAATAGAACTAGAGCTCAATGCTAACAAACTAGATGGCCAAGAGAGAATAGAACTAGAGCTCAATGCTAACAAACTAGATGGCCAAGAGAGAATAGAACTAGAGCTCAATGCTAACAAACTAGATGGCCAAGAGAGAATAGAACTAGAGCTCAATGCTAACAAACTAGATGGCCAAGAGAGAATAGAACTAGAGCTCAATGCTAACAAACTAGATGGCCAAGAGAGAATAGAACTAGAGCTCAATGCTAACAAACTAGATGGCCAAGAGAGAATAGAACTAGAGCTCAATGCTAACAAACTAGATGGCCAAGAGAGAATAGAACTAGAGCTCAATGCTACAAACTAGATGGCCAAGAGAGAATAGAACTAGAGCTCAATGCTAACAAACTAGATGGCCAAGAGAGAATAGAACTAGAGCTCAATGCTACAAACTAGATGGCCAAGAGAGAATAGAACTAGAGCTCAATGCTAACAAACTAGATGGCCAAGAGAGAATAGAACTAGAGCTCAATGCTAACAAACTAGATGGCCAAGAGAGAATAGAACTAGAGCTCAATGCTAACAAACTAGATGGCCAAGAGAGAATAGAACTAGAGCTCAATGCTAACAAACTAGATGGCCAAGAGAGAATAGAACTAGAGCTCAATGCTAACAAACTAGATGGCCAAGAGAGAATAGAACTAGAGCTCAATGCTAACAAACTAGATGGCCAAGAGAGAATAGAACTAGAGCTCAATGCTACAAACTAGATGGCCAAGAGAGAATAGAACTAGAGCTCAATGCTAACAAACTAGATGGCCAAGAGAGAATAGAACTAGAGCTCAATGCTACAAACTAGATGGCCAAGAGAGAATAGAACTAGAGCTCAATGCTAACAAACTAGATGGCCAAGAGAGAATAGAACTAGAGCTCAATGCTACAAACTAGATGGCCAAGAGAGAATAGAACTAGAGCTCAATGCTACAAACTAGATGGCCAAGAGAGAATAGAACTAGAGCTCAATGCTAACAAACTAGATGGCCAAGAGAGAATAGAACTAGAGCTCAATGCTAACAAACTAGATGGCCAAGAGAGAATAGAACTAGAGCTCAATGCTAACAAACTAGATGGCCAAGAGAGAATAGAACTAGAGCTCAATGCTAACAAACTAGATGGCCAAGAGAGAATAGAACTAGAGCTCAATGCTAACAAACTAGATGGCCAAGAGAGAATAGAACTAGAGCTCAATGCTAACAAACTAGATGGCCAAGAGAGAATAGAACTAGAGCTCAATGCTAACAAACTAGATGGCCAAGAGAGAATAGAACTAGAGCTCAATGCTAACAAACTAGATGGCCAAGAGAGAATAGAACTAGAGCTCAATGCTAACAAACTAGATGGCCAAGAGAGAATAGAACTAGAGCTCAATGCTAACAAACTAGATGGCCAAGAGAGAATAGAACTAGAGCTCAATGCTAACAAACTAGATGGCCAAGAGAGAATAGAACTAGAGCTCAATGCTAACAAACTAGATGGCCAAGAGAGAATAGAACTAGAGCTCAATGCTAACAAACTAGATGGCCAAGAGAGAATAGAACTAGAGCTCAATGCTAACAAACTAGATGGCCAAGAGAGAATAGAACTAGAGCTCAATGCTAACAAACTAGATGGCCAAGAGAGAATAGAACTAGAGCTCAATGCTAACAAACTAGATGGCCAAGAGAGAATAGAACTAGAGCTCAATGCTAACAAACTAGATGGCCAAGAGAGAATAGAACTAGAGCTCAATGCTAACAAACTAGATGGCCAAGAGAGAATAGAACTAGAGCTCAATGCTAACAAACTAGATGGCCAAGAGAGAATAGAACTAGAGCTCAATGCTAACAAACTAGATGGCCAAGAGAGAATAGAACTAGAGCTCAATGCTAACAAACTAGATGGCCAAGAGAGAATAGAACTAGAGCTCAATGCTAACAAACTAGATGGCCAAGAGAGAATAGAACTAGAGCTCAATGCTAACAAACTAGATGGCCAAGAGAGAATAGAACTAGAGCTCAATGCTAACAAACTAGATGGCCAAGAGAGAATAGAACTAGAGCTCAATGCTAACAAACTAGATGGCCAAGAGAGAATAGAACTAGAGCTCAATGCTAACAAACTAGATGGCCAAGAGAGAATAGAACTAGAGCTCAATGCTAACAAACTAGATGGCCAAGAGAGAATAGAACTAGAGCTCAATGCTAACAAACTAGATGGCCAAGAGAGAATAGAACTAGAGCTCAATGCTAACAAACTAGATGGCCAAGAGAGAATAGAACTAGAGCTCAATGCTAACAAACTAGATGGCCAAGAGAGAATAGAACTAGAGCTCAATGCTAACAAACTAGATGGCCAAGAGAGAATAGAACTAGAGCTCAATGCTAACAAACTAGATGGCCAAGAGAGAATAGAACTAGAGCTCAATGCTAACAAACTAGATGGCCAAGAGAGAATAGAACTAGAGCTCAATGCTAACAAACTAGATGGCCAAGAGAGAATAGAACTAGAGCTCAATGCTAACAAACTAGATGGCCAAGAGAGAATAGAACTAGAGCTCAATGCTAACAAACTAGATGGCCAAGAGAGAATAGAACTAGAGCTCAATGCTAACAAACTAGATGGCCAAGAGAGAATAGAACTAGAGCTCAATGCTAACAAACTAGATGGCCAAGAGAGAATAGAACTAGAGCTCAATGCTAACAAACTAGATGGCCAAGAGAGAATAGAACTAGAGCTCAATGCTAACAAACTAGATGGCCAAGAGAGAATAGAACTAGAGCTCAATGCTAACAAACTAGATGGCCAAGAGAGAATAGAACTAGAGCTCAATGCTAACAAACTAGATGGCCAAGAGAGAATAGAACTAGAGCTCAATGCTAACAAACTAGATGGCCAAGAGAGAATAGAACTAGAGCTCAATGCTAACAAACTAGATGGCCAAGAGAGAATAGAACTAGAGCTCAATGCTAACAAACTAGATGGCCAAGAGAGAATAGAACTAGAGCTCAATGCTAACAAACTAGATGGCCAAGAGAGAATAGAACTAGAGCTCAATGCTAACAAACTAGATGGCCAAGAGAGAATAGAACTAGAGCTCAATGCTAACAAACTAGATGGCCAAGAGAGAATAGAACTAGAGCTCAATGCTACAAACTAGATGGCCAAGAGAGAATAGAACTAGAGCTCAATGCTACAAACTAGATGGCCAAGAGAGAATAGAACTAGAGCTCAATGCTAACAAACTAGATGGCCAAGAGAGAATAGAACTAGAGCTCAATGCTAACAAACTAGATGGCCAAGAGAGAATAGAACTAGAGCTCAATGCTAACAAACTAGATGGCCAAGAGAGAATAGAACTAGAGCTCAATGCTAACAAACTAGATGGCCAAGAGAGAATAGAACTAGAGCTCAATGCTAACAAACTAGATGGCCAAGAGAGAATAGAACTAGAGCTCAATGCTACAAACTAGATGGCCAAGAGAGAATAGAACTAGAGCTCATGCTAAAACTAGATGGCCAAGAGAGAATAGAACTAGAGCTCAATGCTACAAACTAGATGGCCAAGAGAGAATAGCTAAGCACTGACCAGAGAGAATAGAACTAGAGCTCAATGCTAACAAACTAGATGGCCAAGAGAGAATAGAACTAGAGCTCAATGCTAACAAACTAGATGGCCAAGAGAGAATAGAACTAGAGCTCAATGCTAACAAACTAGATGGCCAAGAGAGAATAGAACTAGAGCTCAATGCTAACAAACTAGATGGCCAAGAGATAGAACTAGAGCCATGCTACAAACTAGATGGCCAAGAGATAGAACTAGCTCATGCTAACAAACTAGATGGCCAAGAGAGAATAGAACTAGAGCTCAATGCTAACAAACTAGATGGCCAAGAGAGAATAGAACTAGAGCTCAATGCTAACAAACTAGATGGCCAAGAGAGAATAGAACTAGAGCTCAATGCTAACAAACTAGATGGCCAAGAGAGAATAGAACTAGAGCTCAATGCTAACAAACTAGATGGCCAAGAGAGAATAGAACTAGAGCTCAATGCTACAAACTAGATGGCCAAGAGAGAATAGAACTAGAGCTCAATGCTACAAACTAGATGGCCAAGAGAGAATAGAACTAGAGCTCAATGCTACAAACTAGATGGCCAAGAGAGAATAGAACTAGAGCTCAATGCTACAAACTAGATGGCCAAGAGAGAATAGAACTAGAGCTCAATGCTAACAAACTAGATGGCCAAGAGAGAATAGAACTAGAGCTCAATGCTAACAAACTAGATGGCCAAGAGAGAATAGAACTAGAGCTCAATGCTAACAAACTAGATGGCCAAGAGAGAATAGAACTAGAGCTCAATGCTACAAACTAGATGGCCAAGAGAGAATAGAACTAGAGCTCAATGCTAACAAACTAGATGGCCAAGAGAGAATAGAACTAGAGCTCAATGCTACAAACTAGATGGCCAAGAGAGAATAGAACTAGAGCTCAATGCTACAAACTAGATGGCCAAGAGAGAATAGAACTAGAGCTCAATGCTAACAAACTAGATGGCCAAGAGAGAATAGAACTAGAGCTCAATGCTAACAAACTAGATGGCCAAGAGAGAATAGAACTAGAGCTCAATGCTAACAAACTAGATGGCCAAGAGAGAATAGAACTAGAGCTCAATGCTAACAAACTAGATGGCCAAGAGAGAATAGAACTAGAGCTCAATGCTAACAAACTAGATGGCCAAGAGAGAATAGAACTAGAGCTCAATGCTAACAAACTAGATGGCCAAGAGAGAATAGAACTAGAGCTCAATGCTAACAAACTAGATGGCCAAGAGAGAATAGAACTAGAGCTCAATGCTAACAAACTAGATGGCCAAGAGAGAATAGAACTAGAGCTCAATGCTAACAAACTAGATGGCCAAGAGAGAATAGAACTAGAGCTCAATGCTAACAAACTAGATGGCCAAGAGAGAATAGAACTAGAGCTCAATGCTAACAAACTAGATGGCCAAGAGAGAATAGAACTAGAGCTCAATGCTAACAAACTAGATGGCCAAGAGAGAATAGAACTAGAGCTCAATGCTAACAAACTAGATGGCCAAGAGAGAATAGAACTAGAGCTCAATGCTAACAAACTAGATGGCCAAGAGAGAATAGAACTAGAGCTCAATGCTAACAAACTAGATGGCCAAGAGAGAATAGAACTAGAGCTCAATGCTAACAAACTAGATGGCCAAGAGAGAATAGAACTAGAGCTCAATGCTAACAAACTAGATGGCCAAGAGAGAATAGAACTAGAGCTCAATGCTAACAAACTAGATGGCCAAGAGAGAATAGAACTAGAGCTCAATGCTAACAAACTAGATGGCCAAGAGAGAATAGAACTAGAGCTCAATGCTAACAAACTAGATGGCCAAGAGAGAATAGAACTAGAGCTCAATGCTAACAAACTAGATGGCCAAGAGAGAATAGAACTAGAGCTCAATGCTAACAAACTAGATGGCCAAGAGAGAATAGAACTAGAGCTCAATGCTAACAAACTAGATGGCCAAGAGAGAATAGAACTAGAGCTCAATGCTAACAAACTAGATGGCCAAGAGAGAATAGAACTAGAGCTCAATGCTAACAAACTAGATGGCCAAGAGAGAATAGAACTAGAGCTCAATGCTAACAAACTAGATGGCCAAGAGAGAATAGAACTAGAGCTCAATGCTAACAAACTAGATGGCCAAGAGAGAATAGAACTAGAGCTCAATGCTAACAAACTAGATGGCCAAGAGAGAATAGAACTAGAGCTCAATGCTAACAAACTAGATGGCCAAGAGAGAATAGAACTAGAGCTCAATGCTACAAACTAGATGGCCAAGAGAGAATAGAACTAGAGCTCAATGCTAACAAACTAGATGGCCAAGAGAGAATAGAACTAGAGCTCAATGCTAACAAACTAGATGGCCAAGAGAGAATAGAACTAGAGCTCAATGCTAACAAACTAGATGGCCAAGAGAGAATAGAACTAGAGCTCAATGCTAACAAACTAGATGGCCAAGAGAGAATAGAACTAGAGCTCAATGCTAACAAACTAGATGGCCAAGAGAGAATAGAACTAGAGCTCAATGCTAACAAACTAGATGGCCAAGAGAGAATAGAACTAGAGCTCAATGCTAACAAACTAGATGGCCAAGAGAGAATAGAACTAGAGCTCAATGCTAACAAACTAGATGGCCAAGAGAGAATAGAACTAGAGCTCAATGCTAACAAACTAGATGGCCAAGAGAGAATAGAACTAGAGCTCAATGCTAACAAACTAGATGGCCAAGAGAGAATAGAACTAGAGCTCAATGCTAACAAACTAGATGGCCAAGAGAGAATAGAACTAGAGCTCAATGCTAACAAACTAGATGGCCAAGAGAGAATAGAACTAGAGCTCAATGCTACAAACTAGATGGCCAAGAGAGAATAGAACTAGAGCTCAATGCTAACAAACTAGATGGCCAAGAGAGAATAGAACTAGAGCTCAATGCTAACAAACTAGATGGCCAAGAGAGAATAGAACTAGAGCTCAATGCTAACAAACTAGATGGCCAAGAGAGAATAGAACTAGAGCTCAATGCTAACAAACTAGATGGCCAAGAGAGAATAGAACTAGAGCTCAATGCTAACAAACTAGATGGCCAAGAGAGAATAGAACTAGAGCTCAATGCTAACAAACTAGATGGCCAAGAGAGAATAGAACTAGAGCTCAATGCTAACAAACTAGATGGCCAAGAGAGAATAGAACTAGAGCTCAATGCTAACAAACTAGATGGCCAAGAGAGAATAGAACTAGAGCTCAATGCTAACAAACTAGATGGCCAAGAGAGAATAGAACTAGAGCTCAATGCTAACAAACTAGATGGCCAAGAGAGAATAGAACTAGAGCTCAATGCTAACAAACTAGATGGCCAAGAGAGAATAGAACTAGAGCTCAATGCTAACAAACTAGATGGCCAAGAGAGAATAGAACTAGAGCTCAATGCTAACAAACTAGATGGCCAAGAGAGAATAGAACTAGAGCATGCTACAAACAGATGCCAGAAGAATAGACTCATGCAAACTAGATGGCCAAGAGAGAATAGAACTAGAGCTCAATGCTAACAAACTAGATGGCCAAGAGAGAATAGAACTAGAGCTCAATGCTAACAAACTAGATGGCCAAGAGAGAATAGAACTAGAGCTCAATGCTAACAAACTAGATGGCCAAGAGAGAATAGAACTAGAGCTCAATGCTAACAAACTAGATGGCCAAGAGAGAATAGAACTAGAGCTCAATGCTAACAAACTAGATGGCCAAGAGAGAATAGAACTAGAGCTCAATGCTAACAAACTAGATGGCCAAGAGAGAATAGAACTAGAGCTCAATGCTAACAAACTAGATGGCCAAGAGAGAATAGAACTAGAGCTCAATGCTAACAAACTAGATGGCCAAGAGAGAATAGAACTAGAGCTCAATGCTAACAAACTAGATGGCCAAGAGAGAATAGAACTAGAGCTCAATGCTAACAAACTAGATGGCCAAGAGAGAATAGAACTAGAGCTCAATGCTAACAAACTAGATGGCCAAGAGAGAATAGAACTAGAGCTCAATGCTAACAAACTAGATGGCCAAGAGAGAATAGAACTAGAGCTCAATGCTAACAAACTAGATGGCCAAGAGAGAATAGAACTAGAGCTCAATGCTAACAAACTAGATGGCCAAGAGAGAATAGAACTAGAGCTCAATGCTAACAAACTAGATGGCCAAGAGAGAATAGAACTAGAGCTCAATGCTAACAAACTAGATGGCCAAGAGAGAATAGAACTAGAGCTCAATGCTAACAAACTAGATGGCCAAGAGAGAATAGAACTAGAGCTCAATGCTAACAAACTAGATGGCCAAGAGAGAATAGAACTAGAGCTCAATGCTAACAAACTAGATGGCCAAGAGAGAATAGAACTAGAGCTCAATGCTAACAAACTAGATGGCCAAGAGAGAATAGAACTAGAGCTCAATGCTAACAAACTAGATGGCCAAGAGAGAATAGAACTAGAGCTCAATGCTAACAAACTAGATGGCCAAGAGAGAATAGAACTAGAGCTCAATGCTAACAAACTAGATGGCCAAGAGAGAATAGAACTAGAGCTCAATGCTAACAAACTAGATGGCCAAGAGAGAATAGAACTAGAGCTCAATGCTAACAAACTAGATGGCCAAGAGAGAATAGAACTAGAGCTCAATGCTAACAAACTAGATGGCCAAGAGAGAATAGAACTAGAGCTCAATGCTACAAACTAGATGGCCAAGAGAGAATAGAACTAGAGCTCAATGCTACAAACTAGATGGCCAAGAGAGAATAGAACTAGAGCTCAATGCTACAAACTAGATGGCCAAGAGAGAATAGAACTAGAGCTCAATGCTAACAAACTAGATGGCCAAGAGAGAATAGAACTAGAGCTCAATGCTAACAAACTAGATGGCCAAGAGAGAATAGAACTAGAGCTCAATGCTACAAACTAGATGGCCAAGAGAGAATAGAACTAGAGCTCAATGCTACAAACTAGATGGCCAAGAGAGAATAGAACTAGAGCTCAATGCTAACAAACTAGATGGCCAAGAGAGAATAGAACTAGAGCTCAATGCTAACAAACTAGATGGCCAAGAGAGAATAGAACTAGAGCTCAATGCTAACAAACTAGATGGCCAAGAGAGAATAGAACTAGAGCTCAATGCTAACAAACTAGATGGCCAAGAGAGAATAGAACTAGAGCTCAATGCTAACAAACTAGATGGCCAAGAGAGAATAGAACTAGAGCTCAATGCTAACAAACTAGATGGCCAAGAGAGAATAGAACTAGAGCTCAATGCTAACAAACTAGATGGCCAAGAGAGAATAGAACTAGAGCTCAATGCTAACAAACTAGATGGCCAAGAGAGAATAGAACTAGAGCTCAATGCTAACAAACTAGATGGCCAAGAGAGAATAGAACTAGAGCTCAATGCTAACAAACTAGATGGCCAAGAGAGAATAGAACTAGAGCTCAATGCTAACAAACTAGATGGCCAAGAGAGAATAGAACTAGAGCTCAATGCTAACAAACTAGATGGCCAAGAGAGAATAGAACTAGAGCTCAATGCTAACAAACTAGATGGCCAAGAGAGAATAGAACTAGAGCTCAATGCTAACAAACTAGATGGCCAAGAGAGAATAG
The DNA here is from genome assembly GCA_944989445.1 of Ampullaceana balthica. NCBI lineage: Eukaryota > Metazoa > Mollusca > Gastropoda > Lymnaeidae > Ampullaceana > Ampullaceana balthica. The sequence goes on from CALYLW010000915.1 coordinate 297,884, forward strand.
AACTAGAGCTCAATGCTAACAAACTAGATGGCCAAGAGAGAATAGAACTAGAGCTCAATGCTAACAAACTAGATGGCCAAGAGAGAATAGAACTAGAGCTCAATGCTAACAAACTAGATGGCCAAGAGAGAATAGAACTAGAGCTCAATGCTAACAAACTAGATGGCCAAGAGAGAATAGAACTAGAGCTCAATGCTAACAAACTAGATGGCCAAGAGAGAATAGAACTAGAGCTCAATGCTAACAAACTAGATGGCCAAGAGAGAATAGAACTAGAGCTCAATGCTAACAAACTAGATGGCCAAGAGAGAATAGAACTAGAGCTCAATGCTAACAAACTAGATGGCCAAGAGAGAATAGAACTAGAGCTCAATGCTAACAAACTAGATGGCCAAGAGAGAATAGAACTAGAGCTCAATGCTAACAAACTAGATGGCCAAGAGAGAATAGAACTAGAGCTCAATGCTAACAAACTAGATGGCCAAGAGAGAATAGAACTAGAGCTCAATGCTAACAAACTAGATGGCCAAGAGAGAATAGAACTAGAGCTCAATGCTAACAAACTAGATGGCCAAGAGAGAATAGAACTAGAGCTCAATGCTAACAAACTAGATGGCCAAGAGAGAATAGAACTAGAGCTCAATGCTAACAAACTAGATGGCCAAGAGAGAATAGAACTAGAGCTCAATGCTAACAAACTAGATGGCCAAGAGAGAATAGAACTAGAGCTCAATGCTACAAACTAGATGGCCAAGAGAGAATAGAACTAGAGCTCAATGCTAACAAACTAGATGGCCAAGAGAGAATAGAACTAGAGCTCAATGCTACAAACTAGATGGCCAAGAGAGAATAGAACTAGAGCTCAATGCTAACAAACTAGATGGCCAAGAGAGAATAGAACTAGAGCTCAATGCTAACAAACTAGATGGCCAAGAGAGAATAGAACTAGAGCTCAATGCTAACAAACTAGATGGCCAAGAGAGAATAGAACTAGAGCTCAATGCTAACAAACTAGATGGCCAAGAGAGAATAGAACTAGAGCTCAATGCTAACAAACTAGATGGCCAAGAGAGAATAGAACTAGAGCTCAATGCTAACAAACTAGATGGCCAAGAGAGAATAGAACTAGAGCTCAATGCTAACAAACTAGATGGCCAAGAGAGAATAGAACTAGAGCTCAATGCTAACAAACTAGATGGCCAAGAGAGAATAGAACTAGAGCTCAATGCTAACAAACTAGATGGCCAAGAGAGAATAGAACTAGAGCTCAATGCTAACAAACTAGATGGCCAAGAGAGAATAGAACTAGAGCTCAATGCTAACAAACTAGATGGCCAAGAGAGAATAGAACTAGAGCTCAATGCTAACAAACTAGATGGCCAAGAGAGAATAGAACTAGAGCTCAATGCTAACAAACTAGATGGCCAAGAGAGAATAGAACTAGAGCTCAATGCTAACAAACTAGATGGCCAAGAGAGAATAGAACTAGAGCTCAATGCTAACAAACTAGATGGCCAAGAGAGAATAGAACTAGAGCTCAATGCTAACAAACTAGATGGCCAAGAGAGAATAGAACTAGAGCTCAATGCTAACAAACTAGATGGCCAAGAGAGAATAGAACTAGAGCTCAATGCTAACAAACTAGATGGCCAAGAGAGAATAGAACTAGAGCTCAATGCTAACAAACTAGATGGCCAAGAGAGAATAGAACTAGAGCTCAATGCTAACAAACTAGATGGCCAAGAGAGAATAGAACTAGAGCTCAATGCTAACAAACTAGATGGCCAAGAGAGAATAGAACTAGAGCTCAATGCTAACAAACTAGATGGCCAAGAGAGAATAGAACTAGAGCTCAATGCTAACAAACTAGATGGCCAAGAGAGAATAGAACTAGAGCTCAATGCTAACAAACTAGATGGCCAAGAGAGAATAGAACTAGAGCTCAATGCTACAAACTAGATGGCCAAGAGAGAATAGAACTAGAGCTCAATGCTAACAAACTAGATGGCCAAGAGAGAATAGAACTAGAGCTCAATGCTAACAAACTAGATGGCCAAGAGAGAATAGAACTAGAGCTCAATGCTAACAAACTAGATGGCCAAGAGAGAATAGAACTAGAGCTCAATGCTAACAAACTAGATGGCCAAGAGAGAATAGAACTAGAGCTCAATGCTACAAACTAGATGGCCAAGAGAGAATAGAACTAGAGCTCAATGCTAACAAACTAGATGGCCAAGAGAGAATAGAACTAGAGCTCAATGCTAACAAACTAGATGGCCAAGAGAGAATAGAACTAGAGCTCAATGCTAACAAACTAGATGGCCAAGAGAGAATAGAACTAGAGCTCAATGCTACAAACTAGATGGCCAAGAGAGAATAGAACTAGAGCTCAATGCTAACAAACTAGATGGCCAAGAGAGAATAGAACTAGAGCTCAATGCTACAAACTAGATGGCCAAGAGAGAATAGAACTAGAGCTCAATGCTAACAAACTAGATGGCCAAGAGAGAATAGAACTAGAGCTCAATGCTAACAAACTAGATGGCCAAGAGAGAATAGAACTAGAGCTCAATGCTACAAACTAGATGGCCAAGAGAGAATAGAACTAGAGCTCAATGCTAACAAACTAGATGGCCAAGAGAGAATAGAACTAGAGCTCAATGCTACAAACTAGATGGCCAAGAGAGAATAGAACTAGAGCTCAATGCTAACAAACTAGATGGCCAAGAGAGAATAGAACTAGAGCTCAATGCTAACAAACTAGATGGCCAAGAGAGAATAGAACTAGAGCTCAATGCTAACAAACTAGATGGCCAAGAGAGAATAGAACTAGAGCTCAATGCTAACAAACTAGATGGCCAAGAGAGAATAGAACTAGAGCTCAATGCTACAAACTAGATGGCCAAGAGAGAATAGAACTAGAGCTCAATGCTAACAAACTAGATGGCCAAGAGAGAATAGAACTAGAGCTCAATGCTAACAAACTAGATGGCCAAGAGAGAATAGAACTAGAGCTCAATGCTAACAAACTAGATGGCCAAGAGAGAATAGAACTAGAGCTCAATGCTAACAAACTAGATGGCCAAGAGAGAATAGAACTAGAGCTCAATGCTAACAAACTAGATGGCCAAGAGAGAATAGAACTAGAGCTCAATGCTACAAACTAGATGGCCAAGAGAGAATAGAACTAGAGCTCAATGCTAACAAACTAGATGGCCAAGAGAGAATAGAACTAGAGCTCAATGCTAACAAACTAGATGGCCAAGAGAGAATAGAACTAGAGCTCAATGCTACAAACTAGATGGCCAAGAGAGAATAGAACTAGAGCTCAATGCTACAAACTAGATGGCCAAGAGAGAATAGAACTAGAGCTCAATGCTAACAAACTAGATGGCCAAGAGAGAATAGAACTAGAGCTCAATGCTAACAAACTAGATGGCCAAGAGAGAATAGAACTAGAGCTCAATGCTAACAAACTAGATGGCCAAGAGAGAATAGAACTAGAGCTCAATGCTACAAACTAGATGGCCAAGAGAGAATAGAACTAGAGCTCAATGCTACAAACTAGATGGCCAAGAGAGAATAGAACTAGAGCTCAATGCTACAAACTAGATGGCCAAGAGAGAATAGAACTAGAGCTCAATGCTAACAAACTAGATGGCCAAGAGAGAATAGAACTAGAGCTCAATGCTAACAAACTAGATGGCCAAGAGAGAATAGAACTAGAGCTCAATGCTAACAAACTAGATGGCCAAGAGAGAATAGAACTAGAGCTCAATGCTAACAAACTAGATGGCCAAGAGAGAATAGAACTAGAGCTCAATGCTAACAAACTAGATGGCCAAGAGAGAATAGAACTAGAGCTCAATGCTAACAAACTAGATGGCCAAGAGAGAATAGAACTAGAGCTCAATGCTACAAACTAGATGGCCAAGAGAGAATAGAACTAGAGCTCAATGCTACAAACTAGATGGCCAAGAGAGAATAGAACTAGAGCTCAATGCTACAAACTAGATGGCCAAGAGAGAATAGAACTAGAGCTCAATGCTACAAACTAGATGGCCAAGAGAGAATAGAACTAGAGCTCAATGCTACAAACTAGATGGCCAAGAGAGAATAGAACTAGAGCTCAATGCTACAAACTAGATGGCCAAGAGAGAATAGAACTAGAGCTCAATGCTACAAACTAGATGGCCAAGAGAGAATAGAACTAGAGCTCAATGCTAACAAACTAGATGGCCAAGAGAGAATAGAACTAGAGCTCAATGCTACAAACTAGATGGCCAAGAGAGAATAGAACTAGAGCTCAATGCTAACAAACTAGATGGCCAAGAGAGAATAGAACTAGAGCTCAATGCTAACAAACTAGATGGCCAAGAGAGAATAGAACTAGAGCTCAATGCTACAAACTAGATGGCCAAGAGAGAATAGAACTAGAGCTCAATGCTAACAAACTAGATGGCCAAGAGAGAATAGAACTAGAGCTCAATGCTAACAAACTAGATGGCCAAGAGAGAATAGAACTAGAGCTCAATGCTAACAAACTAGATGGCCAAGAGAGAATAGAACTAGAGCTCAATGCTAACAAACTAGATGGCCAAGAGAGAATAGAACTAGAGCTCAATGCTAACAAACTAGATGGCCAAGAGAGAATAGAACTAGAGCTCAATGCTAACAAACTAGATGGCCAAGAGAGAATAGAACTAGAGCTCAATGCTAACAAACTAGATGGCCAAGAGAGAATAGAACTAGAGCTCAATGCTAACAAACTAGATGGCCAAGAGAGAATAGAACTAGAGCTCAATGCTACAAACTAGATGGCCAAGAGAGAATAGAACTAGAGCTCAATGCTAACAAACTAGATGGCCAAGAGAGAATAGAACTAGAGCTCAATGCTAACAAACTAGATGGCCAAGAGAGAATAGAACTAGAGCTCAATGCTACAAACTAGATGGCCAAGAGAGAATAGAACTAGAGCTCAATGCTACAAACTAGATGGCCAAGAGAGAATAGAACTAGAGCTCAATGCTAACAAACTAGATGGCCAAGAGAGAATAGAACTAGAGCTCAATGCTAACAAACTAGATGGCCAAGAGAGAATAGAACTAGAGCTCAATGCTAACAAACTAGATGGCCAAGAGAGAATAGAACTAGAGCTCAATGCTAACAAACTAGATGGCCAAGAGAGAATAGAACTAGAGCTCAATGCTAACAAACTAGATGGCCAAGAGAGAATAGAACTAGAGCTCAATGCTAACAAACTAGATGGCCAAGAGAGAATAGAACTAGAGCTCAATGCTAACAAACTAGATGGCCAAGAGAGAATAGAACTAGAGCTCAATGCTAACAAACTAGATGGCCAAGAGAGAATAGAACTAGAGCTCAATGCTAACAAACTAGATGGCCAAGAGAGAATAGAACTAGAGCTCAATGCTAACAAACTAGATGGCCAAGAGAGAATAGAACTAGAGCTCAATGCTAACAAACTAGATGGCCAAGAGAGAATAGAACTAGAGCTCAATGCTAACAAACTAGATGGCCAAGAGAGAATAGAACTAGAGCTCAATGCTAACAAACTAGATGGCCAAGAGAGAATAGAACTAGAGCTCAATGCTAACAAACTAGATGGCCAAGAGAGAATAGAACAAGAGCTCAATGCTACAAACTAGATGGCCAAGAGAGAATAGAACTAGAGCTCAATGCTAACAAACTAGATGGCCAAGAGAGAATAGAACTAGAGCTCAATGCTACAAACTAGATGGCCAAGAGAGAATAGAACTAGAGCTCAATGCTACAAACTAGATGGCCAAGAGAGAATAGAACTAGAGCTCAATGCTAACAAACTAGATGGCCAAGAGAGAATAGAACTAGAGCTCAATGCTAACAAACTAGATGGCCAAGAGAGAATAGAACTAGAGCTCAATGCTAACAAACTAGATGGCCAAGAGAGAATAGAACTAGAGCTCAATGCTAACAAACTAGATGGCCAAGAGAGAATAGAACTAGAGCTCAATGCTAACAAACTAGATGGCCAAGAGAGAATAGAACTAGAGCTCAATGCTAACAAACTAGATGGCCAAGAGAGAATAGAACTAGAGCTCAATGCTAACAAACTAGATGGCCAAGAGAGAATAGAACTAGAGCTCAATGCTAACAAACTAGATGGCCAAGAGAGAATAGAACTAGAGCTCAATGCTAACAAACTAGATGGCCAAGAGAGAATAGAACAAGAGCTCAATGCTACAAACTAGATGGCCAAGAGAGAATAGAACAAGAGCTCAATGCTACAAACTAGATGGCCAAGAGAGAATAGAACTAGAGCTCAATGCTAACAAACTAGATGGCCAAGAGAGAATAGAACTAGAGCTCAATGCTAACAAACTAGATGGCCAAGAGAGAATAGAACTAGAGCTCAATGCTAACAAACTAGATGGCCAAGAGAGAATAGAACTAGAGCTCAATGCTAACAAACTAGATGGCCAAGAGAGAATAGAACTAGAGCTCAATGCTAACAAACTAGATGGCCAAGAGAGAATAGAACTAGAGCTCAATGCTAACAAACTAGATGGCCAAGAGAGAATAGAACTAGAGCTCAATGCTAACAAACTAGATGGCCAAGAGAGAATAGAACTAGAGCTCAATGCTAACAAACTAGATGGCCAAGAGAGAATAGAACTAGAGCTCAATGCTAACAAACTAGATGGCCAAGAGAGAATAGAACAAGAGCTCAATGCTACAAACTAGATGGCCAAGAGAGAATAGAACTAGAGCTCAATGCTAACAAACTAGATGGCCAAGAGAGAATAGAACTAGAGCTGAATGCTACAAACTAGATGGCCAAGAGAGAATAGAATATAAGGAATACAAGAACCGGCAAAATGACGTCATTTGCCCTACTTTTTTTGCTTTCATTTATTGAAGTGTACAACGTGACTGGTTGAAGAACACATTTTTTAAAGGTCTATCAATTTACTTTTTTTCCCCTCAGGTCACGCGCCATTGGTCCAAAGTTCAAATTTCACCTCATCACGTCTGGCAAGTTTTCCAAGAATGACGTCACAGGTGGTTAGTGGGACTGTCATCATCGTGACGTATGGGGTCCAGATGTCACTGCTGCACGTCTACAGCTGTCACTGCTGCACGTCTACAGCTGTCACTGCTGCACGTCTACAGCTGTCACTGCTGCACGTCTCCAGCTGTCACTGCTGCACGTCTACAGCTGTCACTGCTGCACGTCTACAGCTGTCACTGCTGCACGTCTACAGCTGTCACTGCTGCACGTCTACAGCTGTCACTGCTGCACATCTACAGCTGTCACTGCTGCACGTCTACAGCTGTCACTGCTGCAAATCTACAGCTGTCACTGCTGCACGTCTACAGCTGTCACTGCTGCACGTCTACAGCTGTCACTGCTGCACGTCTACAGCTGTCACTGCTGCACGTCTACAGCTGTCAATGCTGCACGTCTACAGCTGTCACTGCTGCACGTCTACAGCTGTCACTGCTGCACGTCTACAGCTGTCACTGCTGCACGTCTACAGCTGTCACTGCTGCACGTCTACAGCTGTCACTGCTGCACGTCAACAGCTGACACTGCTGCACGTCTACAGCTGTCACTGCTGCACGTCTACAGTAACACATTCTCCCGCAAATATTGACAGTTGCCTCCATGGCCCTGAAGGACGAATATTGCCAAAACAGGTATCAGCCTACTGTTAATTCAAAAATATGAATCAATGAAACGTTTTAGTTTCTAGGATCAGTTGATGTTTTATTTCTGAAAGGTCAGGGATGAAACCAGTCAGGGTGGACGGTCTTGGAGGGGAAGAGTCAGGCAGACAGAATCTTACACTCAAGGTCTTAACAGAATCTTATAGTAGGAGTCCAGCAGACATAGATAGCCCAATATCTCACACAGCTATACCTCAATAACTCACACAGATATACCCCAACATCTCAGACAGAAATACCCCAGCCAATATCTCACATAGAGATACCCCAACATCTGACAGAAATACCCCAAAATCTCACACAGACATCCCGTTTTTTCCCTAAATTGATACACAAACAGCCCAATGAATGACCAACTCCCCACAACATCCCGCTGGTACACCCCTCAGGAGGTGTCACAACATCCCGCTGGTACACCCCTCAGGAGGTGTCACAACATCCCGCTGGTACACCCCTCAGGAGGTGTCACAACATCCCGCTGGTACACCCCTCAGGAGGTGTCACAACATCCCGCTGGTACACCCCTCAGGAGGTGTCACAACATCCCGCTGGTACACCCCTCAGGAGGTGTCACAACATCCCGCTGGTACACCCCTCAGGAGGTGTCAGACCACCCAAATTCTTTTATCCACTACTCTCAATAGTATCACTCCATTACTTCTGTTTAATTTCTGCACTAACTAAATAAAACACCATTTACCACTGAGTAAAAATATCTGTCCCACTTTTCCCCAGTTGTGTCTGCAGCAGACATGTCTGTATATTTGCGGCATTAAATTACAAACTGTTGAACATGTGCAGCGGTGAACAAGCGAAGTAGACTGTGGTAGATGGGCAAACGTCCAACAACAAAATTGCTTGGGGCGCCTTATGGGATAACTCTTACCAGCTCAACCAAGTTCAAGATAGACGCTCGTTCATTGGATAATTGTGGGGAAGCCCGTGCACGTGTGTTTATATTTAACTTTTCACTGAAATTTATCTAATACTGTTATCAAAGGACTGAACTTTGGTATACTGACTATGGTGATAAATTTCTAGTCCAATGAATGATTTCTGAAGTATTTGCATGTATGTGTTTCACAAGTGTGTGTATGTGTGTGTGTGTGTGTGTGTGTGTGTGTGTGTGTGTGTGTGTTTGCGTTTATCTATGTGGCATGCGTGCACGGTGGGAAGGGGGACTTCAAACTAAGCGTCATAAATGACGTCAGATATTCAAGGAAGGGTTCCCAGTTCTCTGACCTAGTTTCTACAAGCAGCTGTGTCGTAGCGTGGAATGCATTATGACGCAGTGGCTGAGTAAGTCTAAATGTGCTCCTAGAACAATCTGGAAGGTTGATTTAGTCACCAGGCTCGCCCTTGTTATTCATCCAGAGAGCATGTAAGCACCATGATGAGCTTCCAATCAAACGTAAACATTGCCACAAAGTAACAACATGTTGTGCCAAGAAAACGTCCGAATCTATAGTCGTTTAAAGTCGCGGTATGAGCACACAGAGATTCTCACTTTGTGGTATGAATCACACATTTTTACCCTATATTTAAAGTGAAGAGTTTTAAAACAGTCAAATTAAACGAAACATGCCGTATGAAGCGTTGCGTAACTCTTATGATAAAATATTATGATTCCCCATAATAGCTGGCTTAGTAAGGTGACTTATTTTATCAATGACAATGTCAGGACTTTGAAAAGCGGAAGTTCTATTTCAATGGAATTGGACATAATTGATTGTGTCTTCATTGTATGCTGAATATTTTTTTAAAAATAAGTATTCAAATTTTATAATAGATAAAGATATATAGATAAATATTTATAACGTGTACACTAAAATATTTTTAAAAGTTATTAAACAAAAACATATAAGTATATAGTTCTTTTGATTTTTAAAATGTCAATATGTCAATAAATTCTATTTTCGGTAAGTAATTGATGTATTATGTAGGTTAATTTACCAGGATATCTGCAAAAATACCTTGTGACCAACATAGATGCAACGAGATGAGAGTATTAAACAATTATTAGCAAATTAAAGAATCATTAGGAAATTTAGCATTGGACTTGTCAAAACACTTAAAATGATCTTAATTAAATCAGTTCTTGACTCTAAACCTAATATTTAAAATGTGAAATCATAACCCACTTCAGCCATCACCACCCCCCCCCCAAATATTATCTCACAACTCCCCCCTCCCCCTCCCCCTTGACATAATCTCAACATGCAATGAATATCTGGGTCATGTAAACAACTTTACTATAAGTCTACATTACCCAGAACACAGACAAAGACAGTTCCGGTATAACATTACGTTCACACGCTGGTATTTACAAATTTGATTGGTTGAAATTAGCTCCCTTGAGTCACTTTACGCACGTTCGTCAAGAAGACACAGATTAAAATCTGATGAGGTTTACAAACAGCCTCACTCTTATGAAAACACTCACGCTGACAGTTACGCATACAGCATTTACTAGTTGAGTAGTTGTAGTGTGGTGACGGGGTTCATTGAAGTGGGCCAAGTGACGTCATATCGAGTCCACGCTCTTCAAATCAAATGTCTGTATTCTAACGTGCCGCTCTTTTCGACTCGGGGCAGGAGCTGTGGGAAATGGCAGGCGGTTAAAAGTAACCGGAAATAATACGTGGAAAGTTAAATTGTGCTGACTCACTACGTCCAAAGAGTGGTGAAGCTGACGTGAGTCGGGAGGGGGGTGTTGTAATCTGGGGTAGTGGATGATTTAGTTGAGCTGGGTTTAGATTTTAACCCCCTACCATCATCCTTGCAGCTACCATCGTCCTTGACCCTAACCATCACCCCAAACCCTAACCACTAGATGTAAGTACAGAGATACAAGAGTATTGTGTATCAAAAGTTGTCCTATCTCATGTCAGATTTCTCTCACTAACATCTTCGTCACTTCTATAAATCTATCCCCTCCCTGGGCGATTGACGTATTCTGTGATTGACAGATGACTGACATGGTCTGTGATTGACAGATGACTGACGCGGTCTGTGATTGACAGATGACTGACATGATCTGTGATTGACAGATGACTGGCATGGTCTATGATTGACAGATGACTGGCATGGTCTGTGATTGACAGATGACTGGCATGGTCTGTGATTGACATATGACTGGCATGGTCTGTGATTGACAGATGCCTGACGCGGTCTGTGATTGACAGATGACTGACATGATCTGTGATTGACAGATGACTGGCATGGTCTATGATTGACAGATGACTGGCATGGTCTGTGATTGACAGATGACTGGCATGGTCTGTGATTGACATATGACTGGCATGGTCTGTGATTGACAGATGCCTGACTGACCTGATGACCAGGGTATCTTGAAGTAACTGACCCTTGGCCCCAGTGGTTGGTGTGACCTCTTCCTAAAATATTCAAATTGTAAAAGGTCATCTGATATAAATACCACCAGGCCCTGGGCTTAATGTCGAAAGTACACTACAGTTAAATATTGACATCTGTAGTTTAATTTTTCGAGTATCATAAAACAGTGGTCTTAGAGGAGACATGTAGGCAGTAGGCAGTATACAATTAGAGGAGACATGTAGGCAGTAGGCAGTATACAATTAGAGGAGACATGTAGGCAGTAGGCAGTATACAATTAGAGGAGACATGTAGGCAGTAGGCAGTATACAATTAGAGGAGACATGTAGGCAGTAGGCAGTATACAATTAGAGGAGACATGTAGGCAGTAGGCAGTATACAATTAGAGGAGACATGTAGGCAGTAGGCAGTATACAATTAGAGGAGACATGTAGGCAGTAGGCAGTATACAATTAGAGGAGACATGTAGGCAGTAGGCAGTATACAATTAGAGGAGACATGTAGGCAGTAGGCAGTATACAATTAGAGGAGACATGTAGGCAGTAGGCAGTATACAATTAGAGGAGACATGTAGGCAGTAGGCAGTATACAATTAGAGGAGACATGTAGGCAGTAGGCAGTATACAATTAGAGGAGACATGTAGGCAGTAGGCAGTATACAATTAGAGGAGACATGTAGGCAGTAGGCAGTATACAATTAGAGGAGACATGTAGGCAGTAGGCAGTATACAATTAGAGGAGACATGTAGGCAGTAGGCAGTATACAATTAGAGGAGACATGTAGGCAGTAGGCAGTATACAATTAGAGGAGACATGTAGGCAGTAGGCAGTATACAATTAGAGGAGACATGTAGGCAGTAGGCAGTATACAATTAGAGGAGACATGTAGGCAGTAGGCAGTATACAATTAGAGGAGACATGTAGGCAGTAGGCAGTATACAATTAGAGGAGACATGTAGGCAGTAGGCAGTATACAATTAGAGGAGACATGTAGGCAGTAGGCAGTATACAATTAGAGGAGACATGTAGGCAGTAGGCAGTATACAATTAGAGGAGACATGTAGGCAGTAGGCAGTATACAATTAGAGGAGACATGTAGGCAGTAGGCAGTATACAATTAGAGGAGACATGTAGGCAGTAGGCAGTATACAATTAGAGGAGACATGTAGGCAGTAGGCAGTATACAATTAGAGGAGACATGTAGGCAGTAGGCAGTATACAATTAGAGGAGACATGTAGGCAGTAGGCAGTATACAATTAGAGGAGACATGTAGGCAGTAGGCAGTATACAATTAGAGGAGACATGTAGGCAGTAGGCAGTATACAATTAGAGGAGACATGTAGGCAGTAGGCAGTATACAATTAGAGGAGACAAAAAGCAGTATAAAATTAGAGGAGACATATAGATAGAATAAAATTAGAGAGACATATAGGTAGTATAAAATTAGAGAGACATATATGCAGTATCTTCTTCTTCTTCTTCGTTCTCAAAATCTTTTGATAGAGGATTTAGACAGCAAGTCCTATATTTGTGATGAACTGCGCTGTGGCTGTCAGTTGTTCCAGTCCACCATAGAGTTTGTCATCGAGGGTAGCTTCCTGTGGCCATATGTCTGTCCGGGTATGGTGGTACAGAGGGCAGTTTTGGAGAACATGTTCCGCATTTTCCGCAGCTATCCCGCAGGGGCACATTTCGCTTTCTCCAATTCGAAGTTTGCGGAACATGTGTTGCCTAAGTTTGTTGTGGCCTGTCCTTAGCCTGAAAATGATGTTTTGTGATTTGCGGGGGAGTTTGAAGTATGCATCACTTTTTGGGTGGTTTTCTTTGAGCTCGGACCATCTTTCAGATTCACTTCTTTTGAGTATTGCCTTGATTTCTTCGTGGTGTAGAGATGGCTCTGCCTGGTTTTGACTGCCTCCAGTTTTTGCCAAGGAGTCAGCAGTGTCATTTCCTACAAGTTCCACATGTCCAGGGATCCATTGGAGAATAAGTTCTTTTGTTATTTTGCTCAGTTTCAATAGTTCTGTACTGAGTGTCTGATTGATCAAAGTGTTTGGGTTTTTGAGAGACTGAAGCACTGACTTAGCATCAGTGAGGATGACAATCTGGCTGTTTTTAGAGTGGGGGTCACTTGTTAGAATTTTTGCGGCAAGCTCTAGTGCTTTCCTTTCAGCTCTAGTGCTATCTGAGAGACTTCCTATGGCAGTTGCTTTTTCAAGGTGTTCTCCGTTAGGCCACTCTATAAGAATGCCGGCTCCTCCATTTTTTGTGGCTTTTTCTGAGGAGCCATCGGTGTAGACTCTTATCCAGGAATTTTCAGGATATTGTTCTTTGATGATGTTATTTACTGTTACTCTTAGTATGTCAGTTGTGTAGTCAGATTTTTTTCCTATGCTGGTTAAGTTGTCTCTGATTATTAGAGGTGGACTTGTGTCCCAGGGTGGGAAGTGGCTGTGGGGATGTGTCGCTTCAATCACAATGTTATCAATTTTATGTTTGGATTTTAGATGTTTGGCTTCTTGTATAAAGTTTGTTCTTTGGAGTCTTTTAGTTGAGTAGGATTTTTGCAGCTTGGGTTTTAGAGGGTGATGTACTGATGCTTCTAATTTGGTGAACTGTGTTAAGGTTTTGGATTCTCGTCTAACTTCCATAGAACTTAGGGTAGCTAGGTCCTCCATTGCTCTGATTGGGGTAGTTTTCATTGCTCCTGTAATTATTCGAAGCCCTAGGTTTTGAACTTTGTCTATTTTTTGGAGGTTGGATTTTGCTGCTGTGCTCCACACTGTGGATCCATATTCTAGGGTAGGTCTTATATAGCTGGTGTATGTTTTCTTCAGGATGGAGTGGTTTGCGCCCCAGTCTGAACCAGCTAGTTTTTTCATCAGCGCCAGTCTTTGGATTCCTTTTTTTTGTGCGTTATCTATTTGGTTTCTCCAGGTTAGCCTTGGGTCAAACGTAACTCCTAGATATGTCGGATTGTCATTTTTTTCCAGGACTATTTTGTCTAAGGTTAGTTTGATACTTTGTTGTTTGGTTGAAAGGGAGAAGATTGTGTAGGTAGTTTTTTTGGAATTTATGGTCATACCCCATTCCTTAGACCATAGGTTGAGGTTGGTCAGTGCATCTTGTAGCCTAAATTTTGAAGTGCCTGTGTATTCTTCTGTGCTAAGTAGAGCCAGATCATCAGCGTACATGCTGCCTTTTACTTTTCTAGGAATAATTTGAAGTAAGTCGTTTATAAAAATTAGAAACAGTGTGGGTGATAGAACACCTCCCTGGGGGACTCCATTGTGTATCGTAGCTGTGTTGCTCCTTTTTCCTTGCATTTTGACTAGAGCCTTGCGATTAGTTAAATATTCTGTGATCCAGATTAACATTCGGTGGGATACATGGGTATTTTGTAGCTTTTGAATTAGACCTTCTTTCCAGACCTTATCAAATGCTTTTTCTAGGTCAACCCAGACAACGGTGGTTGATTTCTTTTCCTGGAAGCCGTCTTCTATTTCTTGGGCTATGTATGCTATTTGATCTTCTGTTGATCTGCACTTCCTGAATCCTGCCTGTTCATCTGCCAGTATATTTTCGGATTCAAGTATCCACATCAGCCTATTATTAACCATTCTTTCCATCAGTTTGCAGACGCAACTGGTCAGACTTATTGGGCGGTAGCTGTCAACTTGGCTCCTTGGTTTGCAGTATAAAATTAGAGGAGACATATAGGCAGTATAAAATTAGAGGAGACATATAGGCAGTATAAAATTAGAGGAGTAATATAGGCAGTATAAAATTAGAGGAGACATATAGGCAGTATACATTTTTAAAAAAAAATTCCTTCAAGGTAAAGGTGTTATAGTATAGTGGGCTGTTAGACCCAGATAGCAACTCCAGAATGGGATGTCATTGTATGGGCTTGTGTGCCAAACTAACAACAATAATACATACGTTTTATGTATGTCATTGTATGGGCTTGTGTGCCAAACTAACAACAATAATACATACGTTTTATGTATGTCATTGTATGGGCTTGTGTGCCAAACTAACAACAATAATACATACGTTTTATGTATGTCATTGTATGGGCTTGTGTGCCAAACTAACAACAATAATACATACGTTTTATGTATGTCATTGTATGGGCTTGTGTGCCAAACTAACAACAATAATACATACGTTTTATGTATGTCATTGTATGGGCTTGTGTGCCAAACTAACAACAATAATACATACGTTTTATGTATGTCATTGTATGGGCTTGTGTGCCAAACTAACAACAATAAAACATACGTTTTATGTATGTCATTGTATGGGCTTGTGTGCCAAACTAACAACAATAATACATACGTTTTATGTATGTCATTGTATGGGCTTGTGTGCCAAACTAACAACAATAATACATACGTTTTATGTATGTCATTGTATGGGCTTGTGTGCCAAACTAACAACAATAATACATACGTTTTATGTATGTCATTGTATGGGCTTGTGTGCCAAACTAACAACAATAATACATACGTTTTATGTATGTCATTGTATGGGCTTGTGTGCCAAACTGACAAAAATAATACATGTGTACATAAGTTTTATGAACTACAACATATTGAACGCACTTCTCGAGGTCAGGGCGCTGAATATATCACTATAAAACATCACGTGACTGCAGCAATCACGTGCCAGTTTGATGACGTGCCACCAAAAATAAATGTTCGATTCTCTCCTACTGCTACTAACTGGGTCACTTTGACCAACGCTGAAGGTTTTGGTGAAATACAAAGCCACCCTATATAAGACCAGGAAGATTTCTAGACTAGGTCAGAGATTGATGGCGAGTGAGACATGAATGAATGTAGGTCAAGCTAGGTCATGATAACCGTCTTGTCAATACCATAATTGTTCCACTGTCACCCGTGTCGTTTACTGCACTTTTTTTTATTACACTGCAATGAGAAGTACTGCACTGTGACTTACACTGCAATGTGAAGTACTGCACTGTGACTTACACTGCAATGTGAAGTACTGCACTGTGACTTACACTGCAATGTGAAGTACTGCACTGTGACTTACACTGCAATGTGAAGTACTGCACTGTGACTTACACTGCAATGTGAAGTACTGCACTGTGACTTACACTGCTATGTGAAGTACTGCACTGTGACTTACACTGCAATGTGAAGTACTGCACTGTGACTTACACTGCAATGTGAAGTACTGCACTGTGACTTACACTGCCGAACAAGTTGCACTAAAAAAGTGTGTTTTTTTCCCTTCAATTGTTCACTTTATTATTTAAAATTTGTTTTTGTTTATTCTTAAATGAATGTACAAGAGTAAAACTACTTGCTACTGGGGCAGGTTTAGATTATTTAAATTATCAAGTATTGAATTTATTTATCTGAAAACAGTTGTGTCCCTTTGTTATTTCTAATGGTCACCAAATCCAAGATTCAATTAACTATTTCCACATCCAAAGAATTATGACAACCAGAACTTTGTGGTTATAAGTTAGGTATATATTAGAATATCTTGGAAATACCTGGAATGGACCTTTGGTTTAACCATTGTGTTTTTCTAGGCTGATAGTTGACATACTGGGGAGTGATGGACAATGTTCCCTCAAGCTGATAGTTGACATACTGGGGAGTGACGGACAATGTTCCCTCTAGGTGATAGTTGACATACTGGGGAGTGATGGACAATGTTCCCTCAAGCTGATAGTTGACATACTGGGGAGTGATGGACAATGTTCCCTCAAGCTGATAGTTGACATACTGGGGAGTGATGGACAATGTTCCCTCAAGCTGATAGTTGACATACTGGGGAGTGATGGACAATGTTCCCTCAAGCTGATAGTTGACATACTGGGGAGTGATGGACAATGTTCCCTCTAGCTGATAGTTGACATACTGGGGAGTGATGGACAATGTTCCCTCTAGCTGATAGTTGACATACTGGGGAGTGATGGACAATGTTCCCTCTAGATGATAGTTGACATACTGGGGAGTGATGGACAATGTTCCCTCTAGCTGATAGTTGACATACTGGGGAGTGATGGACAATGTTCCCTCTAGCTGATAGTTGACATACTGGGGAGTGATGGACAATGTTCCCTCTAATGTTCTTTGGTCCGTGTGCAAAGTAAAACAACCCGTGAGCAAAGTTTCACAGCATCCATTTTTAGTGAAATATTTTACAAAATTTGCTGCGCGGTAATTCAAAACGTCTGCGCAGCGGTGGTCAGATATTTACGAGGTTGCGCTTCCGCGCAGCTTAAAGAGAACATTGGTGATGGATCACATTTCTGGAGTTGCTAGGTGATGTTTCAGGGGATGTAAGGTTATGTGCCACGGGTTGTAAAGAAAGTGATTTCAGATTGGGGTTTAAATGCGTTATACCTGTTTATAGTTTTAATAACTGTTTATAGTTGTAATAACTGTTTATAGTTGTAATAACTGTTATCTCATGAAAGATTTCATGAATTCTAAAGACTAACTTATTGTTTATTTTATAAAGCTCCTATTGATTAAAACAATTTGTAGTGTTGGGGTCCAGGCTCCTATTGATTAAAACAAACTGTAGTGTTGGGGTCCAGGCTCCTATTGATTAAAACAATTTGTAGTGTTGGGGTCCAGGCTCCTATTGATTAAAACAAACTGTAGTGTTGGGGTCCAGGCTCCTATTGATTAAAACAATTTGTAGTGTTGGGGTCCAGGCTCCTATTGATTAAAACAAACTGTAGTGTTGGGGTCCAGGCTCCTATTGATTAAAACAAACTGTAGTGTTGGGGTCCAGGCTCCTATTGATTAAAACAAACTGTAGTGTTGGGGTCCAGGCTCCTATTGATTAAAACAATTTGTAGTGTTGGGGTCCAGGCTCCTATTGATTAAAACAAACTGTAGTGTTGGGGTCCAGGCTCCTATTGATTAAAACAAACTGTAGTGTTGGGGTCCAGGCTCCTATTGATTAAAACAATTTGTAGTGTTGGGGTCCAGGCTCCTATTGATTAAAACAAACTGTAGTGTTGGGGTCCAGGCTCCTATTGATTAAAACAAACTGTAGTGTTGGGGTCCAGGCTCCTATTGATTAAAACAATTTGTAGTGTTGGGGTCCAGGCTCCTATTGATTAAAACAATTTGTAGTGTTGGGGTCCAGGCTCCTATTGATTAAAACAATTTGTAGTGTTGGGGTCCAGGCTCCTATTGATTAAAACAAACTGTAGTGTTGGGGTCCAGGCTCCTATTGATTAAAACAATTTGTAGTGTTGGGTTCCAGGCTCCTATTGATTAAAACAATTTGTAGTGTTGGGGTCCAGGCTCCTATTGATTAAAACAATTTGTAGTGTTGGGGTCCAGGCTCCTATTGATTAAAACAAACTGTAGTGTTGGGGTCCAGGCTCCTATTGATTAAAACAATTTGTAGTGTTGGGGTCCAGGCTCCTATTGATTAAAACAATTTGTAGTGTTGGGGTCCAGGCTCCTATTGATTAAAACAATTTGTAGTGTTGGGGTCCAGGCTCCTATTGATTAAAACAATTTGTAGTGTTGGGGTCCAGGCTCCTATTGATTAAAACAATTTGTAGTGTTGGGGTCCAGGCTCCTATTGATTAAAACAATTTGTAGTGTTGGGGTCCAGGCTCCTATTGATTAAAACAAACTGTAGTGTTGGGGTCCAGGCTCCTATTGATTAAAACAATTTGTAGTGTTGGGTTCCAGGCTCCTATTGATTAAAACAATTTGTAGTGTTGGGGTCCAGGCTCCTATTGATTAAAACAATTTGTAGTGTTGGGGTCCAGGCTCCTATTGATTAAAACAATTTGTAGTGTTGGGGTCCAGGCTCCTATTGATTAAAACAATTTGTAGTGTTGGGGTCCAGAATCTAAACGATCTTAATTATAATGGACACACTAAACATGACAGTAGAACAACCAGCAAAGTTCGGATACCGTTCGTGTAGTTAAATGTCCTCTTCCACACACGTCCCACGTATAAAAGTTACACCGCATTCTATGTTTAGTACTGCACAGATATCAACGAGCGCGTTCTAATTCTCCCTGACAGGACCCACAACGTCAGACCTAGGAAACTAGAAAAAAAAATAAAAAAAAATAAAAGACCGCACTTAACTCTCCACTTGCTACTTACTTCCCTTCCAGCAATGACGTCATATTCGCTCAGAGGTCAAGGTTCTTCAACATGACGTCAGGGCCAGCAGGACTCACGTAAACATATCGCCGGACCTCAATGTGGTCGGGAGACTCGTGCGGTGTGGGGGACCACAAGTGACTTGAATACGCCGAAAATAGGCTGAATAGAGGGCATGGTAACAGTGAATTGGAATGTTACGTGTCACGGATAGGCGAGCCTTAGGCGGGTACAGACTAGCCGGCATGTCAGACTGCCCCAGGGGGTGCTTGTGTATGTGGTTGTGATTGTGTGTATGTGTGCGGTTGTGGCTATGTGTGTGGTTGTGTTTTTAAAAACAGGGGAAGAGGTGGGGGGGGATAGATGCGGCGAAGGTGCAGTTAGGAGGAGCTGGTTAAATAGATTTATTTCAGTATCATCTTATGTCAGGGCAGGAAGGATTGTTCAATTGTATAAACCACAGGAAGCGCTTTGATGATTTGAGGTAGCTGAAAAGTTGAGAAGTTTGTGTTCCAGGGCTTCAAGGAAAACTTGGGAGGAGTTACTAACCGGAGTCTTCTGGAGAAGTTACAAAACTGAATCTTCTGGAGAAGTTACTAACCGGAGTCTTCTGGATAAGTTACAAACCGGAGACTTAGATGAATTGATAAAATGGGAAACTAACTGGAGTATGTCTTTCCACCCAGAAAAGTGTCAACTGTTAAGAGTAACAAAGAAAAAGAAACAAATAAATTCAAAATATTACATTCATGGAAAAGAACTGACCCAAACTAAAGATGCAAAATACTTAGGAGTCTTAATAAATGAGAAACTATCATGGAATCCCCATGTCAATGAAGTTATTAAAAAATCAAACAAAACCTTAGGCTTTATAAAAAGGAACTTCAACAAATGTAATAGAGATATAAAACTAAAATGCTACCTCACTTTGGTGAGACCTGTACTAGAATATGCATCTTCCGTATGGGACCCAACCACCAAAGAAAACATTGATAAACTAGAACAAATTCAAAAAAGAGCTGCCAGATTCATAACAGGAGAATATTCGAAACTGACAAGAATAACACCATTAGTTAAATCATTAAACCTTGAAACACTAGAGGATAGAAGAACCAAGAGCAAAGTAGTAATCATACATAAAGCAATTAATTCTAATTTAGAAATACAACACAAAGATAACTTAATACAACCCTCAGATAGACATAAGGATAAAAACACCTTTCTTATTCCGTATGCAAGAACAAACACATACAAGTTTTCCTTCTTCCCGTCCGGAATTCGGGCGTGGAATGGGTTGCCTGAAGAATCCAGGAAAACCAACACTTTATCAACATTTAAATCTCTAATAAAAATGAAGGACTAAACACAAACCATAGATAAGCGTAGGACGCTATAATCTTCTGTATAGAAGGAGCGTCTGTAAACAGATAAGATAAGGTAAAATTGAGATATGTCACGTCTTTTGGGGACATGTGCTTTCATTATGTATACATATACGGTAATCCCGTCTCTTATTTTAAGATCAATTGCCGGTGGACAAAGTTGTCATGTTAGGAGAGTTACACGCAAGGAGATCACCACCAACATTTGGTTTTGTCGGAGACATTGTCCGTTGTAAATAAGAAAATGAGAGGGGCGGGCTATATAACTATAATGCGTACTAGAGTTTGCTCCAAAATACACAAGATCCAATAGAATGTGTACGTAAACATTGGGCTGTCTGCTCCACTCTATCCATACAACTCTAAAGTGGTGGAGTTTTGTGGTGGAGGTTTGTGGTGGAGGTTTGTGGTGGAGGTTTGTGGTGGAGGTTTGTGGTGACTTTCTTTCTTTGCTGAACGGTGGCCAGAGACCCAATGGTCGGATGGAGTTGAGTTCGAGTCCCAATATCGCACAATGTCATACTCTCATTTAGCCCATTTACCAATTTACTTCTGTGTGACCATTGTCTGGTTACATCATCTTTCTTGTTTAGTTCGTTTGTTAGTCTAACCGGCTAACCATTTACATTGACACCATGCCATGTACTGGACCAGACGGATGGATCTTGGACAACTGTTTCCAGTAGGAATCGTGAGCTATATCCCTCCATTGATCTTAAGTAGGAATGGTGAACTATATCCCTCCATTGATCTTAAGTAGGAATGGTGAACTATATCCCTCAATTGATCTTAAGTAGGAATGGTGAACTATATCCCTCAATTGATCTTAAGTAGGAATGGTGAACTATATCCCTCCATTGATCTTAAGTAGGAATGGTGAACTATATCCCTCAATTGATCTTAAGTAGGAATGGTGAACTATATCCCTCCATTGATCTTAAGTAGGAATCGTGAGCTATATCCCTCCATTGATCTTAAGTAGGAATGGTGAACTATATCCCTCCATTGATCTTGGACAACTGTTTCAAGTAGGAATGGTGAACTATATCCCTCCATTGATCTTAAGTAGGAATGGTGAACTATATCCCTCAATTGATCTTAAGTAGGAATGGTGAACTATATCCCTCAATTGATCTTAAGTAGGAATGGTGAACTATATCCCTCAATTGATCTTAAGTAGGAATGGTGAACTATATCCCTCCATTGATCTTAAGTAGGAATGGTGAACTATATCCCTCAATTGATCTTAAGTAGGAATGGTGAACTATATCCCTCCATTGATCTTAAGTAGGAATGGTGAACTATATCCCTCCATTGATCTTAAGTAGGAATGGTGAACTATATCCCTCAATTGATCTTAAGTAGGAATGGTGAACTATATCCCTCAATTGATCTTAAGTAGGAATGGTGAACTATATCCCTCCATTGATCTTGGACAACTGTTTCAAGTAGGAATGGTGAGCTATATCCCTCCATGGATCTTAAGTAGGATCTCTCCATCAAGTATTGCGGCCCAGAAACTCAAATATATCGGGCAGGCAAGTCATTTATTGTGGCCCGCCATATCGAATAATGTGGCCCGCATCAATAAATGTCATAACTTAATTATACTTTGTAATTCATGCATGCATTGTGTGAATGAGAGAGAAATATACTCGTTTATACAGCATTATGTGGGGCTATAAGGATGTTACTTGGTGCTATGATGTTACTTGGTGCTATAATGATGTTACTTGGTGCTATGATGTTACTTGGTGCTATAATGATGTTACTTGGTGCCATACTGTTACTTGGTGCTACAATGATGTTACTTGGTGCTATAATGATGTTACTTGGTGCTATACACTTACTTGGTGCTATAATGATGTTACTTGGTGCTATAATGATGATACTTGGTGCTATAAGATGCTACTTGGTGCTATAATGATGTTTTAGTGTATCATGTAATGATGTGAAAGAGCAGACACTTTATTTGATAACGAAATGGCATACAATTAATCTAGGCTTTCCCACTGTTGATGTGGACACACATGATGTTACCACTCGTGATGTTACCACTCGTGATGTTACCACTCGTGATGTTACCACTAGTGATGTTACCACTCGTGATGTTACCACTCGTGATGTTATCACCGGTGTTGTTACCACTCGTGATGTTACCACTCGTGATGTTGCCACTCGTGATGTTGCCACTCGTGATGTTACCCCTCGTGATGTTACCACTCGTGATGTTACCACTCGCGATGTTACCACTCGTGATGTTGCCACTCGTGATGTTGCCACTCGTGATGTTGCCACTCGTGATGTTACCACTCGTGATGTTACCACTCGCGATGTTACCACTCGTGATGTTACCACTCGTGATGTTACCACTCGTGATGTTACCCCTCGTGAATGTACCACTCGTTATGTAAGTCATGATTTCGAGGGCATACTACAATCGAATAGAAAGCTGCCCAATCGCAACAATTAATTTAGAAGAGCATTTGATAGTATTTAGTTTGTTATTAATGTTATCCCTTCGCCTTGAAGACTTTGTTGAGAAGAACAGATCAATTAGTATTTTGTGAGCTGGCACAGTTTCGCTCTCAATATGTTTATACATTCTTGTGCATTTGACTGATTTGTATGCCAAACACTTGAGTCGTTCTGTTTCCCGAACTCAAGTCTGTTAAGGAGTAGAGCTATTTTTGGAGAATAACAGATGTTCCAGAAATGACACTATAAAGAGGAATAGATGTCCCCACGTGAGTATAGGAGAGAAGTAGAAGTTCCCACAGAGATAAACGAAGAGAAGCCCAACTTCCCACAGGGATACATGAAGCCTATGGCCTCCGGCGTCTTGATTTTGTATACAAAGATAAGACTAGTTTATTGGTGATTAGAGGAGTGAGCAGAGTTGCGGTTCCTGCGCTGGCAACCGGTGTGATCTATATTTAGCTTTGTTACGTCATTTCAGACCAGGACCATCCTTACGGGGACTTTCTAATTAAAACGAGGCATCAAGTGTATTAGCTGTATGTTTGGGCCATTGTTCCCACTAAGTCATTGTTCACACTAAGTCATTGTTCCCACCCACTACGTCATGGTTCCCACCCACTAAGTCATTGTTCCCACTAAGTCATTGTTTACACTAAGTCATTGTTCCCATTAAGTGATTGTTCACATTAAGTCATTGTTCCCATTAAGTCATTGTTCCCATTAAGTCATTGTTCCCATTAAGTAATTGTTCCCATTAAGTCATTGCTCCCACCCACTAAGTCATTGTTCCCATAAAGTCATTGTTCCCATTAAGTCATTGTTCCCATTAAGTCATTGCTCCCACCCACTAAGTAATTGTTCCTATTAAGTAATTGTTCCCATTAAGTAATTGTTCCCATTAAGTCATTGTTCCCATTAAGTCATTATTCCCACCCACTAAGTAATTGTTTCCATTAAGTAATTGTTCCCATTAAGTAATTGTTCCCATTAAGTAATTGTTCACATTAAGTCATTGTTCCCATTAAGTAATTGTTCCCATTATGTCATTGTTCCCATTTTGTCATTGTTCCCATTAAGTAATTGTTCCCATTAAGTCATTGTTCCCATTAAGTCATTTTCCCCATTAAGTAATTGTTCCCATTATGTCATGGAACAAATGAAATGAGAACTAAACTGTAATCCAAAGCCAATAAATAGAAGTAAAAAAAGATTTTTAAAAACCACGCTTTTATAAGCGGACCAAACAGAACAAAATAAATTTACAAATTTTAAAATAAGTACTATGATGTAATATGACTAAAAACGTGGGGCGGGCGCTTCTCAGGCTTAACTAATTCAATTCACTCATTTTCTTAACTGTCATTTGTAAACCCTAATCATTTTAGCCAAACGCCTAAAAAGCGCCCGCCCACGTTTTTAGTCATATTACATCATAGTACTTATTTTAAATTTTTAAAAATGTATTTTCTTCTTTTTGGTCCGCTTATAAAAGCGTGGTTTTTAAAAATCTTTTTTTACTTCTATTTATTTTATTCTTTTTAGTCTAAATGTATGCTATGGTGAGTTTTTGAAGTATTGATTATGTTCAAATATAATACGCATTGCCCGACAAACATTTACAGACTGGAAATGACTGATCTCCCCTTGATGTTAAATATGGTCTTTGTGGTCGGGGTTGGTGTGAACTCGGCACGTGAATGTGTGTAAACAAGAGCAGACGGATAATACATAGGCTTATAAATAGATAAACTAAAAAGTTAAATAATTTAATAACGGTACATTCGATCGATCTGAAATTTTGATACAATTCATTGTCATTCAAGATCTATATGTGGTAAAATTTTGAGATCTCTAGGACAATCAGAAGTGGTTTAATTTTACGTTTGCAGATTTGAAAAATTGTGGACAGACAGGAACGAAAGCAAGTTAATAAAAACTTGGTAAAAAGAGCAATGAATCATTGGCTTTGGATAACACCGCAGCCAAGTTTTCATTTTATTTTATGTCTTATTTTGTTTTTGTCTCTTTGTTCGTTGAGGAAGGCTTTTTGTCGAAACGTTTGTTGTTTTGTGACTTCTTGTCAAGCTCATACATACCCAGTTTGTGACTTCTTGTCAAGCTCATACATACCCAGTTTGTGACTTCTTGTCAAGCTCATACATACCCGGTTTGAATGACATGTATCTATTTATCCATGAGCCTGATTGCAGTCTAACCCATATTTTATCCACGAATCAGTTAACACTCTGCTTTCTTGCCTGTATTGCCAAGGAAATATTTTTGTGTCCATACTTCATTTAAACACACAGGATTCATCGCCAATTTTACGTTTTTTCCGATGTTTCATGGCCAAACGTAATATTGAAATTTTCAAATGTCACTGTTGCAGAGACAATTTCTGAAATAAAACTGACAAGCGCATAGACGCAGCCACCCTAATTAAATATAAAACACATCCACGAACATTCCATCGTGGACATAAAGAAAATCTCAATTCAAGACGGTGTTTTCTTAATGTCTTGGTGGGTCACACAACAAATCACGTGCGGGGCCGCATGTTTCCCGCTGGCCGCTTTTTGCCTAAGCTTGGTTAAAACAGGATATCATTGCGTCATTGTCTGTCATTACGTTTTATTACGTCAGTGTGTTTCACTGCATTTCACTACTTGCAATGCGTCAAAATTAAAATACTAATATTAGGAGGCTAAAATATAAAATAAAAAAGAATGAAATATAAAAATGTCATGCAAACCTATCCACAAATTGGTTTGCACCAACCACCACCACAATCACAATTTGGAAATTATTTGAATGATATACATAATAATGTTAGTAATTACGACCTGGGGAGTTCAGTTATTACAAATGTATCTGAACCCAGACTTTAAAAACTGGGTCATGCTTAGTTCCTGTATTACGTACATGCAACAAATTGATAAAAACGTCACGAGTACAAATTGCCACCACCCTTCATAAAGACTCCACTGGTCATAAAGACTCCACTGGTCATAAAGACACCACTGGTCATAAAGACTCCACTGGTCATAAAGACTTCACTGGTCATAAAGACTCCACTGGTCATAAAGACACCACTGGTCATAAAGACACCACTGGTCATAAAGAGACCACTGGTCATAAAGACTCCACTGGTCATAAAGACTCCACTGGTCATAAAGACTCCCCTGGTCATAAAGACTCCACTGGTCATGAAGACTCCACTGGTCATAAAGACTCCACTGGTCATAAAGTCTCCACTGGTCATAAAGACTCCACTGGTCATAAAGACTCCAATGATCATAAGTCACATTACAAAGGAATGGAATTCTAAAAATGACATCAGCTCCCCCCCCCCTATACCTACCCATAACACCTGAACAAGACGTCATATCCGTTTATCACTTCCTCTAGTTAACACAACAACGTCATCAGAGATGCCAAGTCACGTGCTCAGATCATTTCCAGTGGAGGCATTGTCTTACAAGTCCAACTATGGTATATTATATCATGCGTCATAAATAACATCACGCGCAACTTACTACGTGCGACAAGGCCGAGGTGGATTGGATTGGTTCAGAAATAAGACAAGGAAAACTAAATCTGAGAGCTCTTGTACACGTGAGGAGATTTTTTACATCTGGGAATTAGCTCTTATATCTCAGAGATGAAACTTGGCACTCAGTGTAGATGACAAGTGTAGATGTGAGGTGTAGATCAGTGCTTCTCAAAGTGGTGGTCCGCGGACCGGTGCCGGTCCGTGGGACACCCGATGCCGGTCCGCAGAAGTTACCAAGAAATGACATTTCGCTACCACGTCAGTACCGGCAAAATAGTTCACCGGTCCGTGGTGCAATGGAAAAAATTCCTGCCGGTCCGCAATTCTAAAAAGTTTGAGAAGCACTGGTGTAGATGACAAGTGTAGATGTGAGGTGTAGATGTGACGTGTAGATGTGAGGTGTAGATGTGAGGTGTAGATGTGTGGTGTAGATGTGAGGTGTAGATGTGAGGTGTAGATGTGTGGTGTAGATGTGAGGTGTAGATGTGTGGTGTAGATGTGAGGTGTAGATGTGAGGTGTAGATGTGAGGTGTAGATGTGAGGTGTAGATGTGAGGTGTAGATGTGAGGTGTAGACTATATGTATTATTATAGTTGTGGGGTGTATTTATGAAGTGAATATGTGAGGTTTACTTAGTACTAGCGCCAAGGTTTCTGTAATCCATTATTTACAAATCTCAAGAATAAAGCCTCTTGCATCGATTGCAATTTCTTTAACTTTATTTATTGACTGATGTCTGCTTCCAGTCGTACCTAATATCTCGTTACAAAATATGTGTAAGTCGTCGAAAATAATCCAATATACTATTTCCAGGTGGCGCCACAAGCCAAAAAGCCATGAAACTAAAAGATATTAAGTTGTGTGGACAGCAGACGTGCATTGTAAGTCACCACCCCTTCTCTCCCTTCCAACCGTCATGAGTCATAAGTCAAGTCGTTGAATGAAATAAACTCATCCGTTGTTACGTGTAACTATATGTAACTCACATCTAAATTCTATGTCTTAGACGGCCACTAACGGTGAGTCCTGGTACATGTCTATGGCGAATGATGGTCGTAGTTGGTCTAACGCTGTATGCATCCCCTCGAATAATGGTCGTAGTTGGTCTAACGCTGTATGCATCCCCTCCTCACCAATCGTAGAAAATATACCCTCCTCCACCCAGGTCTTAACTTCTGGCCTAGAACTGGTATATTAACTGTTTGTATAAGTAAAGTATATATAAATTTGTATACTGTATCATTTGCGCCATGCTCGGATATATATATACGAGAGCAATGCCCGTGCGATGCTACGGGTAGGCACAATGAAAATAACCTTATATGGATTTGAGTGTCACATTCCCCTTAATAATGAGTGTAAACGTATCAGGAAATTATGGTAGTGATAAATCAAACCCCTTCTTTATAAAAATCACGATATGTGTGTCTAGAAAATAGAAAGTATGATGAATTGAAATATTTCCCATCAATTTTGGTATTTCTGCTTTAATAACGCACGCTTTTCTCGATATACTTTACCAGAATAACAAAGGTCCTTAACAGTTACAAAAATCTAATGGGCAAGGCTAAATTTCTTATTCCATAAATCAAAAAATTAAAACAATATCTTTGATTCCTTTGGTTCTAGGGAAAAGCTCTTAAAATCACCCACTCCATTTTATAAGCTAAGTATGAAATTAGTTCAAGACGAATAGGATATTTTTTTAGCATTGTAATAAAGCAATAAATTGGCAGACACTTGTTTCACTTAAATAACGGATTATTTTTCTTTGTATTTATATTCAAGCCTTTTTTCATTGTAGCTTTTTTAGCTTATAAAATGACATATAAGTTAGGGCTTAATATATAACATATATTATGTAGGCATTTGATTTTAAAACAGAATAGTTTTTAAAAAATCAGTCTGTATACAAAATTTTATCATCGTTGTATAATATTGCTCAAATAAAATCAAGTTGTTATGTCACAATATCAGTTGCTGTTGGTGTATTTTTTGCCAGAATAGGGGTAGGCACAATTAAAAAATAACTTTATTTTGTTTTGGGTCTCAAATTTCCCTTAAAATGGAATGTAAATGCATCATGAAATTATGGTAGTGATAAATCAAACCACGTCTTATAAAATTCACGATATGTGTGTCGAGAAAATAGAAAGTATGATGAATTTTAATATTAACCATCAATTTTGGTATGTCTGCTTTAATAACGCATGCTTTTCTCTATATAATATACTCCTACAGAATATGAAAGGTACTTAAGAGTTATAAAAATCTAATCGGCAAGGCTCAATTTATTTTCACATGAATAAAATTATAAATATATTTCCATATGATTCCTTTGGTTCTAGGAAAATGCTCTGAAAAACACCAATTCCATTGTATAGTTTAAGCTTGAAATTAGTTTAAGACGAATTTGTTATTATTTGAGCCAGATAATATTTATTTGAATATGTATGCTTAGTGGAGGGTGGAAATATGTTTTACGGGTGTATGATTCTTATTTTCTTTTCACACGAATATTAACATAAAAACAATGTTTCTTTTTTTTTAAAATTCCTAGAGTTTGATTTTCTAATAAATTGCGTCATTTTGAAAGGACTTTCCACTCTTTTCTTCTAGTATTAACAAAGCAATAAGTTTGCAGATACTTGTTCCACTAAAATAAGGGATTACTTTTCGTTTTATTTGTATTTAAGCCTTTTTTCGTTGTATTTTTTTAAGCTTATAAAATGACATATTTGGTAATGGTCTTAATATATAGCATATGATAGGCATTTGATATTAAATCAGAATAATTTAAAAAGAATTTTTCAAGAAAGTGTATACAGCTTAATAGAAAACTGCCATTTAGTAAACAACATGATCTGCCTTTGAAATCAGTCTTTATACAAAAATGTATCCTCGTTGCATAATATTGCTCAAATAAAATCAAGCTGTTATGTCTAAATATCAGTTGCTGTTAGTGTATTTTTTCGCTTGAGCACGCACTTTCTGAAGCTAGAACATATATATGAGTCGTAATACCCGCGATATGTCTTTACACTAAATATATTTATACCTTAAAGGACCGTACAGTTTATACCTGAAGTGTGTGCCACGCACTCATTGTTCTAGAAATGTAACTATTTTTTTAATGAATGTTTTAGTTTTGTAAGCTCTTAAATACCTTTCTTAGCAATGATTTTTTATGGGAAAAGCATATTATTTTTGTGAATTTTGATGCTTAAGTAAGGTGTGCATGGGTTTTATTTGTTTTAAAGAAACATTTTGAATCGCAAGGTCTGGGCTTAAAATTTACCCTGCTGATTTAGTTTAATCTATGCAAAAAGTATAAAAACAGTTGCTAAGCTATAGTGTTTATGTCATCCAGGGTTGGGCGATATTATTGACTCTTACCCCACCAATAAATGGTACATTTCAAAAGGTCATAAAGTTGTACTCAATATAAAAAAAGCTGTTCCACTTATTAACCACACTCATTGGTCCGTGCATATAACTCCTATATATAATCCATTTTCGTCTATAACAGTACCAATTTTTTTTCATTCTTTCTATTTCCCTGGGGCAGTTTATGGAGCAATCGTTCCAGAAAAAAAATCGTGTAAACTATTTAAGCACCGAAGGAAAATAAATATCCCACCTAAGAATCATTGATAAATATAACTTACCTAGCATGTTTGACTTAATTTATGCAAAAAGAATATTAACAGTGGCTAAGCTATAGTGTTTGGTATCTGGTTTCACTCATGTGCTTTCTTTCTCTAATGCATTGAATACATTGTTAGTATTTGATTAGTATTTGATTATTTAGAACTAACTTGTAAAATGTCAAATACATTAAGTATTTAAATTAAACATATAAAAGATATCAAGAAAAGTGGTAAAATGATACTGTGTATTTGATAATAAAGAAAATAATAGAAAATAACAGTATATAAATATTGTTAAAATATTGCGCTAAAAAACAATGACTATGGTTTGTAAACAAAAATGTTAGGTAGATTAACGTTGAACATAAATGTAGACATCTGGAGAAGGACCAAAGCAAATAATTTTTTCGAACGGCTGAATAAAATACATCTCGAAAATACATAAAGGAAGCAGTTTAAAGATGTAATTTGCAAACAAATATTAATTCTGAAATTTTTTACAAAAAAATTATACGCATTCTTGTTAGAGGCGCAACATTATCAGACATAAAAATAAACCGTTTCATCACATTTAGTTCACAACATAAACACACACACACTCACTTTATTCACACACTTATACACACACAAACGTAAACACACAAAAAGATAGTAAGTACCATTAAAAAAATCAAATTTCATTGAAATAACCGCGGCTCTTTTTACTTTGTTTCCATTTTACAAATTAATATGAGCTCGAACTATTACGTCAAGTCACAATATTTTATAGCGAGAAACGCCGTCTTGTTAATCTCGACACCAAAATGTTTATTTTTTAATTTTCAATAATTTATTTTATTTTCGGGAGTTACCCCGCATAGCGAGCACCCACGCACACACACGGCTTCGGACGCGCTTAGGCGCAATATATATAGGGACGAGAGCAATGCCCGTGCGATGCTACGGGTAGGCACAATGAAAATAACTTTATTTGGATTTGAGTTTCACATTCCCCTTAATAATGAGTGTAAACGTATCAGGAAATTAGGGTAGTGATAAATCAAACCCCTTCTTTATAAAAAACACGATATGTGTGTCTAGAAAATAGAAAGTATGATGTATTTAAATATTTCCCATCAATGTTGTTATTTCTGCTTTAATAACGCACGCCTTTGTCTATATACTTTACCAGAATAACAAAGGTCCTTAACAGTTACAAAAATCTAATGGGCAAGGCTAAATTACTTTTTCCATAAATCAAAAAATTAAAACAATATCTTTGATTCCTGTGGTTCTAGTGAAAAGCTCTTAAAATCAACCACTCCATTTTATAAGCTAAGTATGAAGTTAGTTCAAGACGAATAGGATATTTTTTTAGCATAGTAACAAAGCAATAAATTGGCAGATACTTGTTTCACTTAAATAACGGATTATTTTTCTTTGTATTTATAATCAAGCCTTTTTTCATTGTAGCTTTTTTAGCTTATAAAATGACATATAAGTTAGGGCTTTATATATAACATATATTATGTAGGCATTTGATTTTAAAAAAGAATAGTTTCTAAAAAATCAGTCTGTATACAAAATTTTATCATCGTTGTATAATATTGCTCAAATAAAATCAAGTTGTTATGTCACAATATCAGTTGCTGTTAGTGTATTTTTGCCAGAACAGGGGTAGGGACAATTTAAAAATAACTTTATTTTGTTTGGGTCTCAAATTTCCCTTAAAATTGAATGTAAATGCATCATGAAATTAGGGTAGTGATAAATCAAACCACGTCTTATAAAATTCACGATATGTGTGTCGAGGAAATAGGAAGTATGATGAATTTAAATATTAACCATCAATTTTGGTATGTCTGCTTTAATAACGCATGCTTTTCTCTATATAATATACTCCTACAGAATATGAAAGGTACTTAAGAGTTATAAAAATCTAATCGGCAAGGCTCAATTTATTTTCACACGAATAAAAAAAAATTAAAAATATATTTCCATATGATTCCTTTGGTTCTAGGAAAATGCTCTGAAAAACACCAATTCCATTGTATAGTTTAAGCATGAAATTAGTTTAAGACTAATGATTTATTATTTGAGCCAGATAATATTTATTTGAATATGTATGCTTAGTGGAGGGTGGAAATATGGTTTACGGGTGTATGATTCTCATTTTCTTTACACACGAATATTAACATAAAAACAATGTTGTGTTTTTTTTTAAAATTCCTAGAGATTGATTTTCTAATAAATTGCGTCATTTTGAAAGAACTTTCCACTCTTTTCTTCTAGCATTAACAAAGCAATAAGTTGGCAGATACTTGTTCCATTAAAATAAAGGATTACTTTTCGTTGTATTTGTATTTAAGACTTTTTTCATTGTAGCTTTTTTAGCTTATAAAATGACACATTTGGTAATGGTCTTAATATATAACATATATTTGTAGGCATTTGATATTAAATCAGAATAATTTAAAAAGAATTTTTTCAAGAAAGTGTATACAGCTTAATAGAAAACTGCCATTTAGTAAACATGATCTGCCTTTGAAATCAGTCTTTATACAAAAATTTATCATCGTTGCATAATATTGCTCAAATAAAATCAAGCTGTTATGTCTAAATATCAGTTGCTGTTAGTTGTTTTTTTTGTCGCTTGAGCACGCACTTTCTGAAGCTAGAACCTATATATGAGTCGTAATACCCGCGATATGTCTTTACACTAAATATATTTATACCTTAAAGAACCGTACAGTTTATACCTGAAGTGTGTGCCACGCAACTCATTGTTCTAGAAATGTAACTATTTTTTTAATGAATGTTTTCGTTTTGTAAGCTCTTAAATACCTTTCTTAGCAATGATTTTTTATGGGAAAAGCATATTATTTATGTGAATTTTGATGCTTAAGTAAGGTATGCATGGGTTTTATTTGTTTTAAAGAAACATTTTGAATCGCAAGGTATTGGGCTTAAAATTTACCCTGCTGATTTAGTTTAATCTAAGCAAAAAGTATCAAAACAGTTGCTAAGCTATAATGTTTATGTCATCTAGGGTTGGGCGATATTATTGACTCTTATCTCACCAATAAATGGTACATTTCAAAAGGTCATAAAGTTGTACTCAATATAAAAATAGCTGTTCCACTTATTAACCACACTCATTGGTCCGTGCATATAACTCCTATATATAATCCATTTTCGTCTATAACAGTACCGATTTTTTTTTCATTCCTTCTATTTCCTTGGGGCAGTTTATGGAGCAATCGTTCCAGAAAAAAAAATCGTGTAAACTATTTAAGCACCGAAGGAAAATAAATATCCCACCTAAGAATCATTGATAAATATAACTTACCTAGCATGTTTGACTTAATTTATGCAAAAAGAATATTAACAGTGGCTAAGCTATAGTGTTTGGTATCTGGTTTTACTCATGTGCTTTCTTTCTCAAATGCATTGAATACATTGATGATTGTTAGTATTTGATTACTATTTGATTATTTAGAACTAACTTGTAAAATGTCAAATACATGAAGTATTTAAATTAAACATATAAAACATATAAAGAAAAGTGGTAAAATGATACTGTGTGTTTGATAATAAAGAAAATAATAGAAAATAATAGTATATAAATATTGTTAAAATATTGCGCTAAAAAAACAATGACTATGGTTTGTAAACAAAAATGTTAGGTAGATTAACGTTGAACATAAATGTAGACATCAGGAGAAAGACCAAAGCAAATACATTTTTCGAACGGCTGAATAAAATACATCTCGAAAATACATAAAGGAAACAGTGTAAAGATGTATGAAAATAAACCGTTTCATCACATTTAGTTCACAACATAAACACACACACACTCACTTTATTCACACACTTATACACACAAACATAAACACACAAACAGATAGCACCAAAAAATTAAAACAATATCTTGGATTCCTTTGGTTCTAGGGAAAAGCTCTAAAAATCACCCACTCCATTTTATAAGCTAAGTATGAAATTAGTTCAAGACGAATAGGATATTTTTTTAGCATAGTGACAAAGCAATAAATTGGCAGATACTTGTTTTATTTAAATAACGGATTATTTTTCTTTGTATTTATATTCAAGCCTTTTTTCATTGTAGCTTTTTTAGCTTATAAAATGACATATAAGTTAGGGCTTAATATATAACATATATTATGTAGGCATTTGATTTTAAAACAGAATAGTTTTTAAAAAATCAGTCTGTATACAAAATTTTATCATCGTTGTATAATATTGCTCAAGTAAAATCAAGTTTTTATGTCACAATATCAGTTGCTGTTAGTGTATTTTTTGCCAGAACATGGGTAGGCACAATTAAAAAATAACTTTATTTTGTTTTGGGTCTCTAATTTCCCTTAAAATTGAATGTAAATGCATCATGAAATTAGGGTAGTGATAAATCAAACCACGTCTTATAAAATTCACGATATGTGTGTCGAGAAAAGTATGATGAATTTAAATATTAACCATCAATTTTGGTATATCTGCTTTAAAAACGCATGCTTTTCTCTATATAATATACTCCTACAGAATATGAAATGTACTTAAGAGTTATAAAAATCTCATCGGCAAGGCTCAATTTATCTTTACAGAAATAAAACAAATTAAATATATATTTCAATATGATTCGTTTGGTTCTAGGAAAATGCTCTGAAAAACACCAATTCCATAGTATAGTTTAAGCATGAAATTAGTTTAAGACTAATTGGTTATTATTTGAGCCAGATAATATTTATTTGAATATGTATGCTTAGTGGAGGGTGGAAATATTGTATTAAGTATTTAAATTAAACATATAAAAGATATAAAGAAAAGTGGTAAAATGATACCGTGTATTTGATAATAAAGAAAATAATAGAAAATAATAGTATATAAATATTTTTATAATATTGCGCTAAAAAAACAATGACTATGGTTTGTAAACAAAAATGTTAGGTAGATTAACGTTGAACATAAATGTAGACATCTGGAGAAAGACCAAAGCAAATAAATTTTTCGAACGGCTGAATAAAATACATCTCGAAAATAGATAAAGGAAACAGTGTAAAGATGTAATTTGCAAACAAATATTAATTCTGTAATTTTTTACAAAAAAAAATTATACGTATTCTTGTTAGAGTTAGAGGCGCAACATTATCAGACATAAAAATAAACCGTTTTATCACACTTAGTTCACAACATAAACACACACACACACTCACTTTATTCACACACTTATACACACATACGTAAACACACAAACAGATGGTACCATTAAAAAAATCACATTTCATTGAAATAACCGCGGCTCTTTTTACTTTGTTTCCATTTTACAAATTAATATGAGCTCGAACTATTACGTCAAGTCACAATATTTTATAGCGAGAAACGCCGTCTTGTTAATCTCGACACCAAAAATGTTTATTATTTAATTTTCAATAATTTATTTTATTTTCGGGAGTTACCCCGCATAGCGAGCACCCACGCACACACACGGCTTCGGACGCGCTTAGGCGCAATATATATAGGGATTTGTATGCAGTGTTTTATCTGAATGTAGACTTGAGTTATTCTACACACCTTCATATATTGCGACCTTTGAACTTTATGAATGTAACATGGCAGGATCATTGACATGTCTGGAGAATTTTAAATATTGTCATCGATTTCCATAAACAAGACCATGGGTCAGCAAATTTTGCCCCGCCAGTTATACGTCACCAGCTTCTCCGACCGTTAGATATAATCGTTATTTATTTGAAGTGATGAAGGCATGTGCGAAAACGTCTACACATGCGTTTGTCCATTTTAAGGTTGTTCATTTCTTGTTTTTATCGCACACATCATTTGTGTAGCTTTTATTTTATCAGATCATAATGGCAAAAAGGACTTTTTGGGGACACATCATCACCTTCGGTGTACAGGACAACAATAACTGGGTTTGGAATTTAATTTTTTTTAAATATTTTTATAAAAAAAAGTTTAGCTCCCTTGCTTGGGTCACTTGGCAACAGACACGATGAATGACCATCACAACAAAATGAGATCAAACATGATATATGAGAACTTGACAAGTCTCGATATAAAGAAGAACTTGACAAGTATCGATATAAAGGAGAACTTGACAAGTCTCGATTTAAAGGAGAACTTGACAAGTCTCGATATAAAGGAGAACTTGACAAGTCTCGATATAAAGGAGACCTTGACAAGTCTCGATATAAAGGAGAACTTGACAAGTCTCGATATCAAGGAGAACTTGACAAGTCTCGTGAAAGTGGTGGATGTTAAAGTCTACAGTTTCCTTTCACATATTTCATCTACAGCAACTTTTTACACAAGACATATTTCTTGACTTTTAGTTTTACCCCTGAACATCACTCAACATTGTTCAACATCTATCTCTCAACATTGTCCAACATCCATCTCTCAACATTGTCAAACATCCATCTCTCAACATTGTTCAACATCCATCTCTCAACATTGTCCAACATCCATCTCTCAATATTGTCCAACATCCATCTCTCAACATTGTCATACATCCATCTCTCAACATTGTCCAATATCCATCTCTCAACATTGTCATACATCCATCTCTCAACATTGTCCAATATCCATCTCTCAACATTGTCCAACATCCATCTCTCAACATTGTCATACATCCATCTCTCAACATTGTCCAACATCCATCTCTCAACATTGTCCAATATCCATCTCTCAACATTGTCCAACATCCATCTCTCAACATTGTCCAATATCCATCTCTCAACATTGTTCAACATCCATCTCTCGACATTGTTCAACATCCATCCC
This sequence comes from Ampullaceana balthica, assembly GCA_944989445.1. Taxonomy (NCBI): domain Eukaryota; kingdom Metazoa; phylum Mollusca; class Gastropoda; family Lymnaeidae; genus Ampullaceana; species Ampullaceana balthica. The sequence continues at coordinate 334,966 of CALYLW010000915.1, forward strand.
TCAACATTGTCCAACATCCATCTCTCAACATTGTCCAACATCCATCTCTCAACATTGTCCAACATCCATCTCTCAACATTGTTCAACATCCATCTCTCAACATTGTTCAACATCCATCGCTCAACATTGTCCAACATCCACCTCTCAACATTGTCCAATATCCATCTCTCAACATTGTTCAACATCCATCTGTGAAAATTGTCCAATATCCATCTCTCAACATTGTTCAACATCCATCTCTCAACATTGTCCAATATTCATCTCTCAACATTGTCATACATCCATCTCTCAACATTGTCCAACATCCATCTCTCAACATTGTCCAATATCCATCTCTCAACATTGTCCAATATCCATCTCTCAACATTGTCCAACATCCATCTCTCAACATTGTCCAATATCCATCTCTCAACATTGTCCAATATCCATCACTCAACATTGTCATACATCCATCTCTCAACATTCTCATACATCCATCTCTCAACATTGTCCAACATCCATCTCTCAACATTGTCCAACATCCATCTCTCAACATTGTCATACATCCATCTCTCAACATTGTCCAACATCCATCTCTCAACATTGTCCAATATCCATCTCTCAACATTGTCCAACATCCATCTCTCAACATTGTCATACATCCATCTCTCAACATTGTCCAACATCCATCTCTCAACATTGTCCAATATCCATCTCTCAACATTGTCCAATATCCATCTCTCAACATTGTCATACCTCCATCTCTCAACATTGCCATACATCCATCTCTCAACATTGTCATACATCCATCTCTCAACATTGTCCGACATCCATCTCTCAACATTGTCATACATCCATATCTCAACATTGTCATACATCCATCTCTCAACATTGCCATACATCCATCTCTCAACATTGTCATACATCCATCTCTCAACATTGTCCAACATCCATCTCTCAACATTGTTCAACATCCATCTCTCAACATTGTTCAACATCCATCTCTCAACATTGTCAATATCCATCTCTCAACTTTGTCCAACATCCATCTCTCAACATTGTCCAACATCCATCTCTCAACATTCTCCAACATTCTTCGCTTGCAAGGCCTCGGTCATCAATAATTTCGATCCATGCTGACGTAAAGAAACCTGAACTATGCTACGTCACTTTAACGTCACATTCATTGATAACTGTTGTTCATTTGGTTTGAGGCTTTCGATACTCGTTAAAATTTGAGACCAGATATTTATTTTAAGTGAAGAAACTAAAGATTTATTTATAGATTTCATGTGTATTTAGAGATTTGACATTATATGCTGTGTATTTGGAGATAGAATGTTTACATAGAGATTACATCTCTATATATATAAGACGCATTTGTTGTCTGTCTGTCTGTCTGTTCCCTAATAACTCAAGATCCAGACAACCAAATAACGTGAAATTTGGTACACGTACACAAAATTATACCGGAAAGGTTATTAAACAGGTTTCGTTCCATATATATAAGATACTGGGGCCCGGGGGCCCAAAATGTAGTTTTTCCCTATATGAGCTATATAAAAATAAAAATTATTGAAAATTAAGACGTAAAATAATGACGCAAATTAATAAACATTTTGGTGTCGAGATTAACAAGAAGGCGATTATCGCCATAAAATAATTTTTTTTGTTGTTGTTGCTTTTGTTGTTGTAGTTGTTGTTTTGTTGTTGTTGCTTTGTTGTTGTTGCTGTTGTTGTTGTAGTTTTTGTTTTGTTGTTGTTGTTGTAGTTGTTGTTTTGTTGTTGTTTTGTTTTTTGTTTTGTTGTTGTTTTTGTTGTTGTTTTGTTTTTGTTGTTTTGTTGTTTTTGTTGTTTTTGTTGTTTTGTTGTTTTTGTTGTTGTTTTGTTGTTGTTTTTGTTGTTTTTGTTTTGTTGCTGTTGTTGTTAAACCCGGGCGGGAGCCGGGTACTTGCCCCTAGTCTCTATATATATAAGACGCATTTGTTGTCTGTCTGTCTGTCTGTTCCCTAATAACTCAAGATCCAGACAACCAAATAACGTGAAATTTGGTACACGTACACAAAATTATACCGGAAGGGTTATTAAACAGGTTTCGTTCCATAAATATAAGATACTGGGGGCCGGGGGCCCAAAATGTAGTTTTTCCCTATATGAGCTATATAAAATAAAAATTATTGAAAATTAAGACGTAAAATAATGACGCAAATTAATAAACATTTTGGTGTCGAGATTAACAAGAAGGCGATTATCGCCATAAAATAATTGTTTTGCTATTGTTGTTGATTTGTTGTTGTTGCTTTTGTTCTTGCTTTTGTTGTTGTAGTTGTTGTTGCTTTGTTGTTGTTTTGTTATTGATGTTTTTGTTGTTGTTTTGTTTTTGTTGTTTTTGCTGTTGTTTTGTTTTTGTGGTTGTTTTTGTTGTTGTTGCTGTTGTTGTTTCTGTTGTTGTTGCTTTTGCTGTTGTTGCTTTTGTGTTGTTTTTGCTGTTGTTGTTGTTGTCCACATCCCTTGCCCTGCGACGACAATGCCCTTCATGTTGTTGTTGCTTTGTTGTTGTTGCTGTTGTAGTTGTTGTTTTGTTGTTGTTGCTTTGTTGTTGTTGCTTTTGTTGTTGTAGTTGTTTTGTTGTTGTTTTGTTGTTAATTTTGTTGTTAATTTTGTTGTTTTTGTTGTTGTTTTGTTTTTGTTGTTTTGTTGCTGTTGCTGTTTCTGTTGTTGTTTTTGTCGTTGTTGCTGTTGTTGTTGCTGTTGTTGTTGTAGTTGTTGTTTTGTTGTTGTTGCTTTGTTGTTGTTGATTTGTTGTTGTTGCTGTTGTTGTTGTAGTTGTTGTTTGTTGTTGTTTTGTTTTTGTTGTTTGTTTTTGTTGTTTTGTTGCTGTTGTTGTTTTTGTTGTTGTTGCTGTTGTTGTTAAACCCGGGAAAAGCCGGGTACTTGCCCCTAGTTTATTAATATGAGACCAACTGAGTTTTCATACATCAGTTGATTACAAGAGAACAATGCATTGTGTAAAGACTGTCGAAAAGGGGTGGCCTCTACGTGGCTCGACAGACGAGTAGGGTTGCGGAGCTGACCGCAGCCCGAAACTGACAACTCCCGCCAGGTGTTAGGTGCTAGTCACATATGATTACAGTCGCTGTACGGATCTTAGGCAGAGCATCTAGATGCAATGTCGATGATTAAAACCAAAGTACCTGTTGGGGTCGGTTTATTCCGAAGCGACCGTTCCATCCCCCTCATGTTACTAGCAACGCCATTGTGCGGTGCCGGTTAAGGGCCAAGAGCGCCAGTACGGATTAACAAAAGGTACCGGGAAGAACGTAGCGGACGCAAGCTCCGAGGAAACCTTCCAGTGGGGGTCACACCCTAGGTAGGTCATTGATGATCCCCCGCATAGCGGCAGTCCTAACCATTGAGACTCGTATGCTTTGCCGGGTGGCGCCGAAGTGGTAGCGAGTCGAAGTAGGGAAAATTCCACCCCTCCTTGTGAGGTCATTAAAGTGGGAGACCTTTTCGACCTTGTGTCTTGGATGCCCAGGCGGCCTGTTGAGAAGCGACCGTTCCGGGGAGGGGGGTCTCTCAGCTATTAGGTTCCTTAGGGGGCAAGAGAGCTGAAGGCGGTTTCCTGGAAGACCCATGAAGAGCACTAGGCTCGGGGCTACTGATTTTCTTCCCCATGTAGGATCATTTTGTAAAGAAGGGAACAGATCAACTCCGTGAGAAAGCTGTGACGGGGTCATTACTTTACAGGGCAGGTGCCCCAACCTACAGGGCAGGTGCACCAACTTACAGGGCAGGTGCCCAAACTCACAGGGCAGATCCCTAACTCACAGAGAAGTTGCCCAAACTTACAGGGCAGGTGCCCAAGCTCACAGGGCAGGTCACCAACTCACAGGACAGGTGCCCCAACTCACAGGGAAGTTTCCCCCAACTCACAGGGCAGGCGCCCCAACCTGATGGTTGCCCCGTTCGTGTTGTATACTCTGGACCTTCGTTGCTATTGATGGTTTGTTTATCACTGACAAAATTCAAACGATGTACTCTCCAATCAACTAAATAATGACGTTACGTCATAGGTCTCAACTCGCTGTATCTGTCGATGTGACCATAATCCTATTTTGGGGGATTAAAATTATCTTTCATTCCAAAAGTCCATAGAGTATTCTCCTCCACTACAGCCTAAGGATTATCTTATAGCCCCCCCCCCTTTTTTTTTCCACTCTCATCTTGTTTTGTCGAGGCATCAATTCGAAGCTTCCGTCGCCAGCAATCGATCAAGTTGTGACGTCAGCATCTATCGATTGGTTCATTTACCGATGTTTTCTACGCGTTGCCTCCACTGGGGGGGGAACCCTCTTCTGCTTTGTGTGTGTGTCTGAGTGAAAGGAGTGAGTGTGCGATGCGTGTGGGAGGAAAGTTATTAATAGCTTGTTATTGCTATATTTAGCTTGGTGACACGTGACTCTGCGATCATTTGGTCTGCCATAAGTCACAGATGTATGACTCCATGGAATCAGGGGCCGCAACCCATTCACATGCTAACAACAGATTCAAAATATCCCTTTTCACTTACTGCCACCATGGCAGATTTAGAAGACAAGCTCCCATTCACTTACCACATACAACAGCAGATTTAGAAGACAGCTCCCATTCACTTACCACATACAACAGCAGATTTAGAAGACAGCTCCCATTCACTTACCACATACAACAGCAGATTTAGAAGACCGCTCCCATTCACTTACCACATACAACAGCAGATTTAGAAGACATCTCCCATTCACTTACCACATGCAACAGCAGATTTAGAAGACAGCTCCCATTCACTTACCACATACAACAGCAGATTTAGAAGACATCTCCCATTCACTTACCACATGCAACAGCAGATTTAGAAGACAGCTCCCATTCACTTACCACATACAACAGCAGCTTTAGAAGACCGCTCCCATTCACTTACCACATACAACAGCAGATTTAGAAGACATCTCCCATTCACTTACCACATGCAACAGCAGATTTAGAAGACAGCTCCCATTCACTTACCACATACAACAGCAGATTTAGAAGACAGCTCCCATTCACTTACCACATACAACAGCAGATTTAGAAGACCGCTCCCATTCACTTACCACATAAAACAGCAGATTTAGAAGACATCTCCCATTCACTTACCACATACAACAGCAGATTTAGAAGACAGCTCCCATTCACTTACCACATACAACAGCAGATTTAGAAGACCGCTCCCATTCACTTACCACATACAACAGCAGATTTAGAAGACATCTCCCATTCACTTACCACATATAACAGCAGATTTAGAAGACAGCTCCCATTCACTTACCACATACAACAGCAGATTTAGAAGACCGCTCCCATTCACTTACCACATACAACAGCAGATTTAGAAGACATCTCCCATTCACTTACCACATACAACAGCATATTTAGAAGACAGCTCCCATTCACTTACCACATACAACAGCAGATTTAGAAGACAGCTCCCATTCACTTACCACATACAACAGTAGATTTAGAAGACAGCTCCCATTCACTTACCACATACAACAGCAGATTTAGAAGACAGCTCCCATTCACTTACCACATACAACAGTAGATTTAGAAGACAGCTCCCATTCACTTACCACATACAACAGCAGATTTAGAAGACAGCTCCCATTCACTTACCACATACAAAATAGCAATACCCCAATGTCCGATGACCCTGAATAAAAGTAACAATCTGTTACCAATCCAGAGGCGTGCCTCCTATTTTCTGTAATGGGGGTGAGACTGCAATCAGGCTTTTAAAAAGGTAAATGCATAAAATAAAAACAGGGTATTAGTAGGCCTGACAGGACGTAACACAACAGCGAACGTTTCGGCAAAGAGCCTTCTTCAACGGACAAATAGTACACAAATGAAACGAATAAAACGAAATAATAGAAAAAAACACTTAGCTGCGGTGAAATCCAAGTAGTCCAGTAAAGATCAGAAGGCATAGTGGTCAAGTAAAAGGAAGGGCTAAAGGAGAAGTGAGAGGAATATAGGAATGAACAACAAAACGAAAATAAAACAAAACACAAACACAAAGTAGCAGTCAAAAGGTAAAAGTAAATAAAGTAATGGGGGTGAGACTGCAATCAGGCTTTTAAAAAGGTAAATGCATAAAATAAAAACAGGGTATTAGTAGGCCTGACAGGACGTAACACAACAGCGAACGTTTCGGCAAAGAGCCTTCTTCAACGGACAAATAGTACACAAATGAAACGAATAAAACGAAATAATAGAAAAAAACACTTAGCTGCGGTGAAATCCAAGTAGTCCAGTAAAGTCCTGTTTACACTGTTAGCTGAAATCATATTTCAAAACTAAAAAGTGAAACTTATTATGCACTATTAGAGTGGTTACGTACTGAACATTGAGATATAAATATAACAAGTACTGAAGATTGATATATAAATATAACAAGTACTGAACATTGAGATGTAATTATAACAAGTACTGAACATTGACATATAAATAATACAAAAACTGAACATTGACATATAAATATAACAAGTACTGAACATTGACATATAAATAATACAAAAACTGAACATTGACATATAAATATAACAAGTAATGAACATTGAGTTATAAATATAACAAGTACTGAACATTGAGTTATAAATATAACAATTACTGAACATTGACATATAAATATAACAAGTACTTAACATTGAGTTATAAATATAACAAGTACTTAACATTGAGATATAAATATAACAAGTACTTAACATTGAGTTATAAATATAACAAGTACTGAACATTGATATATAATATATAAATATAACAAGTACTGAACATTAATATATAATACACTGAGAATTGAGATATATCAAGTACTGAACACTAACATATAACAATGAACAAGTACTGAAAATTGAGACATTGCAACAGTTATATTATATACAGACTAGGTGCTAGTTAGGGCCCCAAGTGAGATCTACCCAAATGAGTTGTTTCCCCATTTAGTTGCCGTATTTCTAACTGCCTAACGTTGCCAGTTATCCCACCAATTTTTAATGAGCTAAAAATAGATCTGACGCAGTCTAGCAGTGTGTAATAGAAATGCAAGATTAGGGGAGGAAACTGTGTCGTAGACTGGTCAAAAACCTAATGCTAAGGCTCCGTTTCTTTTTTAAAGTCTAGCACAGGGTATTCTTTGCTGAGCCGATTTTCTGTAACATACTTTTGAAAGGTAGAGCTTGTAAAACAAGAAATATTGGTCTGTTGAAAAGGGGAATTGTTTACTTCTTGTAAAAATATAAATATTGACTTGTTGGAATGACAGAAATGTTGACTTAGAACATAAGAAATATTGGTTGTTGGAAAAATGGAAATGTTAGCATGATGGAAAATGGGAATAGTAGAAATATTGGCTTGTTGGATTAATAGAAATGTTAACTTTTTGAAATAAAAGAAAAGTTAGTTGTTGGAACAGTAGAAATAATACCGCTTGTTGGAACAGTAGAAATAATACCGCTTGTTGGAACAGTAGAAATTATACCGCTTGTTGGAACAGTAGAAATAATACCGCTTGTTAGAACAGTAGAAATAATACCGCTTGTTAGAACAGTAGAAATAATACCGCTTGTTGGAACAGTAGAAATTATACCGCTTGTTGGAACAGTAGAAATAATACCGCTTGTTGGAACAGTAGAAATTATACCGCTTGTTGGAACAGTAGAAATAATACCGCTTGTTGGAACAGTAGAAATAATACCGCTTGTTGGAACAGTAGAAATAATACCGCTTGTTGGAACAGTAGAAATAATACCGCTTGTTGGAACAGTAGAAATAATACCGCTTGTTGGAACAGTAGAAATAATACCGCTTGTTGGAACAGTAGAAATAATACCGCTTGTTGGAACAGTAGAAATAATACTGATTGTTGGAACAGTAGAAATAATACCGCTTGTTGGAACAGTAGAAATAATACCGCTTGTTGGAACAGTAGAAATAATACCGATTGTTGCTTTTAACGAGTACTCAACTGTACTCAACCATATACACTAAATGCCAAGCGATCTGCACTAAATGTCAAGCCATTTGACTAGGAAAATAGAATTATCAAGTTTGTTTAAAATGATTATTAATATTATTTAAAATCAATGACGTCATTCGAATTTATTCTTATTTATCCATGTGTTACACTTTTAATCAGAACAGAATGTTTCAGCAACAGTGACATAAAAAATCAAATCAATTTATTTCTTAAAATAATGTTTGCTACATTGCTATAAAAGTTAGGAAATATATCCCACGTCCCTAAATTGTTATAGTAATAAGAAACGCCAAGAATATTTATAATATTGTAACCTGGCATAAAAGTAGTGGCCGTTCAATAACACTTTACTAGAAGTTAACCCTGTACAATCCAGTGAAGTAGTTCTGTGATCCTAGTTCAGTGAGCAATGCAGTAATACCTTGGGACTTAGAAAAATAGAAAACGAGATAATAAAATTAAAATGCGTGTTTTTTAAAAGCTGAAATTCGAAATTCAGCAACGGCAGACAATTAAGAGTGACAGTTCAAATTAGATGACAACTTGGAGTGACAGTTAAAACTCAGATGCCCCAAAGAAATCTTTGTTTTTTATTTTATTTTTATTTTGTTTTTTTTTATATTGTCCGACGTTTCTGAAAGGACAGAGAGAGAGAGAGAGAGAGAGAGAGAGAGAGAGAGAGAGAGAGAGAGAGAGAGAGAGAGAGAGCGAGAGAGAAATAACTTTTTTTTAAAAATGGGGTGGGGGGTGGGGGTGTAAATGAGAACATCTACAGCTCATTTTAGCTGTCAGTACATCGTCATGGTCATGACAGCTCACATTTCCATACTTTAATTTCTACTTTCATTATTAAAATACTCTTACAGACACGGAAAAAAACATACACATCCTAGGGACCTTTCTAACAGAATCCCAAACGGTAGTCCACACAACTACATCCCATTGATCAGATCTGATAACGGCAGAAACACTCATTCTCACAAAATAACTTCTTGTCGGATGTCTCAGCTAGTAAGTAGCATCAACATTTTCAGCAGTTGACGAATTTCGTGACATAACTACACAGACATTTCTGATGTTCAACAAACTCAGATGTAAATCACAACTCAGGGTCACCGAGTACAGAATTAGAATAACATTTATGAACGATTCTGAGCAAAATATTAGACTTTTACAGCTGCCGACTCCAAAACTAGAAACCTGCCTAAATGTTTTCTCAGCACATCATTGTATGAGAACACAAGATATTTACTGTAGCATTCCAGTCTTATATTTATATAGATTTAAACCTGAAAAACCTGAATTGTGGCAGCGCTTCTAAGACAATCCTGAACTGTGATGTGTGTCAGATGAAACACAGCACGTTCAACTCAATCAAGTACTTTGGCCTAGAATCTCGCTGACACGACACATGTTATCCAAAATCTAATCAAATCTAAGTCTGGTATCATAGCCGTAGGTTAGTTTTAATATCTTGTTCTTACCTTCACTGATATTAAATGAAAGTTTATATTTCTTTATAAATGTGGATCGAAGACTTTCTTACTCTTTGAAAATAGATAATTTACCGTCATTTCCATATTTCTTAATAGTAATTTTTAAACTTACTTATTCCATAATAAATAAATTCAAATACAACTGGTGCATATCAATATCACTTTTAACCTGGGTAGCACTTAGCCCAGCGCTGAAGATATAATTTAATGTTTTATAACCGATATAACCATTAGAGAAATTAAATAGTTATAGATACACGAGACGTCTCCCACAATGATGTGAAAATAATGTACTTTTTAATACGGCCTTTTAAATACATCAATTACGACAACAATAAAACAAATATGGTAAACAATGAAATTCAACTCAGAAAGTAAATTTGTTCGATTATTTATTAGGTATATTTTCGAATTGTTGGCAGTATGCCATACTATTCATCAAATATAGTCTTTTTCTCAGCCAGCAAGAACAAAGAGGATTTTTTAAAGTTCAACAAAACAGGAGCATAAACAAATTACTTTTTGTTTCATAAATGGGTGAACTCTTGAGTAACCCAAGATTATTTAACAAAATTAGAAACCACAAACTCAAGGTTTACATTTCTTCCAAATGCAATTCCCGACGTCAATGGCGTTTGTGTGCAAGTTATGTTCGTTTCACCCAACAACGCATACTTCCACACGGTGATGACATAAATTATCCACCAGCATGAAATACTGAAAGGCGTAATGGAACTAAAATAAGATGAAAGAGTACCAAATAAAAGAAAAATCTATTCTATATAAGTTACATTCTTTTAAAATCTTTATTTTTAACATTTAATTTTAAAACTACAATCTTTTCAAAAGAAAAATTCACTAATTACAACATTTTGTACTAAGTTTGAATCTATCTGAATCTATCTTCCTATGGCCTTCAAATAAATCATGCCTCGAGAAAATGCTGATGTTGGGGAAATAAAATAATAATAGTATGACAATAATGACTACAACTTGTAGTGAAATTTGTTTTACATAATGTTTTTGACAAATGCATTAAGAAAACTATAAATCATAAGCATTGACTCAATGTATAAATATTTATATCTATAAAACATTTTTGATTCAAATGAAAAATACCATGTATAAAAATAGAGAAATTTCAATAAAAATTGGAGGTTGATAAAGGAAAGCATCACATTTAAACCACAATGACAAAAGTGAAAATGTATGTACATGTGTATATAAACAAAAGAACCAGCCAGCGGAACTTAAAACAAAAGAAAAAAGTACATTTAAATACAATCTATCACATGCTAATAACGAATAAAACACCATTTAAATAACACTTTGAAATAATGAATGAAAGCTTTGTGAAGTACAGTAGTTACTGCTATGAACACAAAATCATCAAAGTATGGCACTTGACAACTTAACAGCAACAGAATATGAAAAGTTTATAACGCCATTTACTGACTGATCAAAGTAAGCAGTTTGGATAGTTAATGCTGCCTTACAAAAACTGTAAGAGTTCACTCTGCCAGTGTGGGCTGGGAGTAGTAATTAAAGAGCAACAAAGAATATTTAACAACAAGTGACCAATGATTCTTTAAAGAAAGTTGATCAATTATTCCATTTGAAAACAAATTTCAATATTTAATAATAAATTGCCTTTTATTTCTTTTCAAGGAAAGAAAGAAATTTCCAGGGAATCACATTTACAAATGTACAATGATAAAACAGACATAAGCCATTGATTTAAAAAGCCAGTGGGAAATGTAAGAGGAATAATTTGATCACAGATAATGTTCATCAGAAAAGCAACATTTCAACAAAAACAGAGGAAGAAATAAATTTGTACTCTAGTGCCTCCTCCCAAAGAAAGGAGATGTTTGAGAAAATCAAAGAGAAAGAGTCAAAGAAATCATTAAATGCAAGATCAGGATAGACAGATTTGAACCCCCCTTCACTGAAAAATATGGAATTTTTAAATAAACATAAAAATAGGTAAGATTTCAATGAAGGGCTCTGAGGCGTGTTTCTCTGTGTTTAACAAAAGGTAAAAATGGTTCATTGTCAGATTTCAGTTAAAATCTGTTAATACTTAACTAGCACCAAAGTTCATGTCTTTCAAAGGCTATGACAGTCATAAAGATGTTGTTGTTGGGCAGTCCACAAAAGACGGTGAACTCACAACCAATGGAATTGTGCTAACTATACTGTCCAAAGGGTCAAGGTTGCTACAAGATGATGTTGACTGAGAGGTAAGAAGAGATGAAGTGCTGGTCACGAGTTTAGCTTCCTTCTTGTGTCGCTGCTTCAGGTGCACTTTGGCGTGTCGTTTCTTTTCATCGCTTCTGGCAAACTTGCGGCCGCAGACTTCACAAGAGAAGGGTTTTTCTCCCGTGTGGGTTCGCTTATGAGTTGTGAGATGATCACTACGGCTGAATGACCGCCCACAGATGGGACAAGGAAATGGTTTTTGTCCAGTGTGTATGCGAATGTGCCTTGTCAGTTCATCACTTCTAGAAAACCTTCGGTCACAGTTATCCACTGGACATGGATAAGGTCGTTCATGTGGGGGTGTCTTGCTGGGACGGTTGGGATATTTTCTTGGCTTAACAGGAAGAAATTTGAGTGGCCGCTGGTCATAATTTTGACCTATAACTGAAGGTGCAGATGTTTCTGAAACATCAGATGAGAAGTCCATGTTATACATTTGGTCGTCTAGTGTTTCAGAGTCTGGTTCAGTCTTGATGGTAGGCATCTGAAACGCTGATGTCATTCCTGTTGAGCTGGAACCCATCTGTAGGGCCCCAAAGTCTGGCAACTGAGTCTGGGATGGTCCCATTGTGGAAGGTTGCATTAGGGACCACTTATGGTTTTTGTTGACCAAGTCTGACATTGATGGCATTTGAAACACACTGTCAGCAAGAGATGTTGCTGGATAGTTTAAAAAATGTGGCGGCAAGTCTTGCTGCGGCTGGCAGGAACTGTTGTAATTTGGCGGCTGTTTCATCGGCATGTTGGACAAACCGATGTCCATGGGTAGGGACTGGGGGTAAGACGGAGGAGGGTGAGAAGGAAAACTGTCATCTTGACTTGATTCTGTGACCATGGAAAGCTGGGGCTCAGGTTCGGGGCTGGAATGGCATGAGCTGATGGGCGAAGCGAATCCTGATGAGTAATGATCAGAAACATCTTGATAAGCTGATTCTGATGAAAGGATTTGTCCTTGTGACTGGGGAGACTGGACAGAGATGGGAGATTGTGACGGCTGTTGCTGTCCCAGCTGCTCACTAGATGTTGGAATCCTAATGTTGAATTCATACTGAGGTCCAAATGGATTACTAGACTGGTTGAAGCTAGCTGGCTGGGATCTTGCTTGGGTCAAAATAGCTAACAAGGGGTTGAGTGGGTTGAACAGGTTGGCCAGGTTGGCTGTGGGTGCATCTGCTTGCCCTGAGCTTGATGTGACAGCTGTTGTAACCAGTGTGCCCTTGTAGGTGATTGTGTGTGTGGTTGACACATTACTGGACTGCATAGACTGCATTCTTGTAGCTTGGCTTCCATCTGTTGGCCTGTCTGGAAAGTTGATGGAGGCAATGATATTTGCTGGAATAAAAGAGGAAAAATAAGTTATTATTTCCTTTAAAAAAATTAAAGCAATGAATGTTGTTTTTTCAACATGAAAGAATCCAAACAAAATAATGAATGAGGGGACAAGTTTTCAAAAAAGATTATTATGTGATGGGTATCATAACTACCAATTCACCGTATCTGTGTGACGACTGACACAGTTTGAGGTCATGAATATTTATTGCCCCTCTGGGTGTTGCACAAATCGATACCGAGAATAATACTATTTTTTAATTGTATTCAAATAAAAATACACAAGTGTTACAGAAACACTATTTAAATTAAATATTTAATATTATTTTAAAGGTGCGTGGATTCGGTTGCTCGCTAGCGAACGCAAGCAACAGAGGCTGACAACTAAAATACCGGGATACCGAAAACAAGAAAAGAAAAAAAAAGCTTAAGCCCTTCTATATTTAGAGCAGTATCCCGTTATGGGAACAGCCTTTGACGTCATTGCGCTAACAGCTGATGGAGACCGGATGGCTGAGTTGTTTGTCCTAAATAAATTACTATCGGAAATATTCAAATCGTTTGATTGAAAAAGCTATGTAAACATACCAGTTGCCGTAATAGGTGGTGGCTCCAGAGAATCCGGTCCGAAAAATGTGGCATCGGAATATTTTGTCACAGGTGTGTTTAATCCCTGATCCTCTAAGACTTCCGAAAAATGTCTATTATTGTTTCCCTGTGATGGGAGATCATAACTGAAGCTAGGTACTCCTAAGTCGGCCCCAAGGCCGAACGGAGTCAAAACTGTGTCCAAAGTGTCCATAATCATCACGAATGGTCAGTTAATCCTTCAAGAATTGATAATCAATTAACAACCTTAAGATCATACACCATTTGTTGCTATGCGTTCAAATAACAAGAATACTATACGCGTACGCAGAACGGTGTGAACTGAATGGCTACGAAGTAATGAATGAAACCAAACCTTTTATACCACAGTTTATGAATGAACGCGACTGCAGCGCCATGCCCATATAGGGCACAGCGTAATTTGTATCAGCCAATGAACGCAGAGTTCGCATTGACGTCAATGAACTTACGTCTTTGTCTGCTAAGGTCTTTTGTTGATACAAAGTAGCTAATTACTCGCTAAAATCAATTTCAAATGCTATTTTTATTTACTACACATAATATGCTCATGATAATCTTTCACCAAATAAGTAATGATTATAAAGTAGCTTGTAATTCAAAAGATTTCTGTAATAGTATTTCTCGCATAGACTGTTCGGCTGTAACCTTTTACCTTAAAGTCGGAAACTTCCATATTTGGCACAGGGGTGAATAGAATAAATGACCCGAGTCTTTGACGTCATTTGAAAAGGAAATACTCTACCCATATAAGGTAACTACACTTCCTCTTTAAAAAATCTTCGGTAGGACTCGGGATTCTCACGGATGTATCTAGAACACCGTGCGATTGGCGCGTAGAGCCAAAGAGGTCACAATACAGGCTGGCAGCTTTTTTTTTCCTCTGCCAAAATCTACAATGTTGAGGTCGTTGTGAATCATTGATTGACCTCGGCTAGGCCAACATTCAGAGAACGGCCTCCAGCGCTATGCTTTACTGACCTCAATTCTTGCTACAAGGTTAAGATTTTTTAAAAATAACTTGTACCGCCGTGTTATTTTCATTTTCCAAGATAAAGTCTCTTAATGTTGAATTCGCCTCGAAGCTAACATACTAGTACTAGGTAAAAATATTTTTGACTCATTGTGGCATGAAAATGACATGACTAGGCCACGGGGGTATTCCACGTTAAAAATAGAATTATACTTTGTTTAGAAGTTTTATAATGTGATTTCAAAAGAAAATAAGAGCTTTCCCCGGATATTGCGCTATATTATACTTACCCCTCCAAAATTTAAAATGTTGTTAACTTTAGTTTTTATAAGTAGTTTTCTAGTTAAAATATTTTTTCGCTTTTTAAAAGTTATACGTATACGTCTTTTATAAAGGCTGGCCAAGGCTTCATAGACGCTGTTAGTAGCCTGTCTTCTAAAAAAAGTTCTTTATTCACTCCCTGATCTTAAAATTGGAGCTGAAACTGAAACTGTCTATGATGATTACGCACTGTCGTTGACAATATACTTAGGTCAGTAGATTACATTTATGTCACATAGTCCGCATACTGCTTTCATACTTTCAACTGCATGAATTTGCCACAATACTCACGTCTATATGTGCAAATTTTAAGTGGGCGATAATAATTATAATTATATGTAATTATGGATAATTAAATAATTATTATATTACTATTGACTAATTGTCGTAACTACCAGTGAAACATGACGTTACATTATATTACGTTATGAATATGTTACATAGGATCATTTAACCTCCATTATAAGGGGATATTACTAAATCATACGATATTTTACAGTTATATAATACAGAATTTGATAGCTGCAAAGATGTTGTTTTTAAAGACACTTTTAGACGCATTTCTTTAGCTTTTCGAAGTCTATTGTTATTTTGATTTCTATTCCGTTTCAATGATAAACAATTTTTTGCAATATCACAAAACTGAATTTCTTACCAACTTTTTAATTATGAAATTCTACTGACTACATTCTTATCAACGGCAACAATATTTTGTAATTTAATTTATTAATTTTTAATCATTATTATTATTATTATTATTGGAAACAAAACGTTTAACTTCTTAAAGGGAGATAACACCGTATTAGTGTAGTTTTTAAATTTTCAATACCAGTTATCCTTCTTGAGTAAAAAAAGAAAGTTTAAATTTATATTAAACTTAGTGTAGAATCTCAAAAATCTAATTAAATAAAAGTTAATACTTTTAGAAATAACAAATTATAACAAGAACTACAAAATGTCTATTACAAGTATTTTAAGTATTTTAAAAAAAAATATGCTTAAAATTTAGTTAGAAGATCAGAAAGTTTCAGGTAAAAAAATACAACAGTCATTAAAGTTAAAGTCAATTACAGTAATGTATAAATTTGTGTAAATCATGTCTTAAAATAAAAAAAAGTTATGCAACATACCCACAATATATGAATATTCATCTATTAAAATTAAAATAATTAATGTAAGAAGGCCATTTCTGAGGGATTTTAAAAAATGTTATCCTAAAAATTTTGGATCAATAAAAAATTTTTTAGTATGAGTATTTAAATGTTTGATGTGACTTTTTAAAACTTTTTACTTCATGGCCAATGATGACAAAATAATTTATTAATTGAAAGTTGAGAATTGTGAATATTTATGTTAGGATAAAGAATATAATTTATCTTTAAGATTCTTCATTTATATCATTTGAAAATTTTTATTTTAAAATAAATTTAATAAATAGGTCAAGTATCCCACAGCAACTAAATGAAGATACATGTAATAAAGTTTTGAATAACAACTACAGTTTAGATAAATCAGTTGATAAATATTCTAATCCAGCACCATAAGAGGGACATATTTTTGCAAATTTAACCATCAGTATTTATTTATAGATGATAATGTGCACTAATTCACTAATTATGTTGGCAAAGTTTGATCCCATTCTATCGTCTCATTAGGAAACAATATATATGTTTATGTGTACATGTACATTTCACATTTATATATCAGATGAATATCATGAACATTTCATTTCTTAACAAGAGATCATTAAAAAAAAAGAATTGTTTGTTGAATATACAAACCAGAGTCTTTGAATGAATTACCAAAGGAGCAGAAGATTGTGAAATTATTTTAATTGTAGGCCATTATTAAAAATTAGGGCTGTTAATGATTAATTTAAAATTAATCGTTAACTTTTGAAAAATTAACGATTAATTAATAGATAATTTCGATTAAAGCCAAAAATTGAAATTTATGGTGTCATAAGTAACATTTATTAAACGTACTTGTCTAAAAACGAAATAACACTGGAATGTCTTCTTTATATGACATCTTTTAACCAACAACGCAAACAGACAAGTTTATTTACATTATTTGGTTCAAGTGATGAGCGGGTCTTATTGACAATGTAATAATGTAACCAGCCGAGCTGAAAAATCGTTCACATAGCTTTAGATTGTCTTAACTGAAGTTTCTGATACTGTAGTGGATGTTTGGTTTGGAGGTGATATGTAAGTGAGGTGTTAGAACCATGGTATCAATGTTCCCTTTAAGCAGTGTGGCTGCGCAGATATTTGACCGGCGCCATGCAGGAGTTTAGAATCACCACGCAGCAAATTTTGTAAAATATTGCACCAAAAATGGACTTTGTGCAACTTTGCACACAAGTTTTTTTTAAAAACTTTGCACACGGACCAACGAAACTTAGACTTAGAGGGAACATTGCATGGTAGGTAGGCAAACGTTTTCTCTCAATGGACACAATAACCTTTATCAACATTTTGAACATTCACGTCAGTCAATAGTTTAAAACCAAAATGTTTGTGTAATCGTACGGAAATTAGTTTATATTTATCGGCCAAAATATTTTACTTTTTGATTTCCAGTACATTTATAAGTGGTGGGTCGATTAATAGTTAAAAAAATTTGAATCGTTAAAATTTTTAAACTATTAATCGAGAAATGAATCTTTAATTTCCGCAGCCCTATTAAAAATATTTTATTTTAATTAAAAATTTAAGCTAATTGTCTTTCCTTGATTTAAAATGCTATGAAATTTTTAATCTTTACCCTATGGGTATTCCAACATGAGTTACAACAATGTCATAATGAAATGGCCACTGAAGCATAGTGTTCATATTATGTCTCTCAGGCATTGCTATCCCCATTGCTATCCTCATTGCTATCCCCATTGCTATCCCCATTGCTATCCTCATCGCTATCCCCATTGCTATCCTCATTGCTATCCTCATTGCTATCCTCATTGCTATCCCCATTGCTATCCTCATTGCTATCCCCATTGCTATCCTCATTGCTATCCCCATTGCTATCCTCATTGCTATCCCCATTGCTATCCTCCCATTGCTATCCTCATTGCTATCCCAATTGCTATCCCAATTGCTATCCTAATTTTTTTCTCTGTCAGTGATTGTTTAGTTTTAAAAAAAGAAAAAAAAAGATACTTGGATTTTTCTGGTATTTTGGCCTTTTATCAGTGTGCTCCAAAACAAGCTAGGGGGTGTAACTTATTTTTAATTTTTTTAAAGGTTGGGAGTTGGTGCCCATTAATAGCTTACAGATATCAATTAAATTTCATTTAAAACAGTCACCAAAAACTTTTACAAAATGGGCCCCATGCAACTGAGTGAAAACCATTTTTTCCCCCTAGTGAACCAAACGGACAGTTTCTTACTGTTTTTACTGTTTCTCACCTTGTCCGTATTGATGCTGATGCGTCACCTGTTGCTGCCTCAGCTGTTCTTGCTGGTGCTGGAATGGGTGGAGCTGGGTGTATGGCAGTGACGTCGTCGCCACAACGACGGGATGGGTGCTGGTCCCCACAGTGGCGCTGCCCGTGGTGGGCTCCTGTCCCTCATTGGGGCTGTCGGTGCTGCCTGACTGGGGGTAGTCCAGCGCAAAGAAGGGCGACCTGGAAGACAGGTTGCTGGTTAGGTCGCCACACCGAGATCTTTGATGGCCTGACCTAAGGGCCTGACCTAAGGGCCTGACCCAAGGGCCTGTCCCTCGACTACTTTACTTTTCCAGTAACTGAATATCTGAAGAAAAAATTAAGATTGTAAATTGATATAGAAAACAGAGAAATCAATATAAATTTAATATGTGACAGCAAAATTCAAGAATGAGTAAAAATTGATATAAAATGTTTTATATGAGAATAAAAGGTATATTTTCAGTATTAGTATTATTTTTATTACATGTATTATTATACTTATTTTTTAAATTTTATTTTAAATTGAATAGAAGGAAAGGGAAGTAACCTATTAAAAAAGGAATTAAAACAAAAACCTTTTTGCTTCCACTTTACTTCCCCTAAATAAAAGGTTTTTTTTCTCATTATTATTATTTTCATATAGTACTTATGTATTTATTTACATGTATTCTAAATATAATGAAAGGGAAGAAACCAAATAAAACAGTTTTTAAAGCAATAAAACGTATTGCTTCCCATTTACTTCCCCTTAACAATTTCGGACATATTTTAATTTTGACGATTTTAAGCTGCGATGTCGTACAGCTCTCTGACAGACGCAGGAGTTTTGAGTTATCGCGCAGTAGATTTCAATGAAGATATATTTAAAATTGATACAGATGTAATGAATAATTATTATAATTAGTTAATAGTCAGTCCACACTGTCGAGCCTTCGACTATGCTCCATAGTGTGAGCTGACTTTTAGCGTGTCGTTCTCTTCCTAGTCAGTCCACACTGTCGAGCCTTCGACTATGCTCCATAGTGTGAGCTGACTTTTAGCGTGTCGTTCTCTTCCTAGTCAGTCCACACTGTCGAGCCTTCGACTATGCTCCATAGTGTGAACTGACTTTTAGCGTGTCGTTCTCTTCCTAGTCAGTCCACACTGTCGAGCCTTCGACTATGCTCCATAGTGTGAACTGACTTTTAGCGTGTCGTTCTCTTCCTAGTCAGTCCACACTGTCGAGCCTTCGACTATGCTCCATAGTGTGAACTGACTTTTAGCGTGTCGTTCTCTTCCTAGTCAGTCCACACTGTCGAGCCTTCGACTATGCTCCATAGTGTGAGCTGACTTTTAGCGTGTCGTTCTCTTCCTAGTCAGTCCACACTGTCGAGCCTTCCACTATGTTCCATAGTGTGAACTGACTTTTAGCGTGTCGTTCTCTTTCGGCACTTTCACATTTTAAGACGGGCTGGTTAAATGAATTAGTGAATGCATTGTTGCCAGATTGGTCGACAGGGCAGACTGCCACTGCCAGCTGTGAGGTAGTTATAAAGCAAGTACAAGTATGTGGTTTGTGAAATATGATTGAAAACGTGAGAGAAGAGGCTACTGCGAATGCTTACAGAAGAAGTTGTTGATAGAGCCTTTGACCAAAAGTAAAAAAAAAGAAGAAAAAAACCCAGGAAATGTAAAAGTTATAAATATGGCAAAGAGAAGTTTTGTGATTGACATTGTAGACTTGCCTAACAATAGAAACCTAACAATAGAAACCTAACAATAGAAACCTAACATTAGAAACCTAACAATAGAAACCTAACAATAGAAACCTAACAATAGAAACCTAACAATAGAAACCTAACAATAGAAACTCATCTTAGTATGCGGGTCCTGACATGCAAGTGTTTCGTTAAGTTTTCAAGTCTGATAGTTACGCAGGAATAATTAATTCTATCAATGATGTAGTGAAGGCTGCCATGCAATGAACATTTCCTCAAATTAAAAATCAAACTGAAATGTCAGGTAGACAAATGTTCAATTTTTACGCAGTTTTAACCAATGTCATTGATGCTTACTGTTTTAATGGAATTTTGTCTCTGTCAGCTTGTGATGGCAAATCTGTTTAAAATCAGAAACATTCACAAAGGGGTTCATTGAACATGCTGAAATTGTTTTGATTAGAACTGTCAGGATTTAATTTATGATTGTCAAGAATAATGGAGCAGCTGCATATCATAACCGACATATTCCATATCTACTCTAGTCATATTCCAAATCTACTCTAGTCATATTCCAAATCTACTCTAGTCATATTCCAAATCTACTCTAGTCATATTCCAAATCTACTCTAGTCATATTCCAAATCTACTCTAGTCATATTCCAAATCTACTCTAGTCATATTCCAAATCTACTCTAGTCATATTCCATATCTACTCTAGTCATATTCCATATCTACTCTAGTCATATTCCAAATCTACTCTAGTCACACTGCGCTTTCCATCGTGAAGATTTTGGCATAGAAAATGTTTGCCAACAGATGCCTTGAAATACAGACCGTGAAATAATTGTAGAATAATGTTCACGTTGTCCATAAGCTCTTGTCCACTGACCTTGATGAGATGTTTTAACAGTTTTCAAGTCACCGAATGAAGTCACGAACATGTGTGAGCATAAAAGCATAGACGTACTGACTGAATCAGACGCGCCTGTCATTGTTTAAGAAACAAAGGAACCCGCAGTTTTAAATTTAACTGATTCGATTTGATGATTTTTTTAAAATTTATGAACGCCATTACGGACACATAATCTAAGAAGCAATGAGACTTGCCAGTTTGTAAACGTAAGGACCGCTTAGGTATATGCCCACTATTGTGAATATGTGCAATGTTTCGAATATGTTGCAAATTGTTTTCAGACAATACGTACGTAAACACACGCCCCATACTAAGATTCTATAGATGTCTGTCCATATACCTGGACCCTCGCTTAATCGAAGGTGATTTGATGCAATGGTGAATATTTATGTCAACGTTATTTGACATGCAATTGCAGCACTATTTTCCTGATATAAGTATAAGACAATCTGGGAAGACTATGAATATGAAGAGAGCAAGTATAACCTCGAAGATCAGTGATGTAACTTAATATTTGTGCTTGCAGCAATAAAATAAAAGTGAGCTGTTTCAGGACTTTTGTTGGAATTTTAAAAAAATAAAATATAGGAAACATTTCCGCAGGCTCGCCGCCAGACCCCAGAGCCCTAGACCAATGGTCCCCAACCTTTTTAAAGCCGCGGACCACAGGTTGGGGACCACTGCCCAAGAAAACTGAATACCTGTGGGCCTCTCTGACTTCTCAGCAAATATCAGCTTAAAAAATTAAGTGTGAAGGGGCCCCCTTCAGTTAAGGCCCCGGATCAGAGTGTTTCTTGTCCCATTTGGACACATGACCATTCTGTTAGACATATGTGGTGAAGGTGTAGCACCAAGCGTTAACTGTGGACGCGGATTTAGCACTAGGAACATTATAAGAGAAACGGTAACATCTTTTTAAAAAATTCTGAAGAGTTCCATTTAGTCGTTAATGGTGGATCTCGTTGGAAGCCAGAAAACCTCCAGAAATGACAAGCAGACTTTAGTAGAGCTGTGCCCGGCTTTTAGTGCATGAAGAAGGAAAATATGCATCACTTTTGGTTGCGATGTATTTATGTCAAGTTACATTGTTATATTTTTTATAAAAGTTTTGTTTAATCAATATGTGAAGGCCTAATTGCTGTATGTGTATATGTGGTATGAAAAATGTTGCACTCAAAAAATAGGTCCTTGAAAATTTTGTACAAGAAATCATTATTTTGATCACAAGCTAAGGAACATTTCGAGAGAACATTGGGTCGGAAGTTGAAACGCTAAAATTAAGTCAACTATTCAATCCGTCTTTGCAGAAGAAAAAAAAATATTTAGAGAATTACACATGAAGTAAGAAGGTGTTGTTTTAGCATTGTTTAAAAGACACCTAGCTGCGTTGCTGAAAGGTAAAATAAACACCTAGCTTATTTGGCTGAAACGTAGTCAAATAAACACCTAGCTGTGTTGGCTAAAAGGTCGTCAAATAAACACCTAGCTGTGTTGGCTAAAAGGTCGTCAAATAAACATCTAGCTGTGTTGGCTAAAAGGTAGTCAAATAAACACCTAGCTGTGTTGGCTAAAAGGTAGTCAAATAAACATCTAGCTGTGTTGGCTAAAAGGTCGTCAAATAAACACCTAGCTGTGTTGGCTAAAAGGTCGTCAAATAAACATCTAGCTGTGTTGGCTAAAAGGTCGTCAAATAAACACCTAGCTGTGTTGGCTAAAAGGTCGTCAAATAAACATCTAGCTGTGTTGGCTAAAAGGTCGTCAAATAAACACCTAGCTGTGTTGGCTAAAAGGTCGTCAAATAAACACCTAGCTGTGTTGGCTAAAAGGTCGTCAAATAAACACCTAGCTGTGTTGGCTAAAAGGTCGTCAAATAAACACCTAGCTGTGTTGGCTAAAAGGTCGTCAAATAAACACCTAGCTGTGTTGGCTAAAAGGTCGTCAAATAAACACCTAGCTGTGTTGGCTAAAAGGTCGTCAAATAAACACCTAGCTGTGTTGGCTAAAAGGTCGTCAAATAAACACCTAGCTGTGTTGGCTAAAAGGTCGTCAAATAAACACCTAGCTGTGTTGGCTAAAAGGTCGTCAAATAAACAATCGATTCCGAGCAGATTTTCTCACAGGGAACAATCCTGAACAGGATTACCGACTTATCTCTATCTAATCTATCCACTCTCTCTCTCACTCTCCCCTTCCCCCTCTCTCTCTCCCTCTCTCTCTCTCTCTCTCTCTCTCTCTCTCTCTCTCTCTCTCTCTTGTCCCTTTATATATTTATATTATTTATATTCTGTCATACTCATAAATTCAAAACCCACACTCACGCACACATATAATCTTCTGTGCTTTGTAAGGTGTCAAGAATGTCGATTAACTTTGAGATGCCGTTTCTCCTGGTACCGAGTAAGTGGCCTATTTGAAAACTGGAACAGTGAGCTGGAGTTATGTCCCTTCGATGTAGATGCCATTTTCAACACCCCATCAGATGAAACCTTCATAACCCCATCAGATGAAACCTTCATAAACCCATCAGATGAAACCATCAACATCCCATCAGATGAAACCATCAACACCCCATCAGATGAAACCTTCATAACCCAATCAGATGAAACCATCAACACCCCATCAGATGAAACCATCTACACCCCATCAGATGAAACCTTCATAACCCCATCAGATGAAACCTTCATAACCCCATCAGATGAAACCATCAACATCCCATCAGATGAAACCATCAACACCCCATCAGATGAAACCATCAACACCCCATCAGATGAAACATCAACACCCCATCAGATGAAACCATCAACACCCCATCAGATGAAACCATCAACACCCAATCAGATGAAACCATCAACACCCAATCAGATGAAACCATCAACACCCCATCAGATGAAACCATCAACACCCCATCAGATGAAACCATCAACACCCCATCAGATGAAACCATCAACACCCCATCAGATGAAACCATCAACACCCCATCAGATGAAACCATCAACACCCCATCAGATGAAACCATCAACACCCCATCAGATGAAACCATCAACACCCCATCAGATGAAACCATCTACACCCCATCAGATGAAACCATCAACACCCCATCAGATGAAACCATCAACACCCCATCAGATGAAACCATCAACACCCCATCAGATGAAAACATCAACACCCCATCAGATGAAACCATCAACACCCCATCAGATGAAACCATCAACACCCCATCAGATGAAACCATCAACACCCCATCAGATGAAACCATCAACACCCCATCAGATGAAACCATCAACATCCCATCAGATGAAACCATCTACACCCCATCAGATGAAACCATCAACATCCCATCAGATGAAACCATCAACACCCCATCAGATGAAACCATCAACACCCCATCAGATGAAACCATCTACACCCCATCAGATGAAACCATCAACACCCCATCAGATGAAACCATCAACACCCCATCAGATGAAACCATCAACACCCCATCAGATGAAAACATCAACACCCCATCAGATGAAACCATCAACACCCCATCAGATGAAACCATCAACACCCCATCAGATGAAACCATCAACACCCCATCAGATGAAACCATCAACACCCCATCAGATGAAACCATCAACACCCATCAGATGAAACCATCTACACCCCATCAGATGAAACCATCAACACCCCATCAGATGAAACCATCAACACCCCATCAGATGAAACCATCAACACCCCATCAGATGAAACCATCTACACCCCATCAGATGAAACCATCAACACCTCATCAGATGAAACCATCTACACCTCACCTTGGACAGAAGTATCTAACCTGTTGTCCACCCCACCCTAATAAGTCCAAGGGGATCTAATCTGTTGTCCCCCCTCATATGTCCAAGGGGATCTAACCTGTTGTCCCCCCCCCAATATGTCCAATGGGATCTAACCTGTTGCCCCCCCCCCAATATGTCCAAGGGGATCTAACCCCCTGTCCTCCCAAGTCTCCAGCCCCAAGATTAGGTTGACCCCAAGGACCCGAGCACAACTCGACTGTCTCCTGTGGAAAGATTATCCGCCCTTGATCAGTGACGTGCAAGTACCAGAGACAAGGATGTAAACAAACTTAAATAGCTGGTAACATTCTTCACTCTACTCGCGTCAAACTTTCACAAACTCTTTTTACTTTTACCATTGCCTTTCATAGAGTAAAGACCGAAAGATTTTTTTTTGTACAAAAATATAATTCATCATACATATTACATACTATCCATAAAATGTCATAATATGTGTCATATATGTGTCATATGAGACATATGCCTATCATTTAGAACTTACTTTATTTGAAGATGAGAAAAAAAAACCCACGAGCTTTTGTTTCATAAAATCTTTAACTTTAACCATGTATAACAGACCAAAACGTATTTCTGTTTTAATTTGGAAAACTTGCAACAAAATATTTGAGTGTTAAACATTAAATAAGTTTAACGCGTTTTACCCAGCCCCCCCCCCACACACACACACACACTTTCCATGACGTGGAGAGCATTGCCTGAGATAATCGTCTGTGAATCGGCTGGGATAATTTTAGTAAAGCGATGTTCACAAAGACGGGGCGGGGGGGGGGCACTAGTTTTCTAAAATCTCGGCTTCTGACTCACGCATCAAATAAACACATGAAGGCAAGTAATGGCATCTCATCTGACACGGGCAGCTACTGCACGCGCTTCCTGGAGACCTCCCAGGTAGTCAACGAGTTCAAATAAAAGTACAAAGTATCCTAAGTTTAATCTCGCCATAGGTAAGGTTATCATCCATCCATCTGAGCCCTAACCATCCCCCATCTTCACAGCACGCCATGAGCGCAAAGAAAGCTGCGGTCGAGGTACACACGCTAAAAAAAATGGGCTCTTTGCTGGAAGATGAAATTCTCTGACCGAGAAAATCTTTTCAAGTCAAACAGATTTATAAATTAAACATTCTCAACTTAAAATAGGAAACGCTTGTTCATAACAGATGATCTAAGAGGGAATAGAGTCATGTACACTGTACACTATGGCACACGGTAGGGTACACATCATGATACACAGTAGGGTACACATCATGATACACAGTAGGGTACACATCATGATACACAGTAGTGTACACATCATGATACACAGTAGTGTACACATCATGATACACAGTAGTGTACACATCATGATACACAGTAGTGTACACATCATGATACACAGTAGTGTACACATCATGATACACAGTAGTGTACACATCATGATACACAGTAGTGTACACATCATGATACACAGTAGTGTACACATCATGATACACAGTAGTGTACACATCATGATACACGGTAGTGTACACATCATGATACACGGTAGTGTACACATCATGATACACGGTAGTGTACACATCATGATACACGGTAGGGTACACATCATGATACACGGTAGTGTACACATCATGATACACGTAGTGTACACATCATGATACACGGTAGTGTACACATCATGATACACGGTAGTGTACACATCATGATACACGGTAGTGTACACATCATGATACACAGTAGTGTACACATCATGATACACAGTAGTGTACACATCATGATACACAGTAGTGTACACATCATGATACACAGTAGTGTACACATCATGATACACAGTAGTGTACACATCATGATACACAGTAGTGTACACATCATGATACACAGTAGTGTACACATCATGATACACGGTAGGGTACACATCATATAATGATGCACAGTAGTGAACACATCATGCTACACAACAGTTGTGAAGTTGTGTGCACATCATGATACACATAATTGTGCACACCATGAGGCACAGTAGTGTGCACATGAAAAGACACATAAATATGCACACTCCTAACTCTACTAAGCAAATTATGAAATCAGATTCAGACTAACTTTCCCTTCCCCGTCAAATGTAGATGACACAATGGTAGTCAAGACATGACACTGCTGTATACTGGTGGCCAAGACAGGATACTAGTGGCCAGGACAGGACACTGGTGGCCAGGACAGGGACACTGGTGGTCAGGACAGTATACTGGTAGCTAAGACAGGATACTAGTGTCCAGGACAGACCACTGGTGGCCAGGAAAGGGACACTGGTGGCCAGGACAGTATACTGGTGGCCAAGACAGGATACTAGTGGTCAGGACAGGACACTGGTGTCCAGGACAGGACAGTGGTGTCCAGGACAAGACGCTGATGGCGAAGACAGGATACTGGTTGCCAAGACAGTATACTGTTGGCCAAGACAGGATACTGATGGCCAGGACAAAACACAGGTGGCCATGACAGGACACTGATGGCCAGCACAGAACACAGGTGACCAGGACAGAACACAGGTGGCCATGACAGGACACTGACGGCCAGGAAATAAAACTGGGGGCCGTGATAGGACACTGATGGCCAGGACAAGACACTGGTGGCCGTGACAGGACACTGGTGACCAGGACAGGACAATGGTGGCCATTAAAGGACACTTATGGGCAGGACAGAACACTGATTGTCAAGACAGAACACTGGTGGCCAAGACAGGACAGTGATGGCCAGGACATGGCAGCCTTTGGTAGGACAATACAGTGGTGTGTATGACAGTGCAGTCATTGTATAAGACGATTTAAAAAAATCATTCGTTTTTCAAGATAGATTACTCGTTTTCCGTGATAAGATTCCTTGTTAGAAGAATTCAGTCACTGACATCTATAGCGGATTAGGGGGTGGGGTTTCTGAAAGGGCTAAAGCCAGGGGCCACGATGATTTAGGGGGTCCCAAATTTAGTATACCTATACTAATAAATGACAAAGCCCTCATTGACTGACTGACTCACTCATCACTAGGGATGTGACGAAGTTCGAATTCGAATCTGACGACATTCGAACTTCGACGTTTTTTGAGCAAATTCGAATCCGACGGATTTTTAAAAAAAATTCCATCGGATTCGAATTTGAAAAATTACCGTTTTCAGATCAAACACGGACGTAGAAATCGCAACTAAAATTAAAAAACCTAGAGACTTTCGAAAACCCGAAATAAAGAAAACAGGTAAAACTAAACTCCTGGAGCCTTACTCAGCTGTCCATAGATTAGACGTCGTATTTGGTCATGAACGTATGGGGGGCACGGGACTGACACCTTGGTATACCTTTAGCCAAGTGTTGACCAAATCCGCATTCGAATCCGACGGATTTATATTTGCCAAATCCGAATCCGACTGAGGCGGATTTTCATCAGCTCGTCACATCTCTACTCATCACTAATTCTACAACTTCTCGTGTAAGTAGAAGGATGAAACATTAAGAAGTTGTTTAGTAGCCTCTCACGACGATAATTGCAGTAAAAGAATGTTAAAATTCATACTCATGGGGACCGGGGGCCCAAAAAACGTTTTTTCCCCCTTATTTGGACTATATAAAATATGAAAATCACTAATTCTCATATTTCCCGAGTAGCAGAAGCATGAAACTTTGGGTAGTTGTTAAATACACTTCCGCTATTGTAAAAGGCGAAAACAATATTTAAAATAACATTTACTGGGGGCCGGAGGCCCAAATGTAGTTTTTTTCTTATATTAAAAACTGACTCATCACTAATTCTCCGATTTCCCGTGTAGGTAGAAGGATGAAACCTTGTGAAGTTGTTGAGTAGCCTCTCGCGACGATAAATGACGTAACAGAATTTTAAAATTCACGCTCATGGGGCCGAGGGCCAAAAATGTTTTTTTTCTTATATGGTCTTTATGAAAATTAAATATCACTAATTCTCCTATTTCCCGAGTAGGTAGAAGATCAAACTTTGGGTGGTTGTTAAGTAACATTTCGCGATGGTGAAAGGTAAAAAAATTATATAAATTATCACTTGCCGGGGGCCCAAATGTAGTTTTCTTTCTTATATTAAAAACTGACTCATCACTAATTCTCCAACTTATCTTATCTGTTACAGACGCTCCTTTTATACAGAAGATTATTGCGTCCTACGCTTATCTATGGTTTGTTTTTAGTCCTGCATTTTCGTTTGAGATTTAAATGTTGATAAAGTGTTGGTTTTCATGGTTTCTTCAGGCAACCCATTCCACGCCAGAATTCCGAGCGGGAAGAACGAAAATTTGTATGTGTTTGTTCTTGCATATGGAATAAGAAACCTTATGTCTATCTGAGGGTTGTATTAAGTTATCTTTGTGTTGTATTTCTAAATTAGAAATAATTGCTTTATGTATGATTACTACTTAACTCTTGGTTCTTCTATCCTCTAGTGTTTCAAGGTTTAATGATTTAACTAATGGTGTTATTCTTGTCAGTTTTGAATACTCTCCAGTAATGAATCTGGCAGCTCTTTTTTGAATTTGTTCTAGTTTATCAATGTTTTATTTGGTGGATGGGTCCCATACAGAAGATGCATATTATAATACAAGGTCTCAACAAAATGAGATAGCATTTTAGTTTTATATCTCTATTACTTCCCGTGTAAGTAGAAGCATGAAACTTTTGGAAGTTGTTGATTGCACTTCCGCAATGGTAACGGGTGAAAAAGAATTTTGAAATTGACACTCATGGGGCCCGGGGCCCAAAGACGTTTTCCCCTTATATGGGCTATATAAAAATTAAAAGTCCCTCATTCTCATATTTCCCGAGAAGGTAGAAGCATGAAACTTTGGGTAGTTGTTAAGTAACATTCCGCGATTGTAAAAGGTAAAAAAAAATAATATAAAAATTATCACTTACTGGGGGCCGGGGGCCAAAATATAGCTTTTTTCTTCTTTTTAAAACTGACTCATCACTAATTCTCCAACTTCCCGTGAAGGTCGAAGCATGAAACCTTGGGGACTTGCTGAATACACTCTTATGACGATAATTGGCGAAAAAGAATTTAAAAATTTCCACTCATGGACGGCCATGGGCCCAGACGTTTTTTCCCCTTATATGGGCTATATAAAACAGAATCAACACTAATTCCTCATCTTTCCGTGTGCCTCGTATTTAATTCTCAATTTTTTAACAACTTATACACAAGCAAGTCTATTATTGACTCAATTTTTGAACAACTTATACACAAGCAAGTCTATTATTGACTCCATTTTCGAACAACTAATACACAAGCAAGTCTATTATTGACTCAATTTTTGAACAACTTATACACAAGCAAGTCTATTATTGACTCCATTTTTGAACAAATTATAAGCATGTCATTTTTTATAATTACTTTTTTAAAATTTAGGATGCTCGTCCAGCTTCTACGTGGGTCGATTAAAGTTGTCACGTGTTACCTTGGTAGGTCACAGGTTGTATGTCACAGGTGGTATGTAATAGGTGGTATGTCACAGGTGGTATGTAATAGGTGGTATGTTACAGGTGGTATGTTACAGGTGGTATGTCACAGGTTGTATGTTACAGGTGGTATGTTACAGGTGGTATGTTACAGGTGGTATGTCACAGGTTGTATGTTACAGGCTGTACGATTAAAGTTGTGACGTGTTACCTTGGTATGTTACAGCTGGTATGTCACAGGTCGTTGTCATACGTGGTATGTCACAGGTGGTATGTTACAGGTGGTATGTTACAGGTGGTATGTTACAGGTGGTATGTCACAGGTTGTATGTTACAGGTTGTATGTTACAGGCTGTACGATTAAAGTTGTGACGTGTTACCTTGGTATGTTACAGGTGGTATGTCACAGGTCGTTGTCATAGGTGGTATGACACAGGTGGTATGTCACAGGTGGTATGTTACAGGTGGTATGTTACAGGTGGTATGTCACAGGTTGTATGTTACAGGTTGTATGTTATAGGCTGTACGATTAAAGTTGTCACGTGTTACCTTGGTAGGTCACAGGTTGTATGTCACAGGTGGTATGTAATAGGTGGTATGTCAAAGGTGGTATGTAATAGGTGGTATGTCACAGGTTGTATGTCACAGGTGGTACGATTAAAGTTGTCACTTGTTACCTTGGTATATTCCAGGTGGTATGTTACAGGTGGTATGTCACAGGTCGTTGTCATAGGTGGTATGACACAGGTGGTATGTCACAGGTGGTATGTTACAGGTGGTATGTTACAGGTGGTATGTCACAGGTTGTATGTTACAGGTTGTATGTTACAGGCTGTACGATTAAAGTTGTGACGTGTTACCTTGGTATGTTACAGGTGGTATGTCACAGGTCGTTGTCATAGGTGGTATGTCACAGGTGGTATGTTACAGGTGTTATGTTACAGGTGGTATGTCACAGGTCGTTGTCATAGGTGGTATGTCACAGGTGGTATATCACAGGTGGTATGTTACAGGTGGTATGTTACAGGTGGTATGTCACAGGTTGTATGTTACAGGTTGTATGTTACAGGCTGTACGATTAAAGTTGTGACGTGTTACCTTGGTATGTTACAGGTGGTATGTCACAGGTCGTTGTCATAGGTGGTATGTCACAGGTGGTATGTCACAGGTGGTATGTCACAGGTGGTATGTTACAGGTGGTATGTCATAGGTAGTATGTCACAGGTGGTATCTCACAGGTGGTATGTCACAGGTGATATGTCACAGTGTGGTATGTTACAGGTGGTATGTCACATGTGGTACGATTAAAGTTGTCAGGTGTTACCTTGGTATGTCACAGGTAGTATGTCACAGGTGGTATGTCACAGGTGGTATGTCACAGATGGTACGATTAAAGTTGTCACCTGTTACCTTGGCATGTCGCAGGTGGTATGTCACAGGTGGTATGTCATATGTGGTATGTTACAGGTGGTAATTTACATGGGGTATGTCACAGGTGGCATGTTACAGGTGGTATTTTACAGGTGGTATGTTACAGGTGGTATGTCACATGATGTATGTCACAGGTGGTATGTTGAATGTGGTATGTTACACGTGGTATGTTACAGGTGGTGTGTCACAGGGGTATGTCACAGGTGGTATGTTACAGGTCGTATGTCACAGGTGGTTTGTCGCAGGCTGTACGATTAAAGTTGTCACGTGTTACCTTGGCATGTTACAGGTGGTATGTAACAGGTGGTATGTTACAGGTGGTATGTCACAGGTGGTATGTCACAGGTGGTATGTCACAGGTGGTATGTCATAGGTGGTATATCACAGGTGGTATGTCACATGTTGTATGTCACAGTTGGTACGTTTAAAGTTGTCACGTGTTACCTTGGTATGTCACAGGTGGTATGTTACAGGTGGTATGTCACAGGTGCAATGTCACAGGTTGTATGTCACATGTGGTATGTCACAGGTGGTACGATTAAAGCTGTCACGTGTTACCTTGGTATGTTACAGGTGGTATGTTACGGGTGGTATGTCACAGGTGGTATGTTACAGGTAGTATGTCAAAGGTGGTATGTTACAGGTTGTAAATTACAGGTGGTATGTCACAGGCGGTACGATTAAAGTTGTTATGTTTCACCTTGGTATGTTACAGGTGGTACGATACATGTAGTATGTCACGGGTGGTATGTTACAGGTGGTATGTTACAGGTGGTATGTTACAGGTGGTATGTCACAGGTTGTATGTTACAGGTTGTATGTTACAGGCTGTACGATTAAGGTTGTGACGTGATACCTTGGCATGTCACAGGTGGTATGTCACAAGTGGTATGTCACAGGTGGTATGTCACAGGTGGTATGTCACAAGTGGTATGTTACATGTGGTATGTTACAGGTGGTAAGTCACATGTGGTATGTTACAGGTGGTATGTTACAGGTGGTATGTTACAGGTGGTATGTTACAGGTTGTATGTTACAGGTTGTATGTCACAGGTGGTATGTTACAGGTGGTATGTCACAGGTGGTATGTTACAGGTGGTATGTCACAGGTGGTATGTCACAAGTGGTATGTTACAGGTGGTAAGTCACATGTGGTATGTTACAGGCGGAATGTCACAGGCTACACGATTTAAGTTGTCACATGTTACCTTGGTATGTTATAGGTTGCATGTTACAGGTGGTATGTCACAGGTGGTATGTCACAGGTGATATGTCACAGGTGGTTTAATAAATGTTGTCACGTGTTACTTTGGTATGTTACAGGTGGTATGTCACTAATGGTATGTCATAGGTGGTATGTCACAGGTTCTATGTCAAAGTTGGTATGTTCCCGGTGGTATGTCAAAGGCTGCACGATTAAAGTTGTCATGTGTTACCTTGGTATGTCACAGGTGGTATCTTACAGGTGGTATGTCACAGGTTGTATGTTACAGGTGGTATGTCACAGGCTGTACGATTAAAGTTGTCACGTGTTACCTTGGTATGTTACAGGTGGTAAGTCACAAGTGGTATGTCATAGGTGGTATGTCATATATGGTATGTCACAGGTTCTATGTCAAAGTTGATATGTACCAGGTGGTATGTCACAGGCTGTACTATTAAAGTTGTTATGTGTTACCTTGGTATGTCACAGGTGGTATCTTACAGGTGGTATGTCACAGGTTGTATGTTACAGGTGGTATGTCACAGGCTGTACGATTAAAGTAGTCACGTGTTACCTTGGTATGTCACAGGTGGTATGTCACAGGTGATATGTTACAGGTGGTATGTCCCAGGTGATATGTTACAGGTGGTATGTCCCAGGCTGCACGATTAAAGTTGTTATGTGTTACCTTGGTATGTCACAGGTGGTATCTTACAGGTGGTATGTCACAGGTTGTATGTTACAGGTGGTATGTCACAGGCTGTACGATTAAAGTTGTCACGTGTTACCTTGGTATGTTACAGGAAGTAAGTCATATATGGTATGTAACAGGTGGTATGTTACAGGTGGTATGTCACGGGTGGTATGTTACAGGTGGTATGTCACAGGTGGTACGTCATGGCTGGTATGTCACTGGTGGTATGTCACATATGGTATGTCACAGGTGGTATGTTACAGGTGGTATGTCACAGGTGGTGTGTTACAGGTGGTATGTCACAGGCTACACGATTAAAGTTGTCACGTGTTACTTTGGTATGTCACACGTGGTTTGTCACAGGTGGTATGTCACGGCTGGTATGTCACAGGTGGTATGTCACGGGTGGTATGTCACATGTGCTATGTCACAGGTGGTATGTTACAGGTGGTATGTCACGGGTGGTATGTCACATGTGCTATGTCACAGGTGGTATGTTACAGGTGGTATGTCACGGGTGGTATGTCACATGTGGTATGTCACAGGTGGTATGTTACAGGTGGTAAGTATTTTCGTTGAAGCGGGCGTCAAAGTTTTTATTCCACCCTACTCCATTATTTTCTATCCCCCAAGGATTTCAGGTCCAAAATGATTGCTTCATGGGACACTCAAGGGTGGACTTAACAAACTGGTGGACAGTACAGATGCCTAGCGATGCCTATCGGCTGGACAGTACAGATGGCTAGCGATCCCTATCGGCTGGACAGTACAGATGGCTAGCGATGCCTATCGGCTGGACAGTACAGATGGCTAGCGAATCCTCTACTCATACACACATGAGACCAGCAAATATCAATTCAATTTGCTACTAAAAAATACGAAGCGGACAAAATGTGGGTAGGACTGCAATCAGGCACTTAGATTAAAAAAATATTTTATAAACAAGTATGTTTAGGCCTGACTAGACGTGATATATCAGTGATGGCAAAACCTTTTTGGGGCCGCGTGCCCAAAATTCGATCAAAACCCACTTATTTATAGCCAAGTGCCTACACAAAGTGTCAGCAAATCGTTTTGATTAAGGAAGTAATATTTTTGTTGCGTGCCGGCTGATGAGGCCCTGCGTGCCGACCGTGGCACGCGTGCCATAGGTTCGTCAACACTGTCATAGAACAACAGTGTTGTAATACATATCCTGTTAAATAAAATCTATATTATTTTAACAAGCACGAAACACATGGATTCTTCAATTTCCCCACACCCTCACCTCCCACCTTTGACCCTTTCGCCTCCCACCTTTGACCTATCGCCATCCATCCCAATAAAAGACTTGTCGTTAACTTGACTTTCTAATTAAAAAAACAGATTGGAACAAGGGCATTAATTTACACCTCGTGACGATTCTCTTGAAATTGTTGCGCTGTTGCTTCCCTTTGTCAGAGAATTGTTTAAACAGAAATAATGGCACCCATCTATTTCTGGGAAAGTCCGGGAATTCTCGGATGTATTTTAAGAAAGTTTCCTCCAGAAATAGAATATGTACGTGTTTCATTTAGAGTTTCCATATGAGGGCTCTCTCTTGGAATTGTGCTTTTATTAAAATTGTATTGTGTGGGTGGTCTTTGTGGGTCGGTGTGTGGGTGGTCTTTGTGGGTCGGTGTGCAG
The DNA here is from genome assembly GCA_944989445.1 of Ampullaceana balthica. Lineage (NCBI taxonomy): Eukaryota > Metazoa > Mollusca > Gastropoda > Lymnaeidae > Ampullaceana > Ampullaceana balthica. Next base: position 370,316 of record CALYLW010000915.1, read on the forward strand.
GCGTGTAAGTGTGGATATTAGGGCGATTGGCTGTCCGGTGGTTCTGGATTTAATCGGGTATGGAATATGGATTAGTGCTTTTGTTTTTTTTAAAGAGAGAATTCTCAGAAATATGTTATTGGGCTTAAGGCTGGTGTCTGTGACTTGACACAGGAAGCAATTGTCTTCTGTATAGCAGAGGCGGCGAGTGGGGTGGGCAATGCCTCGGGCGACACTTATTAGAGGTGGTAAATTCCTCGTCGTTAATTAGATTCCTAAGAATGACAATTTTAAAAGAAAGTGGAGATGTCATTTACAATAGGACTGTGATAAAACTTTTAAATAAAATAAAAGATACACAAACGAATTGTGTGATTAAAACAATAAATGAAAGCGTAATTAATGGACTAATATATACGTACACATTTAGGCTAATGCCTACATCAGTACAAATAAATAAATACACGGATTTAAATGAAATTTACAATATATATTACATACTATACCAACGGGGGGGGGGTGGCGTGTGTGTGGGGGGGAATAAGAAAAGATATTTTTAAAAATAAAATAAAATAATTTTAAAAATAAAGAAACAACAATCAAATCAGAAACGTTTTTAATGAAGTCTAAGCATTTATTTACAAACGATGAGTGATTTGGAGAGGCTACTCTCAGAGAAATTAATGTAAGGCTACTCTCAGAGAAATTAATGTAAGGCTACTCTCAGAGACATTAATGTAAGGCTACTCTCAGAGAAATTAAAGTAAGGCTACTCTCAGAGAAATTAAAGTAAGGCTACTCTCAGAGAAATTAAAGTAAGGCTACTCTCAGAGAAATTAAAGTAAGGCTACTCTCAGAGAAATTAAAGTAAGGCTACTCTCAGAGAAATTAAAGTAAGGCTACTCTCAGAGAAATTAAAGTAAGGCTACTCTCAGAGAAATTAAAGTAAGGCTACTCTCAGAGAAATTAAAGTAAGGCTACTCTCAGAGAAATTAAAGTAAGGCTACTCTCAGAGAAATTAAAGTAAGGCTACTCTCAGAGAAATTAAAGTAAGGCTACTCTCAGAGAAATTAAAGTAAGGCTACTCTCAGAGAAATTAAAGTAAGGCTACTCTCAGAGAAATTAAAGTAAGGCTACTCTCAGAGAAATTAAAGTAAGGCTACTCTCAGAGAAATTAAAGTAAGGCTACTCTCAGAGAAATTAAAGTAAGGCTACTCTCAGAGAAATTAAAGTAAGGCTACTCTCAGAGAAATTAAAGTAAGACTACTCTCAGAGAAATTAATGTAGGGCTACTCTCAGACAAATTCATGTAAGGGGCCGTCCATAAAGTACGACACGCTATTTTTGACCATTTTTAACTCCCTCCTCCCCCTGTCACAAATTGTCACAAATCTTGGACCTCCCCCCCCCCTAAAGTATGTCACACTTTCGAACAAAAATAATTTTTCTATTAACAAAATAACTAAAATTTAATATAAAACACCGTGACGTCAGACATGGCTGGACCCCTCCTCCCCCCTTTCACAAACGGCCACACTTTCTTACACCCCTCCTCCCCCCCCCTCTGGAGCGTGACGCACTTTATGGACGGCCCCTAAGGCTACTCTAGTACTCTCAGGTAAATTCATGGACTCCTTAGAGTATATTTGATTTTTACTAAACTTTTATGTGAAACATTGTCAATGTTTTTAACCTTCTAGTTGAAGAACGCACATAGAACAAGAGAGCACATAGGACGAGAGAGGACATAGAACGAGAGAGCACATAGGACGAGAGAGCACATAGAACGAGAGAGCACATAGGACGAGAGAGCACATAGATCGAGAGAGCACATAGGACGAGAGAGCACATAGAACGAGAGAGCACATAGAACGAGAGAGCACATAGGACGAGAGAGCACATAGAACGAGAGAGCACATAGGACGAGAGAGCACATAGAACGAGAGAGCACATAGAACGAGAGAGCACATAGAACGAGATAGCACATAGAAGAGAGCACATAGAACGAGATAGCACATAGAAGAGAGCACATAGGACGAGATAGCACATAGAACGAGAGAGCACATAGAACGAGAGAGCACATAGAACGAGATAGCACATAGAAGAGAGCACATAGAACGAGAGAGCACATAGAACGAGAGAGCACATAGAACGAGAGAGCACATAGAACGAGAGAGCACATAGAACGAGAGAGCACATATAACGATAGAGCACAGTTTCGGCGATGGAATCAAAGATGCAGCTATGTTATGTTAAAAAAACAACAACACAAACCCAAAAAACAACAGTCGAGAAGAAAGTTGTATTTTTCATTAGATGAGATTACTGTAAAATGTCGTCTGAGGTTTTGACAGTTACAGAATGTGGGTCTGATGTGATTTCGTACACCTGCAAATCTACTGGTCTTTGATGATTTTGACTTAAAATTAGAGTATCTCAGATGAAATTGTCAAGCAAGGACTATCATAACTCACAGACAAAATAACATGAATAAATTAAGTCAACCCCACTTGATTTATTCAAGTTTATTAAAATATTTATGTTGAAAGTTTCCCTGACTAAAATAAAACATTACTTGAAATATTCCTTGCAACTAATGCTAGCTGCAATAGAAGCTTTTCTAATGTTAATTTAATGAAAAAATAAACACTTTCAACATTTAATACGCCCGGATTGACTCATCTTTAGCTACTTTTTTTTAGACTTGTTGGGATTAGACGAGATCTTTAGATTTAGTCTAAAATATACTTTTGTGTACTCTATAGTCTATAACATACTTTTGTCTTATCTGTAAGCAAGCGCTTGTCTAATCTATAGTATAATCTTCGCTACATATGCACTTAACTGCCATTATTTACGCTGAAAATTAATTTGTCAAGTTAATGTAAACGATTGCTGATGCTGGCACATCTAGGTTGAAAAAGCTGAGTGTGGCCGCCTAAGTTGAAAGAAATTAATGTGGCGACCATTTCACGTTCTCTGGACCGTTGGACCTAGTGAATGACAAGTGGTCGTAACGAAATAACTACACGAGACTAGTGAATGACAAGTGGTCGTAGCGAAATAACTACACGAGACTAGTGAATGACAAGTGGTCGTAACGAAATAACTACACGAGACTAGTGAATGACAAAGTGGCCGTTACGAAATAACTACACGAGACTAGTGAATGACAAGTCGTCGTAGCGAAATAACTACACGAGACTAGTGAATGACAAGTGGTCGTAACGAAATAACTACACGAGACTAGTGAATGACAAAGTGGCCGTTACGAAATAACTACACGAGACTATTGAATGACAAGTCGTCGTAGCGAAATAACTACATGAGACTAGTGAATGACAAGTGGTCGTAACGAAATAACCACACGAGACTATTGAATGACAAGTGGTCGTAACGAAATAACTACATGAGACAACAGAAAGAAACACAAGCCTAGACAATATTGGCTATCTTGTGTAATTTAACTGTTTAAAAAAAAACACCACATTTCGATGTTTCTCAAAAGAATATTTCAGAGTTTTTCATGTATTTATAAAGTTCATTATCAGTTTGGAAGTGCGCGCTCTTGTTCACTCTTCACAAGGAAAACAGAGAAAGGCCTCAGCTTCATTTCATTGGACCTAATCTTCTAGAATTCTACACGAATGAAAATGGGTGAATCGCATGGATTAAGGGAGATAAATGACTTCCATTTGAAAGAAAGTCCGAATTGAGGTCATATGGAAATGATAAACACCAACAAAAGAAGCGACGGGAATAACAAGTAGTAAGTAGCGCAGACAAAGTATAAAGTCGGGAAAGTCAAACAAACTCTACGTTAGTCCTGATGATTAGAGGTGAAAGAGTTGATGAAAATCAGAAAGCTTAGTTTTATATTTGTCGTAAATAATTTACGCCATTTTAGGATACCCAGGACAATAAAATTTTGCCGAGACATATTTTTTTAGAAGATACGTTAGTTCAGACATCTGACCAAAATGTTTATTATGTTATTGCTTGATTCCATTCCTAACACAAGACAATGGCTTTCGATTAGCTCAATCAGGTAGACTGTAGAACCAGGCAAGTTTCCCCCATTTAAAATTGTAAGGGGCACGGGACATACGAAAATGAAGAAACAACCCAGAAATATAACTTTCAAGCACGAAACAAGGGGGCAACATTTCAAAACAAGGGGGCAACATTTTAAAGCAAGGGGGCAACATTTTAAAACAAGGGGGCAACATTTTAAGACAAGGGGGCAACATTTTAAAACTTTGCCCCAAGCCTACCAAACCCAGGTTCTACTTCCCAACGTTGCCAGATACGAAGTCTTTTTAAAATAAAATTAACTGTTCTAGTATTAAGTTTCTTTAGCACGTCAAGTGACGCAGTTGAACCAGATCTAATGCATGTTAAGAGCCTCAAAAATTGTGACGTCATGATTTCTTGTGTGCAGGTTAAATGCATATTGAAATCAGATATCAACTTTTATGTTGCAGTCAGCTATCAACTTTTGATGTTGCAATCAGACATCAACTTTAATGTTGCAATCAGATATCAACTTTTGATGTTGCAATCAGATATCAACTTTTGATGTTGCAATCAGATATCAAATTTTATGTTGCAATCAGATATCAACTTTTATGTTGGAATTATATATCAACTTTTATGTTGCAATCAGATATCAACTTTTGATGTTGCAATCAGACATCAACTTTAATGTTGCAATCAGATATCAACTTTTCATGTTGGAATTAGATATCAACTTTTGATGTTGCAATCAGATATCAACTTTTGATGTTGCAATCAGATATCAAATTTCATGTTGCAAATCAAAAGTCGCACCTAACAAAATGTAAGCAGATATTTACATATTTAGCAGACAGCTCTGATTAAAATGATGACCTTGAACATTGCCCATGCTCCCCCCCCCCAACCTCTATGAATGTATTGATAACTCGTGTCACGTGGTGTAAGAGTTCTTAAGTTTAATATCTAATAAACACATTCGTCGCAATACGTTTAACGTTCTGAAAGTCTAATGTTCTGAAAGTCTAATGTTCTGAAAGTCTAATGTTCTGAAAGTTCATGTTCTGAAAGTCTAATGTTCTGAAAGTCTAATGTTCTGAAAGTTCATGTTCTGAAAGTCTAATGTTCTGAAAGTCTAATGTTCTGAAAGTCTAATGTTCTGAAAGTCTAATGTTCTGAAAGTTCATGTTCTGAAAGTCTAATGTTCTGAAAGTTCATGTTCTGAAAGTTCATGTTCTGAAAGTTCATGTTCTGAAAGTCTAATGTTCTCAAAGTCTATATTTCAAATATAATCTTCTCCAAATAAATCCCTTTCCCATTAGCAAAGTTGCGCGTTTACTGGGCGCCAATTTAATAAAAACATGGATTCGTCGTTTGACAGAAACCAAAAACTGGACCAACAATTAGATTTACGATCACGCTCTTGAAACACCCACACCGGTCCCCCCATGCCCCACCCCTGGGTGTAACGCCCCTTTCTCTCGTGACGTGTATGTTTCTCAGCTGGTTTTGTGGGAAAGTATTAGGCAATGTCCATGTACATAAGTTCTGTTCTGATGTAACGAGGAGGAGGGGTGAGAGGTGGTCCCCAGATAGACATGCCACACTTTGGGCTCAGATGAGAGACAGGAGTCATATTCGGACACTAGGGGCATCTGGGGGTCATGCCATGATAACCGTTTGATGGAAGGCAGGACACCGCTCCCCATTTGGCCCCATCTCCTTACATAAACACACATTTACGTTAGTGAAATAACCGTTAAGTGCGGTCATGAAATGAAATAACCGCCAAGTGCTGGCACACATGAAATGAAATAGCCGCCAAGTGCTGGCACACATGAAATGAAATAACCGCCAAGTGCTGGCACACATGAAATGAAATAACCGCCAAGTGCTGGCATACATGAAATGAAATAACCGCCAAGTGCTGGCACACATGAAATGAAATAGCCGCCAAGTGCTGGCACACATGAAATGAAATAACCGCCAAGTGCTGGCACACATGAAATGAAATAACCGCCAAGTGCTGGCATACATGAAATGAAATAACCGCCAAGTGCTGGCACACATGAAATGAAATAGCCGCCAAGTGCTGGCACACATGAAATGAAATAACCGCCAAGTGCTGGCACACATGAAATGAAATAACCACCAAGTGCTGGCATACATGAAATGAAATAACCGCCAAGTGCTGGCACACATGAAATGAAATAACCGCCAAGTGCTGGCACACATGAAATGAAATAACCGCCAAGTGCTGGCACACATGAAATGAAATAACCGCCAAGTGCTGGCACACATGAAATGAAATAACCGCCAAGTGCTGGCACACATGAAATGAAATAACCGCCAAGTGCTGGCACACATGAAATGAAATAACCGCCAAGTGCTGGCACACATGAAATGAAATAACCGCCAAGTGCTGGCACACATGAAATGAAATAACCGCCAAGTGCTGGCACACATGAAATGAAATAACCGCCAAGTGCTGGCACACATGAAATGAAATAACCGCCAAGTGCTGGCACACATGAAATGAAATAACCGCCAAGTGCTGGCACACATGAAATGAAATAACCGCCAAGTGCTGGCACACATGAAATGAAATAACCGCCAAGTGCTGGCACACATGAAATGAAATAGCCGCCAAGTGCTGGCACACATGAAATGAAATAACCGCCAAGTGCTGGCACACATGAAATGAAATAACCGCCAAGTGCTGGCACACATGAAATGAAATAGCCGCCAAGTGCTGGCACACATGAAATGAAATAACCGCCAAGTGCTGGCACACATGAAATGAAACAGTGCATGAAATTCATTTTGGTTTCTCCAGCTCCGTTTAACTTTATTTCTGTTTGGTTTGGAATCTATCGCCATTTTTATAAAATATTTGCTCACTCGTCACGCCTTGCTACGACCTGAGGATAAAGGAAATTCAAAGAAACTAATGAGTGGTAATATAAAAAGAATTTACGTCTGTAATTTTCGCTGGAGCTTCACAACAACTTCCCAAAGTTTCATGACGATGGAAGAATATAATAATACTAGATACGACCCACGGCGTAGAATACGGCGCAGAATAGCTCATAGATAGCGAGTGAACGTTGGGGTGGGGGGTGGACCACCGACGCATTGTTGATCTCGAGAAATGCGCACTGCGGTTAGCTACCTGCCCCTACCCTGCACCACCCTAGTTTGCCAACCATAAACTGTGATTGGCCTCCCCTAGCGAGCGTCATTCGTTATGCTTATTTGCACTCGTCTTGTGCTTGTTCTGGTGAATTATATACATATAGATAGATTTATATTGCACATATAAAAAAACGACATTAAGGGCCCCTAGGCACAACCGGTGCAATATGTAAAGTTCAAAACCCCTGAAGATATTAATCTGAATCATGATGTATTTATATGTTCATATTTGTAAAGATCGTGTAAAATAGAATGGGGAATAAAGTCTTTAATGTTTATCAAAAAAGGATTTGGGGCCACAGGCCCCGAAAGAATGGGCATTAGGTGTTCAATGGCCTATAGTATTTTAATGTGTGCCAACAAGTTTTTATGTGCTAAGTTTGGTCAAGATCTATCCATTTACTCAGTACTCAGTAGCCAATGTTTAAAATATTTTTTATATATCTCACATATAAGGGGAAAATGTCATTTTGAGTAGTAATTAAAAAAAAACAAGAAATAAAAACTCGAATGAGTATTTAAACGCAATTTCCGAAACGGAATTTCCGATTTTTAAATCCTTTATATTAACTCGTGGTGTCTGGTTGCTTGCTTGCACCATTGCACCCTTGCTTGTCGCCAAAACTTTGGATCAATTTTTAACCCACTTCCTCGTAAGCTATTGAGCTGAAATTTTGCAAGCAGTTTCGTACCGATGATAAAAACAATGTTTCAAAATTTCAGATGGATCACATGAATTATTGATTTTTTAAAGATTATTTTATTTATTCCTATGTATCATGTTATTTTTTGAGATAGAGTGTAAGGGTGCGCATTATATTGAACAACCTTTCCTGTCGCGCAATAAGGTGCGTATTTTATTGACAACACTTTTTATAAACATATTCCTGATCGGTGCGCATTATATTAAACATGTTTTACGACACAACTGCAATTTTGTATTTTTGGATGGTCTTGCGCTGCGTATTATAATGAACATTCTTTTAGTTACGTCTAGTACATAAAGGATTTATAGTAAAAAACTTGGTTTTTTTACGGGTTTATTTTTTCTAGATTACAATAAAAGTCGATTCAAATATTTAATTCTGAAACTAAACACAATACGACGTCATATCCCCTCACTCTACATCACACCAAGAATGTGTCAATATAATGCGCACCACGCAACAATCTAACATAAGCATTCACAAAGCGGGAAAACCCCACTAGCTATCATTCTAGATTACATTAAAAGTCATTTCAAATCAATAATTTAGAAACTAAACCAAAAAATTGCTTTCAAAAATTGCTTCTAAAATTACGGGAGTCGAACCAAAATGGATTTTTGAAAAATTACTTCTGCAACATTGTTTTAAATATTATTAGCTATTGTTTGACATTTATATTATCCCGATAGATGTTATGGTTGGCGAGAAATTGACAGAATACTGATATTTTTTTTCGGGTTTTTTTTGATTTTCCAGGAAATCCAGTAAACTTTTCCGGTATTTTTTGGCCGTTGCACATCCTTTGGACCTCCTTAGCATATTTGCAAAAGACCCGAACCCTCTATCTGGTATGAGTTGCATGTGCAAGCGTTACAGACATTTTGAATCTATAAACGCAATTTTTCCCATGGAAAATTGCGTTAAATTTTCTTTGCCAGTTACCATTTTGAGTGTGTTGTACTCAACAACTTCCCAAAGTTTCATGGCAATCAGAAGAATTGCATAGTAAGACATAAGAAACATACATTCATTTATAAATATATAGAGAGATTTATCTCGCTTAGCTATGTTATAAATCAATTATAAATAATTTTAAAACCCATGGATATTGTATCATAAGTCATAAGTACAAATAAAATTATAAATATATTTAGACAATATTTTGAATAATTATTTCGATGACTTGACACTGAATGTTAAAGCCTGCTTGATTACTTAAAGGTAATGCTCTTGCTTGATTACTTAAAGGTAATGCTCTTGCTTGATTACTTAAAGGTAATGCTCTTGCTTTATTACTTAAAGGTAATGCTCTTGCTTGAATACTTAAAGGTAATGCTCTTGCTTGATTACTTAAAGGTAATGCTCTTGATTGAATACTTAAAGGTAATGCTCTTGCTTGATTACTTAAAGGTAATGCTCTTGCTTGATTACTTAAAGGTAATGCTCTTGCTTGATTACTTAAAGTTAATGCTCTTGCTTGAATACTTAAAGGTAATGCTCTTGCTTGATTACTTAAAGGCAATGCTCTTGCTTGATTACTTAAAGGCAATGCTCTTGCTTGATTACTTAAAGGCAAACCTTTACTTTAGGCAGTTTTAAAAAATCCATCTCGTAATTAATTGCGAGATTATAACTTACATATTGTAAATAAATTTAAAATAATAGTTAATAACACAAGCATAAATTGCAAATTTATGATGATTCCAATATAATTTTATAGTTATTTATGTTATATAAACCCTGATACTAGATGATAATTATTTAACGAGCAACAAAGCCCGTCCAATGACGTTCCGCCACCTTTCGGTTGCATGTTGTATAACTCCCCTCCAAGAGCCGTCTCGACAGGCATTACATGTGCATCGCGTCAAAAATACTATTTATTATAGTTAAAATAAATAACTCGTAAAAACAGAGCTTTTTGCTATAAATCCCAACCCGCATACTTCAAAATAAAGTCTTGGAAGAAATACTGCACCAAAAATGACTCGTTTTGAACGTCCGCGTAAATGGCGTAAACGTGTTCAATATGATTGGCTGTAGGAGTCATATGTGTTTTAGGGACCAATCGCTATAGATGACCAGACAGAACGGACAGAAAGGACAGAAACTTGCCTTTTATTATTATTATTTCGGGCGTGGAATGGGTTGCCTGAAGAATCCAGGAAAACAAACACTTTAACAACATTTAAATCTCTAATAGAAATGCAGGACTAAACACAAACCATAGATAAGCGTAGGACGCAATAATCTTCTGTATAGAAGGAGCGTCTGTAAACAGATAAGATAAGATAAGATTATATTGATGATTCCAATATAATTTTATAGTTATTTATGTTATATAAACCCTGATATTACATTACTGTACCATCAATGGTTGCCAACTTGAGGCCGTGGAAAACTTTACATACCTTGGATCTAACATCACTAACAACCTGTCCCTTGATTCCGACCTAGACATAAGGATCGGCAAGGCCTCCACAACTCTGGCCAGGCTCTCAAAAAGAGTCTGGAACAACAAAAAGCTGACCATCAGAACCAAAATTGCTGTGTACCGAGCATGTGTGCTAAGCACCCTCCTTTATGCCAGTGAATCCTGGACCCTACACTCCAGACAAGAAAGGAGATTGAGTGCTTTCCACATACGCTGTCTCCGGCGCATCCTGGGAATCGCCTGGCAGGACCATGTCACCAACAATGAGGTGCTACAACAGGCCAATATACAAAGTATGACAACTCTTCTCCGCCAGCGTCGGCTCAGATGGTTGGCACATGTGCGCAGATTGGAGGATGGCAGAATCCCAAAGGACATCCTCTACTCTGAGCTAGCCAAAGGAAAGAGGACTACAGGCCCGCCTCACCCCCGTTTCAAAGATGTCTGCAAGAGAGACCTCAAAGCTATTGGCATCGTCATAAATGGCTGGGAGGAACTCGCTGGGGACAGACAGATGGAGACAGGCGTTGGCTGCCGGGCTAGAAGCAGGAGAAAGAGACCTGCGGCAGGTCGCAGACGCGGACCGCCAAAAGAGGAAAAGGAGAGCTAATCAGACAACCACAGGTGCTGCCTTTCAGTGCCAGAAGTGCGGCAAAGGCTGCCATTCGCGAGTGGGCTTGTACAGCCACAACAGAAGCTGCATGGCCATGCGCGAGGATGCCACAGGAGCACAGAAACTTCCGTCGTCTCACGAGACATAAGGAAAGCCAACCAAACCCTGATACTAGATGATTATTATTTATGGCATTTGGCGAGCGCGAAGTCTGTCGTGTATGCACGTTTTTTTTAAATAATAATTTTTAAACTTTGTAATTTTATTTTTAGACGATGAATCCGAATCAAATAATTTAAGTAGGTAACTTTTTTTTCAAAACGGTATTTCAGATTTTTAAAAAATCCAATCACGAAAGCTGTATCCTAATGATGGTATCTCAGTAGTCTGTGGATGGCCCCTCAGTGTCGGAGTGCATCAACACACAGAGAGATCCTTTCACAACATTCCATGTACACGCACATATTCCAGCACACACGCAAACCCATGCTTACATTCCAGCACAAAGAACACACACACAAACATACATATATTCACCACAATCAAATCATCATATATATTTACCATCAATTATGTATGACTGACTCACTTTGGCCTAACGCTAAGGGACATCCTTCTGCTTTTTTTAAAAAATTGAAAATATAGACTTAAAAATCATAATCATTTTGGTTTCCAGATTAACATTAACCAAACAACGCACGAACCTTTCACGTCAGCATTTTGTGTTATAAACAGTGCTGACTGACTCAAAGAGTTATTTTTGGTGCAGTAATTTGATGCGCTGCTTTCTAAAATTAGTTTAAAAATCGTGTGGTGGTTAGCACTGTAAAAAAAAATTATATAAATACTTTGTGTACATTTCAGGAATATTTAGTATTTATCATACGATAAGTTGCTTGGGCTTTTAACCCCAAAAAAAAAGTGGGCGCCCTACAACCACTATTATAAAATACTTTGTGTACATTTAAGGAAGTTTAATATTGAGTATTTATCATACAAGGACAAGTTAGTTGGGCTTTTGAAAAATGTGGGCGCCGTAGGCGCCCTAAAAAAGTGGGAGCCGCAGCACAACCGAGTAATATATAGATGTCCTCACAACACATAAAAAATGACGATAAGAGAGCAGGTCTTTAATCAGAGGGCTAACAAGCCAAGTAACTGTGGAGCTTATACAAGAATTAACAGATGGGAAAAAATTGACAGATGGGAAAATTTGACAGATAGTCATTATTGAAAGATAGGCATTATTAACAGATTGGCATAATTGATAGATGGACACAATGGACACATCGGCATGATTGACAGATGGGTATTATTGACAGATGGTCATAATTGAAAGATATGCATTATTGATAGATTGACATAATTGACTGATAGTCATTATTAACAGTTTTGCATAATTGACAGATGGGCATAATGGACACATCGGCATAATTTACAGATCGGCATAATTTACAGATGGTCATATTTGACAGATGCTCATAATTCACAGATGTGCATTATTGACAGATGCTCATAATTGACAGATGTGCATAATTGACAGATGGGCATAATTGACAGAGTTTGTAGAAAATATTTATATTTTGTCTGGTCAAAGAAAAATAATTTTAGACAAGTATTAAGAACGCGCGCTATAAAACCCAGTAAAAATCATAAAACAATAAATATGAGCACTGAAATGTTTTTTGTAAAAATTGTTTTGTTTAAAAAATAATTTTAAAAATTAAAATATTAAATTTGGAAGTCTTGAAAGGTTATATAACAGCTTGTCAACGACTATTACTGATTTTAAACAGATTTGTCGTGCATACAAAAAGAAGGCACCGTTAAGAATGCTATGAAGTGTGTTAAGGTATTAGATATTGGAAAAATCTGGATTAATTAAGAGATCAATTGTGTTGAAATTTTGAATTAGATCAGATGTCTCACTGACGTCACACCTGCGTCACGGCGTAGACCACGGTTACTACGGCCGTATAAATAGACAAAGTTCAGAAACGACCGGAAGTTCGAAAATAGCCACGAAGGGAGTGTTTATAGCTCGAATCCAATATTTGTGAAATCAACAACTTTAACGGAATAAACATTCCTATTTGGATGGTTTATTTTGATAAGATTGAAATCTGTTCAAGCTACATTTATTTAAAATACAACTTTTGACTTTAACAGACGGAATGTTGTGGACTTTGAGTTTGTAGTCAAACAAAGAGCTTTCAAAAAGAGATTTTAGAGCAGATATAATATAAAAATACAAACGTGCTTCGTATCTTAGTGACTAGAAATGCCGAAGTAATAGTTAATGTTTGTTTGTGGCAATGGAAGTTTGATTCAAGTAATGCAATGGCAATAGATAATTGATAGGCGAGGTATAGAGTGAGAATGAGACGAAACTGAGAGAGAATGGGTAAATGAGAAATACATGCGAGTGCAACAGAGAGGGATAGAGAAAATGACTGAGAAATTAGAATCAGATAGAAACTGGAAAGGTTGTGAAAAAACTAATGATTGGAGTGTTCCTTGGAACAAGAAACCATTTAGAAAACTGTTTTTGAGAACTCAAGAAGGATCTGTGTCGATTATTGCGTTGTTCGTGGAAAGAAAAATAATTCATGGAATGCCGGGAGATTCTGAAATATCAAGAATGAATTATTAGCACTCCCTGAGTTACATTATGTGCACATTTAACTAATGACTTTGTTACATTATGTGCACATTTAACTAATGACTTTGTTACATTATGTGCACATTTAACTTATGACTTTGTTACATTATGTGCACATTTAACTTATGACTTTGTTACATTATGTGCACATTTAACTTATGACTTTGTTACATTATGTGCACATTTAACTTATGACTTTGTTACATTTAACTTATGACTTTGTTACATTTAACTTATGACTTTGTTACATGTAACTTATGACTTTGTTATATTTAACTTATGACTTTGTTACATTTAACTTATGACTTTGTTACATTTAACTTATGACTTTGTTACATGTAACTTATGACTTTGTTACATTTAACTTATGACTTTGTTACATTTAACTTATGACTTTGTTACATTTAACTTATGACTTTGTTACATGTAACTTATGACTTTGTTATATTTAACTTATGACTTTGTTACATTTAACTTATGACTTTGTTACATTTAACTTATGACTTTGTTACATTTAACTTATGACTTTGTTACATTTAACTTATGACTTTGTTACATGTAACTTATGACTTTGTTACATTTAACTTATGACTTTGTTACATTTAACTTATGACTTTGTTACATTTAACTTATGACTTTGTTACATTTAACTTATGACTTTGTTACATTTAACTTATGACTTTGTTACATGTAACTTATGACTTTGTTACATTTAACTTATGACTTTGTTACATTTAACTTATGACTTTGTTACATTTAACTTATGACTTTGTTACATTTGTTACATTTAACTTATGACTTTGTTACATTTAACTTATGACTTTGTTACATGTAACTTATGACTTTGTTACATTTAACTTATGACTTTGTTACATTTAACTTATGACTTTGTTACATTTAACTTATGACTTTGTTACATTTGTTACATTTAACTTATGACTTTGTTACATTTAACTTATGACTTTGTTACATTTAACTTATGACTTTGTTATATTTAACTTATGACTTTGTTATATTTAACTTATGACTTTGTTACATTTAACTTATGACTTTGTTATATTTAACTTATGACTTTGTTATATTTAACTTATGACTTTGTTATATTTAACTTATGACTTTGTTATATTTAACTTATGACTTTGTTATATTTAACTTATGACTTTGTTATATTTAACTTATGACTTTGTTATATTTAACTTATGACTTTGTTATATTTAACTTATGACTTTGTTATATTTAACTTATGACTTTGTTATATTTAACTTATGACTTTGTTATATTTAACTTATGACTTTGTTATATTTAACTTATGACTTTGTTATATTTAACTTATGACTTTGTTATATTTAACTTATGACTTTGTTATATTTAACTTATGACTTTGTTATATTTAACTTATGACTTTGTTATATTTAACTTATGACTTTGTTATATTTAACTTATGACTTTGTTATATTTAACTTATGACTTTGTTATATTTAACTTATGACTTTGTTATATTTAACTTATGACTTTGTTATATTTAACTTATGACTTTGTTATATTTAACTTATGACTTTGTTATATTTAACTTATGACTTTGTTATATTTAACTTATGACTTTGTTATATTTAACTTATGACTTTGTTATATTTAACTTATGACTTTGTTATATTTAACTTATGACTTTGTTATATTTAACTTATGACTTTGTTATATTTAACTTATGACTTTGTTATATTTAACTTATGACTTTGTTATATTTAACTTATGACTTTGTTATATTTAACTTATGACTTTGTTATATTTAACTTATGACTTTGTTATATTTAACTTATGACTTTGTTATATTTAACTTATGACTTTGTTATATTTAACTTATGACTTTGTTATATTTAACTTATGACTTTGTTATATTTAACGTATGACTTTGTTATATTTAACTTATGACTTTGTTATATTTAACTTATGACTTTGTTATATTTAACGTATGACTTTGTTACATTGTGCTGTGTACAGAGTAAACTGTCGAATTCGCTTTATTTAGTTTTTATGCCTCGATGAAAACTAGCAACAGGCGTAACTAGCATTGGCGCCAAACGTTAGTTAAACAATACCTGCCACCAATGGTTTAT
Organism: Ampullaceana balthica; assembly: GCA_944989445.1. Lineage (NCBI taxonomy): Eukaryota > Metazoa > Mollusca > Gastropoda > Lymnaeidae > Ampullaceana > Ampullaceana balthica. The sequence goes on from CALYLW010000915.1 coordinate 386,034, forward strand.
GGCTTATGGGATACAACGATACCTTCCACCAATGGTTTATGGCTTATGGGATAAAATGATACCTTCCACCAATGGTTTATGGCTTATGGGATACAACGATACCTTCCACCAATGGTTTATGGCTTATGGGATACAACGATACCTTCCACCAATGGTTTATGGCTTATGGGATACAACGATACTTTCCACCAATGGTTTTATGGCTTATGGGATACAACGATACCTTCCACCAATGGTTTATGGCTTATGGGATACAACGATACTTTCCACCAATGGTTTATGGCTTATGGGATACAACGATACTTTCCACCAATGGTTTATGGCTTATAGAATACAACGATACCTTCCACCAATGGGTTTATGGCTTATGGGATACAACGATACCTGCCACCAATGGTTTATGGCTTATAGAATACAACGATACCCTTCCACCAATGGTTTATAGAATACAACGATACCTGCCACCAATGGTTTATGGCTTATAGAATACAACGATACCTTCCACCAATGGTTTATGGCTTATGGGATACAACGATACCTTCCACTAATGGTTTATGGAATACAACGATATCTTCCACCAATGTTTATGGGATACAATGATACCTTCCACCAATGGTTTATAGAATACAACGATACCTTCCAACCAAGATTATTTACAAGTATTCAATATACATTCTTATCAACTTTTCATGTCACACCACCAATACGCTCTATCCAACATTAAATGGATATGACTGTGTCTTCATACTTATATATAGCTATAAATAACTTCATAATACGTTCGAGTAGACCATATCTTATATATTATATAATATATATATATATTATATATATATATATATATATATATATATATATAATAGTATATATAAAAATATATATATATATATATATATATATAAGAAGCGCAATGCTATATAAGAGTTAGAAAGCACAACAATGAACAATAGAAATTATAAATACACTATTATATTTATTTATCTTGATTTAATTCGTCTAACTTTCTGTCTTAGCAAACCAGTTACCTGCATCGACCAAGTTGTCGGTCTTAGCTAAGCAGTTACCTGCATTGACCAAGTTTTCTGTCTTAGCTAACCAGTTACCTGCATTAACCAAGTTTTCTGTCTTAGCTAACCAGTTACCTGCATTCACCAAGTTTTCTGTCTTAGCTAACCAGTTACCTGCATTCACCAAGTTTTATGTCTTAGCTAACCAGTTACCAGCATTAACCAAGTTTTCTGTCTTAGCTAACCAGTTACCTGCATTCACCAAGTTTTATGTCTTAGCTAACCAGTTACCTGCATTGACCAAGTTTTCTGTCTATATTTGATTGTCTTCCTTATTGATTATTGTATCTCCTACCCCAGTTTGAATTTTCTAAATCTTCCATCAGATTCAATGATTCTCAACATGAACAACCACAGTAACCCATCATAACACAGCCACAGTACCCCCTCGTAACACAACCACAGTACCCCATCTTATCACAGCCACAGTACCCCCTCGTAACACAACCACAGTACCCCATCTTATCACAGCCACAGTACCCCCTCGTAACACAACCACAGTACCCCCATCTTATCACAGCCACAGTACCCCCTCGTAACACAACCACAGTACCCCATCTTATCACAGCCACAGTACCCTGTCGTAAAATACAAAATACACAAACAAATTGTGCAATTAAAACAATAAATTTGAGCTTTATTTTAAACTAAAACGACAATAGACGTTTCGGCTAATGCCTTCATCAGTACAATAACATAAAATAGGTACTTACATATATTTAAATTCTTAAAACATATTATATCATAAAATAATTTAAAATATTCATGTAAAATAAAATGAAAGGAAAAACAAAAACAAACAAGGACACGGGATATAGAAAAAACTAGGAAGTATCTAAAGTTACAGTTAAAACAACAACGGGAAAAAGATTCTGCAGTTAGGTAAAATTGTGAATTTGGTTAATTCCATATGGAGCCAAAGTACCAAATCGTTTTATAAGTCTATTTTCCATGTGGATCCTATCATGGGTATTGTTTGCATATAAAATACCAGTAACTGCAACATCTGAAATACCGTCATGGTCAACACTGTTAAAATGTTTAGATACAGGACATTGAGCTTGTTTATTTATATTATACAAGTGTTCTCGAAGCCGATCTCCAAGACGACGACCTGTCTCACCCACGTAAATTTTATTAAACCTCTTGCAAAGAATTGCATAAATCACGTTGCGACTTGTGCAAGTGAATCCATCTTTTATTATGAAGTTTTCAAGAGGGAAAGAAATTTGGTTAATTTCAATCACATATCAACAAGTATTGCAACGGTTACGGTTGCAACCTTTTGTTCCAATATGTGCTTTCATTGTGGGAAGGTGACTACTTACAAGTATATCTCTCAGGCTTCTATCTCTCCGGAAAGCAAAAAGAGGAGGTTTTTTGAAGACCTGCTGAGTTACAGGGTCAGCCATGAGGATTGGTCGGTTTTTGAGAATCACCTGGCGGGCTATAAAATTATGGGGATGAAAAGTTAAAATAAATTTGGATCGATCACATTGATCAGAAACAGATGATGTAAATGTGTCCTGTCTAGTCATGCCTTTAATTCGATTGACAGCGGATATTAAAACTGTTTCTGGGTATGACCTCCTTCGAAAAAAATCAAGCATTTCATTACTTTTCTCCAAAAAGTCTGCCTCATCACTGCAGAGTCTTTTAAGTCTCAATAGTTGCGAAAATGGAATAGCGTTCTTACAAGATTGAGGATGGGACGATGTGTACATAAGGAAACTATGGCTGTCTGTAGACTTGTAAAATATTGATGTGTGATATTTTGTTTTCTTTTAATTTAATTTGTATGTCCAAAAAATTGACAGCACTCCTCTGGATGGTTGAAGTAAATTTGATTGAAGAATGGAATCTACCAAACGAAGTCAATGTAAACTTTGCAATTGTTGCATGTCCATTTTTGTTATTCCTATTCAATCGTCAATGTATCTCCTGTATACTCTGGAGAGATACATTTGTAATTTTCACTCCATAGGTGTTCTAAATGGCCCATAAATATACATGCGTAACTTGGTCCCATCTTCGTTCCCATAGCCCCCACTAATTTGATTTTAAAAAACTGCCCGTTGAACTCAAACGAGTTTAAATTAAGAACCAGCTCAGTCAATCGTAGTATGGCACCTGCGGGGATCTTGAGATTCGCCTTCTTGTTAAGAAAAAATGAGATTGCAGAGAGGCCATCAGCATGAGGAATTGACGTGTACAATGAAGAAACGTCCATTGTAAATAGTATATGATCTTCATTAGGTAAAGCCAAGGAATCCAGAGATTTTATCATATGGCTTGTGTCCTTAATATATACCCCGTCTTAACACAGCCACAGTATCCCCTCGTAACACAGCCACAGTACCCCATCGTAACACAGCCACAGTACCCCATCGTAACAGCCACAGTACCCCCTCGTAACACAGCCACAGTACCCCATCGTAACACAGCCACAGTACCCCCTCGTAACACAGCCACAGGACCCCATCGTAACACAGCCACAGTATCCCATCGTAACACAGCCACAGTACCCCATCGTAACACATCCACAGTACCCCCTCGTAACACAGCCACAGTACCCCATCATAACACAGCCACAGTACCCCCTCGTAACACAGCCACAGTACCCCCTCGTAACACAGCCACAGTACCCCATCGTAGCACAGCCACAGTACCCCATCGTAACACAGCCACAGTACCCCATCATAACACAGCCACAGTACCCCATCGTAACACAGCCACAGTACCCCCTCGTAACACAGCCACAGTACCCCATCGTAACACAGCCACAGTACCCCATCGTAACACAGCCACAGTACCCCCTCGTAACACAGCCACAGTACCCCCTCGTAACACAGCCACAGTACCCCTTCGTAACACAGCTACATTACCCCATCGTAACACAGCCACAGTACCCCATCGTAACACAGCCACAGTACCCCATCGTAACACAGCCACAGTAACCCCTCGTAACACAGTCACAGTACCCCATCGTAACACAACCACAGTATCCCATCGTAACACAGCCACAGTACCCCATCGTAACACAGCCACAGTACCCCCTCGTAGCACAGCCACAGTACCCCATCGTAACACAGCCACAGTACCCCCTCGTAACACAGCCACAGTACCCCCTCGTAACACAGCCACAGTACCCCATCGTAACACAGCCACAGTACCCCATCGTAACACAGCCACAGTAACCCCTCGTAACACAGCCACAGTACCCCATCGTAACACAGCCACAGTACCCCATCGTAACACAGCAACAGTACCCCCCTCGTAACACAGCCACCGTACTCCATCGTAACACAGCCACAGTACCCCATCGTCACACAGCCACAGTAACCCCTCGTAACACAGCCACAGTACCCCATCGTAACACAGCAACAGTACCCCCTCGTAACACAGCCACCGTACCCCATCGTAACACTTTAATCCAATTTTAAACATAAGGTATTAAACACTTTACTTAAAAACTCCTATAAACAAGTAAGATCAACTGCTCCCTGTAAAATGAACATTAAAAATTTTCACACTGATCTCACATGACTTTGCTTTAACACATATGTACACCTTGATCTCATATTACTTATGTTTAACACATATGTACACACTTATCTGACATGGCTTAGGTTACACACTGATCTGACATGACTTAGGTTTAACACATATGTACACACTGATATTGACATGGCTTAGGTTACACACTGATCTGACATGACTTAGGTTTAACAAATATGTACAATGTACACACTGATCTGACATGGCTTAGGTTATACACTGATCTGACATGACTTAGGTTTAACACATGTGTACACACTGATCTGACATGACTTAGGTTTAACACATGTGTACACACTGATCTGACATGACTTAGGTTTAACACATGTGTACACACTGATCTGACATGACTTCGGTTTAACACATGTGTACACACTGATCTGACATGACTTAGGTTTAACACATGTGTACACACTGATCTGACATGACTTAGGTAAAATTCTTTTAAAAAATAACCAATAAGCCAATCAAATCATTGAGAAATAGAAACCCGAATGTAAGCGGATGCCGGCGTTGGCTTTATAAGTAGACAAGAAAATAACTGGACGGGAAATGACATCATATAACTTAGGATAGAGGTTTAACAGAAGACACATTTAGATGTCCGACTAATCAACAGGATGAATAGAAAAAGTTGGAAATAACTGTATAAAAATTAGGGGTGTACCGGATTCAAATTTTTAAAATCTGGCCGGAGCCGGATTTGTCCAGATTTATGAAGTGAAATCCGACCTGAACCGGAGACGGATTTGTAGAAACGGCCGGATTCTGGATTTGCCGGAGCTGGAGCCATTATGTATTTATATATTTTATGGCTCTACCGGCCAGTCGGATTTGGCCGGATTTATGAAGTGAAATACTGCCGGAGTCGAAGCCGGAGCCGGATTTTTAGAAATGGCCGGATTCCGGATTTTCCGGAGCGGGTGCCGAAATCCAGTACACCACTAAAAAAATTAAGCTGACGTGTCAGATAGTGTTGCCAGACGTCCGGCAAAAGAAGGACGTGTCCCCCTTTGTAACTCAATATTCTCCGTCCGGCAGGCAAAAATAAAATTTTAAAAATGTCCGGCTTTTCATACATTTTATATTATAATTTTTATTAGGGGTTACCGATAAATTTAAATTTAAGCTTTAACTTTTAAAAAAATAACGATTAAATCGTTAATTTCGATTAAAGCCAAAAATTGAAATTATGGTGTCATAAGTAACATTTATTAAACGTACTTGTCGAAAATCGAAATAACACTGGAATGTCTTCTTTATATGAAATCTTTTAACCAACAACGCAAACAGACAAGTGTGTTGACATTATTAAAAATTTGGTTGAAGTCATGAGCTGGTCTTATTGACAATATAAGGGGCCGTCCATAAAGTACGTCACGCTATTTTTTACCATTTTTAACTCCCCCCTGTCACAAACTGTCACAAATCTCGAACCCAGCAAAGTACGTCACACTTTCGAACAAAAATTGTGTTTTTTATTTAAAAAATAATTAAAATTTAATATAAAACAGCGTGACGTCACACATGGCCAGACCCCCCTCTCCCCTGTCACAAACTGTCACACTTTCTTACACCCCTCCACCCCTCTGGAGCGTGACGTACTTTATGGACGGCCCCTAACCATCCGAGCTGAACAATCGTTCACATAGCTTTAGATGGTCTCAGCTGAAGTTTCTGATACTGTAGTGAATGTTTGGTTTCCAGGTGATATGTAAGAGAAGTGTTAGAACCATGGTAGCAATGTTACCTTTAAGCATAGCGGCTGCGCAGATATTTGACCGACGCCACACAGGAGTTTAGAATCACCGCGCAGAAAATTTTGTAAAATTTTGCACACACAAAAATGGACGTTTTGCAACTTTGCGCACGAGTTTTTTTTTAAACTTTGCACACGGACCAACAAAGCTTAGGCTCAGAGGGAACATTGCATGGAAGGCAAAACGATTTCTCTCAATGGACACATAACCTTTATCGACATTTTGAACAGTCACGTCAGTCAATTGTTTAAAACCAAAATGTTCGTGTAATCTTCCGCAAAAAAAAGTTTATATTTATCGGCCAAAATAATTTACTTTTTTTGACTTCCAGTACATTTATAAGTGGTGGGTCGATTAATGGTTAAAAAATTTAATCGTAAAATTTTTTAAACTATTAATCTAGAAATTAATCGTTAATTTCCACAGCCCTAAATTTTATGTCGTTGTTACAACTATTAATTACATCGTATGCTTACGTTGTTACAATGTACAAGGTCTATGCATTAATGCGCACCAATCGATTTTAATCATTCTAACAATTAAGCTCTGTGCTGCATTATCTATGGTCAAAAGTTCAATGTTCAGATTGCCGGGCTATTGTTTAGAATGCCAGGCTATTGTTTAGAATGCCGGGCTATTGTTTAGAATGCCAGGCTATTGTTTAGAATGCCAGCTATTGTTTATAATGCCAGGCTATTGTTTAGAATGCCAGGCTATTGTTTAGAATGCCGGACTATTGTTTAGAATGCAGGGCTATTGTTTAGAATGCCGGGCTATTGTTTAGAATGCCAGGCTATTGTTTAGAATGCCAGCTATTGTTTATAATGCCAGGCTATTGTTTAGAATGCCGGGCTATTGTTTAGAATGCCAGGCTATTGTTTAGAATGCCAGGCTATTGTTTAGAATGCCGGACTATTGTTTAGAATGCCGGGCTATTGCTTATAATGCCGGACTATTGTTTAGGATTTCTGAAACTCCCCATTACATCATAATGCATCAATAATTTTTTTCAAGGGGAAAATAATTCATGTAAATGAAAGAGTCATTCCCCCCTACTACCTCAGAGCAAACAAAACTCTGTTCATGTAACATCAGGCTGACATCACTGTGATAAAACAGCTGTCAGGAGTAGTCAAGTATAACAATAATCCAAGAGGAAAAAGAAACATTCTGATATTTGAAACCAAGGAAAGGGTGCCCTTATACTGAAATCTGAGTAACCCAGAAAGAAATGTGGAAAAGATAACGATCTTTAGCACAAAGAAAGATTTGAAGCACAATGGAATATATGCAGCTCAAATAAAGGTCTACACCATAAAGAAAGAGCTGTGGTGGAAAGAAAGATCTGTGGTACAAATAAAGATATGAGGTACAAAGAAAGATATGTGGTATACAAAGTAAAATCTGTGGCACACAATAAGATCTGTGATACCAAGAAAGATCTAGATAACAAATAAAGATCTCATGAAATGATAACTAGATATAGAACATAGAACCTCAGCAAAGTCTCATAGCAACAGCAAAAAAAAAGAAATTTCTTTTCTTCCCTATTTTATCTATTACAGACGCTCATTTGAACAAAAGATTATTGCGTCCTACGCTTATCCGTGGTTTTTGTCTAGTTTTGTATTTTCATTTTATTTTTTAAATATTAATACATGTAGTGCTTTTGTCTTCCTGTTTTAAGGAGGAAACCCATTCCACGCCCGAATCCCAGACTGAAAGAACTAGACTTGGTATGTGATTGTTCTTCAATGTATGTGGTAGTAACAGTTTCTTCAATGTAAGTGGTAGTTACAGATTCTTCAATGTATGTGGTAGTAACAGTTTCTTCAATGTATGTGGTAGTAACAGATTCTTCAATGTATGTGGTAGTAACAGATTCTTCAATGTATGTGGTAGTAACAGTTTCTTCAATGTATGTGGTAGTAACAGATTCTTCAATGCATGTGGTAGTAACAGATTCTTCAATGTATGTGGTAGCTACATATTCTTCAATGCATGTGGTAGAAACAGATTCTTCAATGTATGTGGTAGCTACATATTCTTCAATGTATGTGGTAGCTACATATTCTTCAATGTATGTGGTAGCTACATATTCTTCAATGTATGTGGTAGCTACAGATTCTTCAATGTATGTGGTAGCTACATATTCGGATTACCAAGTAAATAAACATTTAAAGTAAAGTGAGGTCTTTTTAAAAGTAAATTGTGTCTGTTGTCATTATTACAAACTGCACTCTCAACAAACTGTACTTCCAACAAACTGTACTTCCAACAAACTGTACTTCCAACAAACTGTACTTCCAACAAACTGTACTTCTAACAAACTGTACTCTCAACAAACTGTACTTTCAACAAACTGTACTCTCAACAAACTGTACTTTCAACAAACTGTACTTCCAACAAACTGTACTTCCAACAAACTGTACTCTCAACAAACTGTACTTCCAACAAACTGTACTTCCAACAAACTGTACTTCCAACAAACTGTACTTCCAACAAACTGTACTTCCAACAAACTGTACGCTCAACAAACTGAACTCTCAACAAACTGTACTTCCAACAAACTGTACTTCCAACAAACTGTACTTCTAACAAACTGTACTCTCAACAAACTGTACTTCCAACAAACTGTACTTCCAACAAACTGTACTTCCAACAAACTGTACTCTCAACAAACTGTACTTCCAACAAACTGTACTTCCAACAAACTGTACTTCCAACAAACTGTACGCTCAACAAACTGAACTCTCAACAAACTGTACTTCCAACAAACTGTACTTCCAACAAACTGTACTTCCAACAAACTGTACTTCCAACAAACTGTACGCTCAACAAACTGAACTCTCAACAAACTGTACTTCCAACAAACTGTACTTCCAACAAACTGTACTTCTAACAAACTGTACTCTCAACAAACTGTACTTCCAACAAACTGTACTTCCAACAAACTGTACTTCCAACAAACTGTACTCTCAACAAACTGTACTTCCAACAAACTGTACTTCCAACAAACTGTACTTCCAACAAACTGTACTCTCAACAAACTGTACTTCCAACAAACTGTACTTCCAACAAACTGTACTTCCAACAAACTGTACTCTCAACAAACTGTACTTCCAACAAACTGTACTTCCAACAAACTGTACTTCTAACAAACTGTACTCTCAACAAACTGCAAAATTATTTTGGAATTTCTGGCTCAGTTCTGGCTTGGTTTCAATCATACTTATCTAACAGATCACAGGTAGTATCAGTAGATGGTTGTATCTCTCACAAAGCTGACTTGCTTTATGGTGTGCCTCAGGGCTCTGTTTTGGGTCCGGTACTTTTTGTACTGTATACAAGACCGCTACTTCTACTGCTTGAAAAGCATTCAGTTAAAAGCCAATCATTTGCAGATGATACTCAACTATATACTCACACTGATCCCTCTAATATGGACTCCGGTGTCCAATTGTTGCAGGAGTGCATTGGTGAAGTGAAGTCTTGGATGACGTTAAGCAAACTCAAGCTGAATGATGACAAGACTGAAGCACTTCTATTTTGCAACAATAAATCACGCAGTACTTTGTCTCTTCCGAAGTCAATTCACGTAGCCAGTTCGGATATTCTGTTCACAACATCGACTAGGAATCTTGGCTACATTATTTCTGACAACATGTCTATTAACAACTTCATCAATCACATCTGTCGCTCTGCCTACACTGCCATTCGTCAGATCAGCTCAATCCGTCATTACTTAACAGTTAGTGCCACAAAAACACTAGTCTGTGCTCTTGTACTGGCTCGTATGGATTACTGCAATTCTCTTCTGTCAGGTGTGCCAAAACAATGCATTGAAAAACTACAGAAAGTTCAAAATTCAGCTGCCAGACTGGTGCTCAAGGCAAAAAAACATGACCATGTTACTCCACTTCTTCGCTCACTTCATTGGCTGCCTATACAAGCCCGTATTGATTACAAACTGGCCGTTCTCTGTCACAATTTCTTTTCGGACTCATGCCCATCGTATCTTACTGAACTTTTGTCGGTCTACTCACCCACTCGCAAGCTAAGATCTTCTGCAGACACACGCGTTCTCTCTGTTCCTACGACACGCACCAAAACGTTTGGTGAAAGGTCGTTCTCTTTTTGTGCAGCCAAACAATGGAATTCTCTACCATTACACATACGTAGTATTCAAACAACCAAGTCCTTCAAGACTGCACTTAAGACACATCTTTTCAAAATTTATTTTTAAAATTGATGAAACAACATTTCTTGTAAATGATTAACGTAGCTTATGTATAATGTATTGTAATTTTGTGTGTTTGTTGTGATATGAAAGTTAATTTAATACTTATAAGTATGTTATTTCTTTCATGTAAAGCGCTGTGAGCCCAGTTCCTTACTGGGATACAGCGCTATATAAATAATCAATTTATTATTATTATTATTATTATTATTACTTCCAACAAACTGTACTTCCAACAAACTGTACTCTCAACAAACTGTACTTCCAACAAACTGTACTTCCAAAAAACTGTACTTTCAACAAACTGTACTTCCAACAAACTGTACTTCCAACAAACTGTACTTCCAACAAACTGTACTTCCAACAAACTGTACTCTCAACAAACTGTACTCTCAACAAACTGTACTTCCAACAAACTGTACTTCCAACAAACTGTACTTCCAACAAACTGTACTTCCAACAAACTGTACTTCCAACAAACTGTACTCTCAACAAACTGTACTCTCAACAAACTGTACTCTCAACAAACTGTACTTCCAACAAACTGTACTACCAACAAACTGTACTCTCAACAAACTGTACTTCCAACAAACTGTACTTCCAACAAACTGTACTTCCTACAAACTGTACTTCCTACAAACTGTACTTCAAACAAACTGTACTTCCTACAAACTGTACTCTCAACAACTGTACTCGCAGCCAGGTTATAATTGAATTCAGAAACAAAGCATGCGTTAGTAACAGTTAAGGTCATCAACAATAGTGGCACAATTTCATAGACTGTTGTGATTATTTTATTATTGATATAATAAAAAGTACAGTTTGGATACAAAATTTTTACATTAAAAAGAAAAAGAGTTTCACGAAAGCAAGTTCAGGTCATACGTCGATGAGTTAATAATTGCAAAAATCAAGTAATACAATAATGTTAGCAACATTTAGTTTACATATCGATATACATGTAGTTTGTGATTTATCTTTGCGAGAGTTAGTAAATGACTTGTCGCACCACTACCTGCACTTGTGTGAAACGTGTTCGCTGACTATGGAATTTACACGATTAAAGTTTTCCATAAATTATACACGCTGTTAATCGGGAGAACGTTATTATTTATGAAATTGCAAGTTTCAATTCAAATTATTACATTTAGAAAACAATAATAATCCTTTTACACGCCCCTTACTTTAATTCCAAAAGTAGTAGGCATAGGGTTAATTTTATAACTGACTGTAAAACAAAACATAGGCTGGGTAGATGAGAGTTAATCTTAATACCGCTTTTAAAATATCGACTGGTCATATTAAGATTAATTCTAAATGTAGCGTTTATATAAAAATAGTAGTCTACGTCCTATATAAAAATAGTAGTCTATGTCCTATATAAAAACAGTAGGCTACGTCCTATATAAAAATAGTAGGCTACGTCTTATATAAAAATAGTAGGCTACGTCTTATATAAAAATAGTAGTCTACGTCCTATATAAAAATAGTAGGCTACGTCCTATATACAATTAGTAGGCTACGTCCTATATAAAAATATTAGGCTACGTCCTATATAAAATTAGTAGGCTACGTCCTATATAAAATTAGTAGGCTACGTCCTATATAAGATTAGCAGGCTACGTCTTACACAAAAGTACATACTCAACTCTGTATTGATCCCAGCGGTGCACGGGGACAGTGTGAGGTGAGCGTAAGAAAGATAACCCTACTTCCAGGCCCTGTACCCCACCTACGCTTAGATGCGACATCATGTGATCTAACGACCTTGACACGCTTTCAACTCGGACCGCTCATATTTCCGACTAGCCACCAGACAAGCCACTGATTTGACCAACAAACTTTCAACACTGACAGCCATTAAAGTTAGACCTAACCTTACCTACAACAGAACACCAGATCGGATTCACCGGCCGAGCAGGCAATGACATGTGTCAAATGGTCAATGACATGTGTCATGCGCCGAGAGATGTCATCGTTAAGTTGTTTTCAGATGACGTAGTACAGGTATTTGAAGTTTTGCAACACAACTGCTGGTCAGTGGCCAATCGGAGGGGGGAAGACAGCGAGCAGAAGTCGGGGTTTGAAATACATCGTCTGCCCGCCAAGACATTCCGGTAGTGTCACTAACGTGGGTGGATCCATGTCAATTATAGCAGACGTCTTCCATCCAGCTTGCCGCTGGATACGGTCTTTTTATAGAACTGATACGGAACTTCTGCAACTAGTTCACCTTCTCTCTCTCTCTCTCTGTCTCTCTCTCGCTCACTCACACATAAACTTTCCCTCTCCTTACATATTTAATATTTTTTTTTAAAGTTAAAAATAAATTAGTGCTAATTTTTTTCATCATAGTCATATAGTCTAGTGTTTTTTCCCCCAAGGTGATATTTACAAGGTCAAGGTTAAACTGATAATACATTTATGGTCAAACTTTAACATTTATATTATTCACTCAGGTTCATGGCCATTCCACACTTTAACCCAAAGGATTCCAATGTTTGTTCCAATCGTTACCCAAGGTTATAGCAACAAGTAGGTCTGTTACTCATGTGAGCGTACATAGTTACAATAAGTAGGTCTGTTACTCATGTTGGCGTACATAGTTACAAGTAGGTCTGTTACTCATGTTGGCGTACATAGTTACAACAAGTAGGTCTGTTACTTATGTGGGCGCACATAGTTACAACAAGTAGGTCTGTTACTCATGTTGGCGCACATAGTTACAAGTAGGTATGTTACTTATGTTGGCGCACATAGTTACAAGTAGGTCTGTTAATTATGTTGGCGCACATAGTTACAAGTAGGTCTGTTACTCATGTGGGCGTACATAGTTACAACAAGTAGGTCTGTTACTCATGTTGGCGCACATAGTTACAACAAGTAGGTCTGTTACTCATGTGGGCGCACATAGTTACAACAAGTAGGTCTGTTACTCATGTGGGCGCACATAGTTACAAGTAGGTCTGTTACTCATGTTGGCGCACATAGTTACAACAAGTAGGTCTGTTACTCATGTGGGCGTACATAGTTACAACAAGTAGGTCTGTTACTCATGTTGGCGCACATAGTTACAACAAGTAGGTCTGTTACTCATGTTGGCGCACATAGTTACAACAAGTAGGTCTGTTACTCATGTGGGCGCACATAGTTACAACAAGTAGGTCTGTTACTCATGTGGGCGCACATAGTTACAACAAGTAGGTCTGTTACTCATGTGGGCGCACATAGTTACAACAAGTAGGTCTGTTACTCATGTGGGCGCACATAGTTACAACAAGTAGGTCTGTTACTCATGTGGGCGCACATAGTTACAACAAGTAGGTCTGTTACTCATGTTGACGCACATAGTTACAACAAGTAGGTCTGTTACTCATGTTGACGCACATAGTTACAACAAGTAGGTCTGTTACTCATGTTGACGCACATAGTTACAACAAGTAGGTCTGTTACTCATGTTGACGCACATAGTTACAACAAGTAGGTCTGTTACTCATGTTGACGCACATAGTTACAACAAGTAGGTCTGTTACTCATGTGGGCGCACATAGTTACAACAAGTAGGTCTGTTACTCATGTTGGCGCACATAGTTACAACAAGTAGGTCTGTTACTCATGTTGGCGCACATAGTTACAACAAGTAGGTCTGTTACTCATGTGGGCGCACATAGTTACAACAAGTAGGTCTGTTACTCATGTGGGCGCACATAGTTACAACAAGTAGGTCTGTTACTCATGTGGGCGCACATAGTTACAACAAGTAGGTCTGTTACTCATGTGGGCGCACATAGTTACAACAAGTAGGTCTGTTACTCATGTGGGCGCACATAGTTACAACAAGTAGGTCTGTTACTCATGTTGACGCACATAGTTACAACAAGTAGGTCTGTTACTCATGTTGACGCACATAGTTACAACAAGTAGGTCTGTTACTCATGTTGGCGCACATAGTTACAACAAGTAGGTCTGTTACTCATGTTGACGCACATAGTTACAACAAGTAGGTCTGTTACTCATGTTGACGCACATAGTTACAACAAGTAGGTCTGTTACTCATGTTGACGCACATAGTTACAACAAGTAGGTCTGTTACTCATGTTGGCGCACATAGTTACAAGTAGGTCTGTTACTCATGTTGACGCACATAGTTACAACAAGTAGGTCTGTTACTCATGTTGGCGCACATAGTTACAACAAGTAGGTCTGTTACTTATGTTGGCGCATATAGTTACAACAAGTAGGTCTGTTACTTATGTTGGCGCACATAGTTACAACAAGTAGGTCTGTTACTCATATTGACGCACATAGTTACAACAAGTAGGTCTGTTACTCATATTGACGCACATAGTTACAACAAGTAGGTCTGTTACTTATGTTGGCGCACATAGTTACAAGTAGGTCTGTTACTTATGTTGGCGCATATAGTTACAACAAGTAGGTCTGTTACTTATGTTGGCGCACATAGTTACAACAAGTAGGTCTGTTACTCATATTGACGCACATAGTTACAACAAGTAGGTCTGTTACTCATATTGACGCACATAGTTACAACAAGTAGGTCTGTTACTCATATTGACGCACATAGTTACAACAAGTAGGTCTGTTACTCATATTGACGCACATAGTTACAACAAGTAGGTCTGTTACTCATATTGACGCACATAGTTACAACAAGTAGGTCTGTTACTCATATTGACGCACATAGTTACAACAAGTAGGTCTGTTACTCATATTGACGCACATAGTTACAACAAGTAGGTCTGTTACTCATATTGACGCACATAGTTACAACAAGTAGGTCTGTTACTCATATTGACGCACATAGTTACAACAAGTAGGTCTGTTACTCATATTGACGCACATAGTTACAACAAGTAGGTCTGTTACTCATGTGGGCGCACATAGTTACAACAAGTAGGTCTGTTACTCATGTGGGCGCACATAGTTACAACAAGTAGGTCTGTTACTCATGTGGGCGCACATAGTTACAACAAGTAGGTCTGTTACTCATGTGGGCGCACATAGTTACAACAAGTAGGTCTGTTACTCATGTTGGGCGCACATAGTTACAACAAGTAGGTCTGTTACTCATGTTGACGCACATAGTTACAACAAGTAGGTCTGTTACTCATGTTGACGCACATAGTTACAACAAGTAGGTCTGTTACTCATGTTGACGCACATAGTTACAACAAGTAGGTCTGTTACTCATGTTGACGCACATAGTTACAACAAGTAGGTCTGTTACTCATGTGGGCGCACATAGTTACAACAAGTAGGTCTGTTACTCATGTTGGCGCACATAGTTACAACAAGTAGGTCTGTTACTCATGTTGGCGCACATAGTTACAACAAGTAGGTCTGTTACTCATGTGGGCGCACATAGTTACAACAAGTAGGTCTGTTACTCATGTGGGCGCACATAGTTACAACAAGTAGGTCTGTTACTCATGTGGGCGCACATAGTTACAACAAGTAGGTCTGTTACTCATGTGGGCGCACATAGTTACAACAAGTAGGTCTGTTACTCATGTGGGCGCACATAGTTACAACAAGTAGGTCTGTTACTCATGTTGACGCACATAGTTACAACAAGTAGGTCTGTTACTCATGTTGACGCACATAGTTACAACAAGTAGGTCTGTTACTCATGTTGGCGCACATAGTTACAACAAGTAGGTCTGTTACTCATGTTGACGCACATAGTTACAACAAGTAGGTCTGTTACTCATGTTGACGCACATAGTTACAACAAGTAGGTCTGTTACTCATGTTGACGCACATAGTTACAACAAGTAGGTCTGTTACTCATGTTGGCGCACATAGTTACAAGTAGGTCTGTTACTCATGTTGACGCACATAGTTACAACAAGTAGGTCTGTTACTCATGTTGGCGCACATAGTTACAACAAGTAGGTCTGTTACTTATGTTGGCGCATATAGTTACAACAAGTAGGTCTGTTACTTATGTTGGCGCACATAGTTACAACAAGTAGGTCTGTTACTCATATTGACGCACATAGTTACAACAAGTAGGTCTGTTACTCATATTGACGCACATAGTTACAACAAGTAGGTCTGTTACTTATGTTGGCGCACATAGTTACAAGTAGGTCTGTTACTTATGTTGGCGCATATAGTTACAACAAGTAGGTCTGTTACTTATGTTGGCGCACATAGTTACAACAAGTAGGTCTG
The DNA here is from genome assembly GCA_944989445.1 of Ampullaceana balthica. Lineage (NCBI taxonomy): Eukaryota > Metazoa > Mollusca > Gastropoda > Lymnaeidae > Ampullaceana > Ampullaceana balthica. The sequence continues at coordinate 402,857 of CALYLW010000915.1, forward strand.
TTACTCATATTGACGCACATAGTTACAACAAGTAGGTCTGTTACTCATATTGACGCACATAGTTACAACAAGTAGGTCTGTTACTCATATTGACGCACATAGTTACAACAAGTAGGTCTGTTACTCATATTGACGTACATAGTTACAACAAGTAGGTCTGTTACTCATATTGACGCACATAGTTACAACAAGTAGGTCTGTTACTCATATTGACGCACATAGTTACAACAAGTAGGTCTGTTACTCATATTGACGCACATAGTTACAACAAGTAGGTCTGTTACTCATATTGACGCACATAGTTACAACAAGTAGGTCTGTTACTCATATTGACGCACATAGTTACAACAAGTAGGTCTGTTACTCATATTGACGCACATAGTTACAACAAGTAGGTCTGTTACTCATATTGACGTACATAGTTACAACAAGTAGGTCTGTTACTCATATTGACGCACATAGTTACAACAAGTAGGTCTGTTACTCATATTGACGTACATAGTTACAACAAGTAGGTCTGTTACTCATATTGACGCACATAGTTACAACAAGTAGGTCTGTTACTCATATTGACGCACATAGTTACAACAAGTAGGTCTGTTACTCATATTGACGCACATAGTTACAACAAGTAGGTCTGTTACTCATATTGACGCACATAGTTACAACAAGTAGGTCTGTTACTCATATTGACGCACATAGTTACAACAAGTAGGTCTGTTACTCATATTGACGCACATAGTTACAACAAGTAGGTCTGTTACTCATATTGACGTACATAGTTACAACAAGTAGGTCTGTTACTCATATTGACGCACATAGTTACAACAAGTAGGTCTGTTACTCATATTGACGCACATAGTTACAACAAGTAGGTCTGTTACTCATATTGACGTACATAGTTACAACAAGTAGGTCTGTTACTCATATTGACGCACATAGTTACAACAAGTAGGTCTGTTACTCATATTGACGTACATAGTTACAAGTAGGTCTGTTACTCATATTGACGCACATAGTTACAACAAGTAGGTCTGTTACTCATATTGACGTACATAGTTACAACAAGTAGGTCTGTTACTCATATTGACGCACATAGTTACAACAAGTAGGTCTGTTACTCATATTGACGTACATAGTTACAACAAGTAGGTCTGTTACTCATATTGACGCACATAGTTACAACAAGTAGGTCTGTTACTCATATTGACGTACATAGTTACAAGTAGGTCTGTTACTCATATTGACGCACATAGTTACAACAAGTAGGTCTGTTACTCATATTGACGTACATAGTTACAACAAGTAGGTCTGTTACTCATATTGACGTACATAGTTACAACAAGTAGGTCTGTTACTCATATTGACGTACATAGTTACAAGTAGGTCTGTTACTCATATTGACGCACATAGTTACAACAAGTAGGTCTGTTACTCATATTGACGTACATAGTTACAACAAGTAGGTCTGTTACTCATATTGACGTACATAGTTACCACAAGTAGGTCTGTTACTCATATTGACGCACATAGTTACAACAAGTAGGTCTGTTACTCATATTGACGCACATAGTTACAACAAGTAGGTCTGTTACTCATATTGACGCACATAGTTACAAGTAGGTCTGTTACTCATGTTGGCGCATATAGTTACAAGTAGGTCTGTTACTCATGTTGGCGCATATAGTTACAAGTAGGTCTGTTACTCATGTGGGCGCACATAGTTACAAGTAGGTCTGTTACTCATGTTGGCGCACATAGTTACAAGTAGGTCTGTTACTCATGTTGGCGCACATAGTTACAAGTAGGTCTGTTACTCATGTTGGCGCATATAGTTACAACAAGTAGGTCTGTTACTCATGTTGGCGCACATAGTTACAAGTAGGTCTGTTACTCATGTTGGCGCACATAGTTACAACAAGTAGGTCTGTTACTCATGTTGGCGTACATAGTTACAAGTAGGTCTGTTACTCATGTTGGCGCACATAGTTACAAGTAGGTCTGTTACTCATGTTGGCGCATATAGTTACAACAAGTAGGTCTGTTACTCATGTTGGCGCACATAGTTACAAGTAGGTCTGTTACTCATGTTGGCGCACATAGTTACAACAAGTAGGTCTGTTACTCATGTTGGCGCACATAGTTACAAGTAGGTCTGTTACTCATGTTGGCGCACATAGTTACAAGTAGGTCTGTTACTCATGTTGGCGCACATAGTTACAACAAGTAGGTCTGTTACTCATGTTGGCGCACATAGTTACAAGTAGGTCTGTTACTCATGTGGGCGCACATAGTTACAAGTAGGTCTGTTACTCATGTTGGCGCACATAGTTACAAGTAGGTCTGTTACTCATGTTGGCGCACATAGTTACAAGTAGGTCTGTTACTCATGTTGGCGCACATAGTTACAAGTAGGTCTGTTACTCATGTTGGCGCACATAGTTACAAGTAGGTCTGTTACTCATGTTGGCGCACATAGTTACAAGTAGGTCTGTTACTCATGTTGGCGCACATAGTTACAAGTAGGTCTGTTCTTCTCGATTGGTTCATGTATTCACTGATTACAAGCTACTCAAATAAAAAAATATATATGCACAACACATCCTCCAGTGACGTAACAAAAGATAAATTTAGTCTCGTGTTTTTCCTTTATTATTTAATTAAAGACGCAACGAAATACATCATTCATACAAAATTACAAAATTTTAAAATAAAGCCTCTGTTCTCCAGGGGATGGAACCCGTCAACTTGAGATCCACTGCCCTATGTCTATAACATTCAGCAGGACCACAACATAGAGCAACGGTAGGGAAACTTTTTGTCTGAGAGAGCCATAGACACCACATATTTTGAAAAGTGATTCCGTGAGAGCCATATATTATGTTTAAAACTAAAAATTCAAGTAAATGTGTGCATTTTGTGTAATTTCAACGCTTAAAGTACTGTAATTATGTAGATCTATCTGAATTCTTTTTAATAACATTTTTATGCTGTTTTTTTATATGCAATTAATATTGTAGATCAAAGGAGTCTGAATAAACGTTTGAGTTATTTTTTTATTATCGAACATTTATCTGAGAACCAGATGCAGCCATCAATAGAGCCACATGTGGCTCGCGAGCCATGGCTTCCCGACCCCTGGTATAGAGTGTTAAATAGCGCCTTTTAAACTGTCATTCAATTAAAAAAATACGATTTCAATGACTTTTATAAAAACAAATTTAAAGATCACGTGTTTTAAAATAGAATAAAATGAGAATAGACTAATGTTTAGACGGGCGGTCTGAGAGTTGGGTCATTGTTGTACCTGGAACGGGAAGTTGTCTTCAATTTTCAAGTTTATCAACCATCTGTTCAAGTGTGATAGACTTCTTTTGTTCTCGACTCCGTGTTGTGTGTACTGCACTGTTTCATTATTGCTCATGATAACAAAAACAGCAACACCAAGCAGCTAAAAATGGTTTATCAATATATGTTTCTGAATACCGTAGTTATATTTACTACATTTTCACAAATAAGCGCAATATTTTTTTTAAACACTTCTCAATTTTGTATTGTAAATTAAAGAATGAACTATCGCTTTCAAATTGACCAAATTTCAGCAAGGCCGTTACTTTAAACCTACAACAGTCCACCGGAAATACACAGGTTTGATCTAAGAGTAGTAAATAATAACATAGTCCTTATTTGTGAGTGTGGGTGACCAATCAAAACGGCCCTCGGACAAAACGGCCCCGACAAATCGGCCCCGACACAACGGCCCCTGTCAAAACGACCCCGACCAAAATGGCCCCTGTCAAAACGGCCCCGGTCAAAGCGGCCCCTGTCAAAATGGCCCCGGTCAAAACGGCCCGTTATCAAAACGGCCCCATTTTTAATAGGGTTTTATGTTTTTATAATTTGTTTCCCCTTTTTGTTCAGACAACCCATTTTTTCATCTTCAAACCACACTTTCCGGACTGACAATCTGACATTTCTTTTACTGATAAACGTAGTTTATGTATGCCACTCATGTCAGTATATGTTTTGTTTAATAATGTATGTCTTGTGTTTACTGTATATTTTCTCTTGTTGTGTAAGTGAAGAGCGGTGAGACCAGCCCCGGGTAACAAACGTTCTCAATTATTGTTATTGTCTTTTGTTTTATCATAATGGTGAATTTTTGAAATGAAGTACAGGATGACATGTAGTAGGATGACATGTAGTAGGATGACATGTAGTAGGATGACATGTAGTAGGATGACATGTAGTAGGATGACATGTAGTAGGATGACATGTAGTAGGATGACATGTAGTAGGATGACATGTAGTAGGATGACATGTAGTAGGATGACAAGTACTAGGGTTTAATATTCCAGTTAGATTTTGTGATGTTAGATGTTGTGATGTTAGATGTTGTGATGTTAGATGTTGTGATGTTAGATGTTGTGATGTTAAAAGTTGTGATGTTGTGATGTTGTGGCGTTATATGTTGTGATGTTAGATTTTGTGATGTTATATGTTGTGATGTTGTGATGTTGTGGCGTTATATGTTGTGATGTTAGATGTTGTGATGTTAGATGTTGTGATGTTAGATGTTGTGATGTTAGATGTTGTGATGGTATATGTTGTGATGGTATATGTTGTGATGTTGTGGCGTTATATGTTGTGATGTTAGATATGTGATGTTAGATGTTAGATGTTGTGATGTTATATGTTCTGATGTTATCTGTTGTGATGTTATCTGTTGTGATGTTGTGATGTTGTGGCGATATATGTTGTGATGTTAGATGTTGTGATGTTAGATGTTGTGATGTTATATGTTGCGATGTTGTGATGTTGTGGCGTTATATGTTGTGATGTCAGATGATGTGATGTTAGATGTTGCGATGTTAGATGTTGTGATGTTAGATGTTGTAATGTTAGATGTTGTGATGTTAGATGTTGTGATGTTATATGTTGTGACGTTAGATGTTGTGATGTTAGATGTTGTGATGTTGTGGCGTTATATGTTGTGATGTTAGATGTTGTGATATTAGATGTTGTGATGTTATATGTTGTGATGTTATATAATGTGATGTTGTGATGTTATATGTTGTGATGTTGTGATGCTAGATGTTGTGATGTTGTGATGTTATATGTTGTGATGTTAGATGTTGTGATTTTATATGTTGTTACGTTAGATGTTTTGATGTTGGGATGTTAAATGTTGTGATGTCAGATGTTGTGATGTTTTGATGTTAGATGTTGTGATGTTAGAAGTTGTGATGTTACATTTTATGATTTGTGATGTTATATGTTGTGATGTCATTTGTTGTGGTGTTGTGATGTTAATGTTGTGATCTGGTGATGTTAGATATTGTGATATTAGATGTTGTGATGTTAGATTTTGTGATTATAGATGTTGTGGTGTTAGATGCTGTGATGTTAGATGTTGTGATGTTTGATATTAGATGTTGTGATGTTAGATGTTGTGATGTCAGATGTTGTGATGTCAGATGTTGTGATGTTGTTATGTTGTGATGTTAGATGTTGGGATGTTAGATGATGTAACGTTAGATGTTGTGATGTTAGATGTTGTTATGTTAGATGTTGTGATGTTGTAATGTTAGATGTTGTGATGTTGTGATGTTAGATGTTGTGATGTTAGATGTTGTGATGTTAGATGTTGTGGTGTTAGATGTTGTGATGTTAGATGTTGTGATGTTAGATGTTGTGATGTTAGATGTTGTGATGTTAGATGTTGTGATGTTAGATGTTGTGATGTTAGATGTTGTGATGTTAGATGTTGTGATGTTAGATGTTGTGATGTTAGATGTTGTGATGTTAGATGTTGTAATGTTAGATGTTGTAATGTTAGATGTTGTGATGTTGTTATGTTAGATGTTGTGATTTTGTGATGTTAGATGTTGTAATGTTAGATGTTGTTATGTTAGATGTTGTGATGTTAGATGTTATGATGTTGTCATGTTATGATGTTAGAAGTTGTGATGTTAAATGTTATGATGTTGTGATGTTAGATGTTGTGAATTTAGATGTTGTGATGTTTTGATGTTGTGATGTTGGATGATGTGATGTTATATGTTGTGATGTTGCTTTTTTTTGTTTTATGATGTTTGTTATGATGTTGTGATGTTAGAAGTTGTGATATTAGATGTAATGATTGTGATGTTAGATATTGCGAATTTAGATGTTGTGATGTTTTGATGTTGTGATGTTTTGATGTTGTGATGTTAGATGTTGTGATGTTGCTTTTTTGTTTTATGGTGTTTGCTGTAGTGTTTTATTTTAGACTTTCGACCGTAGTGGGGAGATGGTTGAGATAAATATCAATACAAGATTTTAGTCGTGTCTTAGAAAGCTGTTAGATTGGTAGTTTTGCTAACGTAAATGATCTTAAATCTATTAAAGATACTTGATATTTCAATAGTTTGACTGTTAAGTATGACAGCTCCTGTTAAGCTAGAGTTAGAGGATATACCGTACTTTACAAGAGATTTAGTTAGGGGTTATACCGTACTTTACAAGAGATTTAGTTAGAGGATACACCGTACTTTACAAGAGATTTAGTTAGGGGATACACCGTACTTTACAAGGATTTAGTTAGGGGATACCCGTATTTACAGAGATTTAGTTAGAGGATACACAGTACTTTACAAGAGATTTAGTTAGAGGATACACCGTACTTTACAAGAGATTTAGTTAGAGGATACACCGTACTTTACAAAGATTTAGTTAGGGGATACACCGTACTTTACAAGAGATTTAGTTAGAGGATACACAGTACTTTACAAGAGATTTAGTTAGAGGATACACCGTACTTTACAAGAGATTTAGTTAGAGGACATACCGTACTTTACAAGAGATTTAAAACCGAAAGATTTCCGAAACTTGGTAAAAACTTAAATAAGTTTACTGTCATTAGAGAGTCAAGCAATAAAGTGTCATGTAAATATTTAGTTGTATCCAAGTCGGTGTTAAAGATATTTGTCAGAGATGTTGTCCAGCAATTTTTAAATTGTTGGAGGTAAGTTGGAGACAGGCTGTAATGCGTGTACTCAAAATAAAAGAAAGAGAGAGAGAGAGAGAGAAAAGAGAGAGAGAGAGAGAGAGAGAGAGAGAGAGAGAGAGAGAGAGAGAGAGAGAGAGAGAGAGAGAGAGAGAGAGTGAGAGAGAGAGAGAGAGAGTGACGAGAGAGAGAGAAAATAGAGAGAGAGAGAGAGAGAGAGAGAGAGAGAGAGAGAGAGAGAGAGAGAGAGAGAGAGAGAGAGAGAGAGAGAGAGAGAGAGGAACGAAAGAAGGAGGGGAAGTGACATAATACTGAACGTTATAATTTGTTGATCGCCTTTAACTTTGCTGCACTGGGCCCACCATCTTGGGCTAGTCTTAAACAAGCAATATTTAACTATTGTTTCTTTGTATAGTTCATTAATAATATTATATTTCTTTTTTTCCCCACCGTAGCAATTTGCACAGAGTTGAATTAGACAATAGCCTTGACGTGTTGACAGAGATATGATAACGTTCACGTGGGTGGGGTACGGGAGGGAGTGGAATACCTGGGCTGTGTTTCTACAGGCTAAGATTGCGTGGGGGTGGAGATAGATTTGTAAGTAGGAGTGTCTTAAAAAGTAAACTGCTTGTGTTCCAGGGCAAAAGTAATCAATGGAAGATGATGTCAATTTATGACTTCTATGATGGCCCCACGGGTCTGTAACATACTTGTATATGGCCCCACGGGTCTGTAACATACTTGTATATGGCCCCAACGGGTATGTAACATACTTGTATATGGCCCCAACGGGTTTGTAACATACTTGTATATGGCCCCACCGGTTTGTAACATACTTGTATATGGCCCCACCGGTTTGTAACATACTTGTATATGGCCCCAACCGGTTTGTAACATACTTGTATATGGCCCCACCGGTTTGTAACATAATTGTATATGACCCCACGGGTCTGTAACATACTTGTATATGGCCCCACGGGTCTGTAACATACTTGTATATGGCCCAACGGGTGTGTAACATACTTGTATATGGCCCCACGGGTCTGTAACATACTTGTATATGGCCCCACGGGTCAGTAACATACTTGTATATGGCCCAACAGGTATGTAACATACTTGTATATGGCCCCACGGGTCTGTAACATACTTGTATATGGCCCCAACCGGTTTGTAACATACTTGTATATGGCCCCAACGGGTCTGTAACATACTTGTATATGGCCCCAACGGGTCTGTAACATACTTGTATATGGCCCCAACGGGTCTGTAACATACTTGTATATGGCCCAACGGGTCTGTAACATACTTGTATATGGCCCAACGGGTCTGTAACATACTTGTATATGGCCCCAACGGGTCTGTAACATACTTGTATATGGCCCCAACGGGTCTGTAACATACTTGTATATGGCCCCAACGGGTCTGTAACATACTTGTATATGGCCCCAACGGGTCTGTAACATACTTGTATATGGCCCCACGGGTCTGTAACATACTTGTATATGGCCCAACGGGTCTGTAACATACTTGTATGTGGCCCCACGGGTCTGTAACATGACTTGTATATGGCCCCAACGGGTCTGTAACATACTTGTATATGGCCCCAACGGGTCTGTAACATACTTGTATATGACCCAACGGGTCTGTAACATACTTGTATATGGCCCAACGGGTCTGTAACATACTTGTATATGGCCCAACGGGTCTGTTACATACTCATATGATTGCCGGATTGATCTATAACATACCCTTAGATTTTAAGGGGTCTAAAAATACCCTAATGCAGGCCGCATTGGCAAACTCAAGGCCCGTGGGCCATTTAAGCCCAGCTCACAATTATGGCCGGAACAAGAGGTCTGGAAAGAATTTCAGATAAACATGATTTAAATGGCCCTGCTATTTCGATTATCTGCTGTTTTGTTGTGATGAAGTCTGGTTGTTCACCCATACATAGTCACATGACTGATAGGATGATCAAACAGAATATGGTCACATGACTGATAGGTTGGTAAAACAGAAAATGAAAACATGACTGATGGATTGGTCACACTGAATATGGACTCATGACTGATAGGTCGGTAAAACAGAATATGGACAGATGACTGATAGGTTGGTCAAGCAGAATATAGTCACATGACTGATAGATTGATCAAACAGAATATGAAAACATGGACACATGATTGATAGGTTGGACAAACAGAATTTGAAAAAATGGACACATGACTGATAGTTTGGTCAAACAGAATATGAAAACATGGACACTTGACTGATAGGTTGGTCAAACAGAATATGAAAACATGGACACATGACAGATAGGTTGGCCAAACAGAATATGAAAACATGGACACTTCACTGATAGTTTGGTCAAACAGAAAATGAAGACATGGACGCATGACTGATAAATTGGTCAAACAGAATATGAAAGCATGGACACATGACTGATAGATTGGTCAAATATAATATGAAAACATGGACACATGACTGATAGGTTGGTCAAACAGAATATGAAAACATGACTGATAGGTTGGTGAAACAGAATATGGTCACATGACTGATATTTTGGTCAAACAGAATATGAAAAGATGGACACATGACTGATAGGTTGGTCAAACAGAATTTGAAAACATGGACACATGACTGATAAGTTGGTCAAACAGAAAAGGAAAACATGGACACATGAATGATAGTTTGGTGAAACAGAATGTGGTCACATGACTGATAGATTGGTCAAACAGAATATGAAAAGATGGACACATGACTGATAGGTTGGTCAAACAGAATAGTAAAATATGGACACATGACTGATATGTTTGTCAAACAGAATATGAAAAGTTGACTGATAGGTTGGTCAAACAGAATATGAAAACATGGACACATGACTGATAGGTTGGTCAAACAGAATATGAAAACATGGACACATGACTGATAGGTTGGTCAAACAGAATATGAAAACATGGACACATGACTGATATGTTTGTCGAATAGAATATGAAAACATGACTGATAGGTTGGTCAAACAGAATATGAAAACATGGACAAATGACTGATAGGTAGGTCATACAGAATTTGAAAACATGGACACATGACTGCAAGGTTGGTCAAACAGAATATAAAAACATGGACACATGACTGATAGGTTTGTAAAACAGAAATTGAAAACATCGACACATGACTGATAGATTGGTCAAATATAATATGAAAACATGGACACATGAAAGATAGGTTGGTCAAACAGAATATGAAAACATGGACACATGACTGATAGGTTGGTCAAACAGAATATGAAAACATGGACACATGACTGATAGGTTCGTCAAACCGAATATGAAAACATGGACAAATGACTGATGGGTAGGTCATACAGAATTTGAAAACATGGACACATGACTGCAAGGTTGGTCAAACAGAATATAAAAACATGGACACATGACTGATATGTTTGTCAAACAGAATATGAAAACATGACTGATAGGTTGGTCAAACAGAATATAGTCACATGACTGATAGATTGATCAAACAGAATATGAAAACATGGACACATGATTGATAGGTTGGACAAACAGAATTTGAAAAAATGGACACATGACTGATAGTTTGGTCAAACAGAATATGAAAACATGGACAGATGACTGATAGGTTGGTCAAGCAGAATATAGTCACATGACTGATAGATTGATCAAACAGAATATGAAAACATGGACACATGATTGATAGGTTGGACAAACAGAATTTGAAAAAATGGACACATGACTGATAGTTTGGTCAAACAGAATATGAAAACATGGACACTTGACTGATAGGTTGGTCAAACAGAATATGAAAACATGGACACATGACAGATAGGTTGGCCAAACAGAATATGAAAACATGGACACTTCACTGATAGTTTGGTCAAACAGAAAATGAAGACATGGACGCATGACTGATAAATTGGTCAAACAGAATATGAAAGCATGGACACATGACTGATAGATTGGTCAAATATAATATGAAAACATGGACACATGACTGATAGGTTGGTCAAACAGAATATGAAAACATGACTGATAGGTTGGTGAAACAGAATATGGTCACATGACTGATATTTTGGTCAAACAGAATATGAAAAGATGGACACATGACTGATAGGTTGGTCAAACAGAATTTGAAAACATGGACACATGACTGATAAGTTGGTCAAACAGAAAAGGAAAACATGGACACATGAATGATAGTTTGGTGAAACAGAATGTGGTCACATGACTGATAGATTGGTCAAACAGAATATGAAAAGATGGACACATGACTGATAGGTTGGTCAAACAGAATAGTAAAATATGGACACATGACTGATATGTTTGTCAAACAGAATATGAAAAGTTGACTGATAGGTTGGTCAAACAGAATATGAAAACATGGACACATGACTGATAGGTTGGTCAAACAGAATATGAAAACATGGACACATGACTGATAGGTTGGTCAAACAGAATATGAAAACATGGACACATGACTGATATGTTTGTCGAATAGAATATGAAAACATGACTGATAGGTTGGTCAAACAGAATATGAAAACATGGACAAATGACTGATAGGTAGGTCATACAGAATTTGAAAACATGGACACATGACTGCAAGGTTGGTCAAACAGAATATAAAAACATGGACACATGACTGATAGGTTTGTAAAACAGAAATTGAAAACATCGACACATGACTGATAGATTGGTCAAATATAATATGAAAACATGGACACATGAAAGATAGGTTGGTCAAACAGAATATGAAAACATGGACACATGACTGATAGGTTGGTCAAACAGAATATGAAAACATGGACACATGACTGATAGGTTCGTCAAACCGAATATGAAAACATGGACAAATGACTGATGGGTAGGTCATACAGAATTTGAAAACATGGACACATGACTGCAAGGTTGGTCAAACAGAATATAAAAACATGGACACATGACTGATATGTTTGTCAAACAGAATATGAAAACATGACTGATAGGTTGGTCAAACAGAATATGAAAACATGGACACATGACAGATAGGTTGGTCAAACAGAATATGAAAACATGGACACATGACTGATAGGTTCGTCAAACAGAATATGAAAACATGGACAAATGACTGATAGGTAGGTCATACAGAATTTGAAAACATGGACACATGACTGCAAGGTTGGTCAAACAGAATATAAAAACATGGACACATGACTGATAGGTTGGTCAAACAGAATTTGAAAACATGGACACATGACTGATAAGTTGGTCAAACAGAAAAGGAAAACATGGACACATGAATGATAGTTTGGTGAAACAGAATATGGTCACAAGACTGATATATTGGTCACACTCAATATGGTCACATAACTGATAGATTGGTCAAACAGAATATGAAAAGATGGACACATGACTGATAGGTTGGTCAAACAGAATAGTAAAATATGGACACATGACTGATAGGTTTGTAAAACAGAAATTGAAAACATCGACACATGACTGATAGGTTGGTCAAATATAATATGAAAACATAGACACATGACAGATAGGTTGGTCAAACAGAATATGAAAACATGGACACATGACTGATAGGTTGGTCAAACAGAAAATGAAATCGTGGACACATGACTTAAATGTTGTTAACGCAACGGATGAATACATGTAACCGTGACGCGTAGGTTAATCCACCGTTTTTGTTCACTTATGTTCACGGTGCAGTGCAACCCCCAATAGTATTCAACAATGTAAAAACGTATAGGTTATTCATCTTGGTTGGTGGAGGTCCATTGAATTATCTTACTAGAACAATGGGTCACTCAACAGCCAATTGACGAGGTCACCGATTTCGGCAGGAGATAAAAGTGGTAAACGTACGTAAACCAAGTCACAAACATCAATACCAATACAATCAATCATGACCATTCGATAGATACCTGATATCGATCCCAAATTATTGACGCCGAACCTATTTAATCCATGTCCAGGAAGAAAACTATCCACTGGATGAAAGGAAATAGGAAAGGTAAGTCAGATGAAGTGGTGTTAGTTCCCAGCCTCGCAGACGCGTGGTGTGTTAGTCAAGTCTGTGTCAAAGGTAGGTAAACTGCTAACTTTCTCCCGCCGACTGATTCAACCAACTTTGTGGTGTACTCCGTCGATCGTGGTGTGGGTGTCTCAACGTGTTTTTTCCCCCAGATGCGAGGACATTTTCTCTTTAATGAGCAACGTGGGCTGGTGTGTGGGTCGAGGAACTATGGAGTAGATGTGTGGGAGGCAGTCTGTCACACACACACACACGCACACTGGTCGCGGGGAGGTGGCCTTATGAATGAAAGTGGGGTGGTAGTGGGTGGGAAAAACGAGCGGTATCTGAGAGAGAATTAAGGGGATTTTCCCCCGTGTAGCCATTACAACTTTCGACATAGTAAAGCTAGTAAGAGAGGCTCAGCCAATGAGAACACAGCCGGCATCAGGGCGTGGGAGTTATGGGTTACTTGCTCTTGTTTGTGCATGTCTCTCAGATGAATTAGGTCAAAGACGAGGGCCAATTTAACTACAATTTTGTATTGAAGGGAATTAAAAAAATTATCTATTACACTCTCCCTCTCCCACACTCTCTCTCTCGTCCTACTCTCTCTCTCATTTTCTCTCCCTCTCTCTCTCTCTCTCTCTCTCTCTCTCCCTCTTTCTCTCACCACCCGCACATACACTCTTTAACTCTCTTCGTTATTCCACTTTCACTATTTCTGTCCTATAATGTTAACACGAGACGCGTGGCATTTTTTCCCCCAGCGCATCACGAACACACCTCGTCGTCGCCTCGTCCTTTCAGCGGAGACAGTCTTAGAACAACACCCTCGGATAATCCTCGCCAGGGATGCAACTACTTCATATTTCTAACTCGGCTCTTTGAATCGAAATTATTATTGGCATCGCTCATTTTCTATTGTTTCTTGACTGTAAATAGACATCACATGTTGCCCTCCACCAACAATATAGACATCACATGTTGCCCTCCACCAACAATATAGACATCACATGTTGCCCTCCACCAACAATATAGACATCACATGTTGCCCTCCACCAACAATATAGACATCACATGTTGCCCTCCACCAACAATATAGACATCACATGTGCCCTCCACCAACAATATAGACATCACATGTTGCCCTCCACCAACAATATAGACATCACATATTGCCCTCCACCAACAATATAGACATCACATAATTCACTCATCAACAATTGATTCTTCATTGTCCTTCACTTGACAGTGCCACACATTCAGACTTTGATATCTTCAAGACTCTGACACCCCCCCCCCGCCAGCGTGGTTTTGACAGTGGTAGTGCCAGTATCAGACACGCCCACTCATACAGTACACGCAGCGTGGCGCCCCAGGAGGAGACTGACAAACTATGCACATCATACACTCTTACTGTCAACAACTCAATGATTCTCACGACAGTTAGAGAATTCTTGTTGCATACTTGTAACAAACCTTACCTCGATATTTCATAGTCATAGTTTCATGTTATATTTCATAGTCATAGTTTCATGTTATATCAAATAGTCATAGTTTCATGTTATATTTCATAGTCATAGTTTCATGTTATATTAAATAGTCATAGTTTCATGTTATGTTAAATAGTCATAGTTTCATGTTATATCAAGACCGGGTTTTTAATATCACAAACGTCTAGGGCATTTATCACAGTGGTTCTCAAACTGGTCTCTGTTCCGTAATGTTTTGCCATGAATTTTCATCCTCTACTAAATCGTTAATACATGTACTATCTGTCCACTATCTGTCGGCTATCTGTCCACTATCTGTCGGCTATCTGTCCACTATCTGTCGGCTATCTGTCCACCATCTGTCGGCTATCTGCCCACTATCTGTCGGCTATCTGTCCACTATCTGCCCACTATCTGTCGGCTATCTGTCCACCATCTGTCCACTATCTGTCGGCTATCTGTCCACCATCTGTCGGCTATCTGTCCACTATATGTCGGCTATCTGTCCACTATCTGTCGGCTATCTGTCCACTATCTGTCGGCTATCTGTCCACCATCTATCGGCTATCTGTCCACTATCTGTCGGCTATCTGTCCACCATCTATCGGCTATCTGTCCACCATCTGTCGGCTATCTGTCCACTATCTGTCGGCTATCTGTCCACTATCTGTCGGCTATCTGTCCACTATCTGTCGGCTATCTGTCCACCATCTGTCGGCTATCTGTCCACTATCTGCCCACTATCTGTCGGCTATCTGTCCACCATCTGTCCACCATCTGTCGGCTATCTGTCCACCATCTGTCGGCTATCTGTCCACCATCTGTCAGCTATCTGTCCACTATCTGTCCACTATTGGTCCACCATCTGTCGGCTATCTGTCCACCATCTGTCGGCTATCTGTCCACTATCTGTCGGCTATATGTCCACCATCTGTCGGCTATCTGTCCACTATCTGTCGGCTATCTGTCCACCATCTGTCGGCTATCTGTCCACTATCTGTCGGCTATCTGTCCACAATCTGTCGGCTATCTGTCCACTATCTGTCGGCTATCTGTCCACTATCTGTCGGCTATCTGTCCACCATCTGTCGGCTATCTGTCCACTATCTGCCCACTATCTGTCGGCTATCTGTCCACCATCTGTCGGCTATCTGTCCACCATCTGTCGGCTATCTGTCCACCATCTGTCAGCTATCTGTTCACTATCTGTCCACTATTGGTCCACCATCTGTCGGCTATCTGTCCACCATCTGTCGGCTATCTTTCCACTATCTGTCGGCTATCTGTCCACCATCTGTCCCGTGCACGAGTCATTGGATCAGTTAGTGTCGTAGAGATGCGCTTTTTCGAGTGATGAGATAACCGTGAGTGGCAGACTTTTGAAGAGTGTTTAAATGGAAATTAAAAATTCAAAAAGCACACATATATTTTTAATGACAGTGTGTGACATTGTGTGACATTGTGTGTGACATTGTGTGTGACATTGTGTGTGACATTGTGTGTGACATTGTGTGTGACATTGATTGTGACATTATATGTGCCATTGTGGGTGACATTGTATGTGACAGTGTGTGTGCCATTGTGTGTGCCATTGTGTGTGGCATTATAGGTGACATTGTGGGTGACAGTCTGTGACATTGTGTGTGACAGTCTGTGACACTGTATTAAATTGTTTGTGACAGAGTGTGACAGTGTGTGTGACTGTGTGTGACAGTGTGTGTGACAGTGTGTGTGACATTGTGTGTGACAGTGTGCGTGACAGTGTGTGTGTGACAGTGTGCGTGACATTGTGTGTGACATTGTGTGTGACATTTTTTATGACATTGTGTGTGACATTGTGTGTGACATTGTGTGTGACATTTTGTATGACATTGTATGTGACATTTTGTATGACATTGTGTGTGACATTTTGTATGACATTGTGTGTAACATTTTGTATGACATTGTGTGTGACATTTTGTATGACATTGTGTGTAACATTTTGTATGACATTGTGTGTGACATTTTGTATGACATTGTGTGTGACATTTTGTATGACATTGTGTGTGACATTGTGTGTGACATTGTGTGTGACATTTTGTATGACATTGTGTGTGACATTTTGCATGACATTGTGTGTGACATTTTGTATGACATTGTGTGTGACATTTTGTATGACATTGTGTGTGACATTTTGTATGACATTGTGTGTGACATTTTGTATGACATTGTGTGTGACATTGTGTGTGACATTGTGTGTGACATTTTGTATGACATTGTGTGTGACATTTTGTATGACATTGTGTGTGACATTTTGTATGACATTGTGTGTGACATTGTGTGTGACCGTGTGTGACATTGAGTTCTAACCATGAGCAGCACCAACTTTAGGAATGGAGTAGAGTTCTAAACCTAAACAGCTGTTTTAGTAAGACAAAAGATTGTAAGTTTGTTTTATTAGATAAAGTTCTTTCTTTGGTGCAAGTGTGCAATGCGTTGTTCTCCATGGCGTACAGTAGTTAAGTTGAATAGCTGTTGCTGCATTAATAAAAAGAAACATTGGCGGAATGTGTTAGAAATGAACAAATCATTGAACACACGCGGCTGTATCTCAGGAAGAGATAACTCCTTGCTCCTGCAACCAAAGAAGACAGATCTCAACTACCCAGTACATTCACATCTTTAATACGGTTTTACAATTATTTTATTTTTATTATTTTATAAAGTTATTTATTTCTGATTTAAGTTTGCTTTCATTTTAGGTGTTTATTACCCCGAGTTGTAACTGAGAACCATTTGTATATGAAAATTCAAAATACTTGTAATTTCTTCGTTTGTGAGCTTTCCACACGAGGTTCAAGAAATGATTGCCAAACAACTTATAGGAAACGATTGTTCACCTAGCATGCTCAGTGGTACATATTGAGGGACACTATGGTGACAGGCGATATATTTCTTGGCTTGGAAATAAAAGTGTGTGGGCATTAGCTGCTACTCATCTCATAAAAGTTTAATTTGCGTTGTAAAATTACCCCCCCCCTTGAGTAGCTATAAATTGTTATGTACATACACTAAATGGCAATTGGAAGGGGTAAATTTGAAATAATAGTAGCCCTATGAGCCATAATTATAACATTAGCTTCTTAAAACATGCATATAACATAAGCTTCGTGAGCCATGTCTATAACAATAGCTCTATGAGCCATGCCTATAACAATAGCTCTATGAGCCATGCCTATAACATTATAGCTACACGAGCCAAGCCTGTAACAGTATCTCCATGAGCTATGCATGTAACAGTAGCTCTATGAGCCATGTCTTTAACAGTAGCTCCATGAGCCATGTTTTTAACAGTAGCTCCATGAGCCATGTCTTTAACAGTAGCTCTTTGAGCCAAAGTCTATAACAGTAGACCTACGAGCCATACCTATAACAGTCGCTCTACGAGCCATACCTATAACAGTCGCTCTATGAGCCGTACCTATAACAGTAGACTTGCCTATCCCTCTTAAAATGTGTATCAGGATATCCCTTACTCCGACCATCAAACAACCTATTCTTAAACATGTAATGATATCAGTCGTTTGAAACCTTTAAAATCAATTAGCAACGCTGCAGCTAAAGCAGAGGGTTCCGCTTGCTAAGATTGGGGAAAATAAGGGTGTCGTCAAACAGGAAATAATCCCATGAGACAAAATCAGACTGAGGCAGTCACTTACTTAGAAACATTAATACGTAGAGGTGAAGAGAAAAAAACCCACTAAGTTTAACATTAGCTTTAATATACATAGTTGGTTGAAATGTACATCAGGTAGAATGGTAGATTGTCGCATTATGTACACATAGTCGGGTGAAATGTACATCGGGTAGAATGGTAGGTTGTCGCATTATGTACAAATAGTCGGGTGAAATGTACATCAGGTAGAATGGTAGATTGTCGCATTATGTACACATAGTTGGTTGAAATGTACATCAGGTAGAATGGTAGATTGTCGCATTATGTACACTTAGTTGGGTGAAATGTACATCAGGTAGGTTGTCGTATTGCGTGCACACATTATGTGGAGAAATACACAACAGGTAGTTTGTAACTTAATTGCACACAAAGGGGGGTGGGGCTAAATAATCGTATATTAAGTTAAAATATTTACCTAACTACATTTTAATGTCAATAAGGGATTTATAAATATATTATTTTAATTACACAATCAATGAAATTTTTAAATAAAATGCGACAATCGTAAAGGGAAAAAATACACTTCAATGCTTTTTAATATTTTTAAAAAAATCATAATACAAAATTCTTAGAGAAAAGATATAATTTCCAGAAGTTTTAAAATAGGTTTTTCAAATTAACAAGAGATCATTTTTATTAAAGATTTATTTTCTATTTAAAAATATTTAAATAGCGAAAGAGTTGTTTCTTGTGTCGATGCCTAAACAACGTATAATAAACTCACACATCTTGTTATAGTTTGAGAAAATAACATGAAAATCCAATACAGAAAACTCAAATGTGGTTCCTTTACATCAGTGATGTCCACACTTTTGACTAAGAACTATGAACTAAATATATGTGAGGACCGGATTAAGATAATTAACAAAAATGGCACACTTCGAGATGGCGCACTTCAAGACTCTGTTACAGGCTTTTCAATTATATGTTGGTATTTTTGTGACATGTTTTATTGTAAAGCGTGATAAATTATGGGGTGAATAGGGGGAACACAATATCCAAATTTTCTCATTTCTAGAATGTATATTTTATTCCATCATTAAAAACTATTATATTTGGATTTTAAATGGCAAATTTATAGAATAAATATGTGTTGAAATATAACCGGAACTGGAAATGTTGTGTTAAAATGTTGATGTTAAAATTGTCTTAAAATTTTAAGTAAACAGACCGCACATTTATTTTATTTTCAATTGACAAAAATAAAGACTATAACTTCATAGGCTTTTTGTAATTAATATCAACGTTTGTAAACAATAAGACGTCATCGACTTTTGCCATCATTTGACGTCATCGTATTTTGTACTCAATACAGCATATATTTCCTTCTCGTCTTATAAATATAACGCAGTTGTAACATAAAAAAAAATACACGAGTCAAATAATTTTTTAAGATGAGGCAGTTTAAATTTTGCCCCCGGCTCGGGCGTTGGGCAACACTGCTTTACGTAGTAACTTTTGTATTTAAATGGATCGGGTGATCGTGAGAAGAAACTGTGGATCGTAACCCAATTTCGATGTCATTCCCAGTGATCCACGGATAATTATTTGTAACTGCTATCAAAGTCCCTTCAACTGGGACATCATTGCAAGGCTACAAGAATATATCGATCACATTTTCGCAGACTTCTAGACACAGAGACATTTTTTTGAAGTTCAGCTGAACGCTTCGCCTTGAATTAGGAATATAAACTGCTGTACTTCCAACGGAGCTAATTAATTTGTAGGGCTAATTCGAGATAAAAGTAAGTTATGGACGTGGCTGAAACAATTTATATGAGACTTGATCTATAGCAGGGGTGTGCAACAGGTGGCCCGCGGGCAACAACCCGGCCCGCCAGACCAGTTCATGTGGCCCGCAAATTATATTTTATTTTTATACTTGCGCACTTTATTAAAGTTATCAAGAGTACATTTTTTTACGGGTACTGGCCCTCGTTGTTGTTACAAAGTTCACATGTGGCCCACCGTTGGAAAATGTTGCACACCCCTGGCCCCTGATCTATAGCTTCTGTAAGATTTCCAAGTTGGCCAAGTGAAACATTTGCCATTTTGTGAGAACCTAGGTAGGAGGTGCTAGGTAGGAGGTGCTAGGTAAGAGATGCTAGGTAGGAGGTGCTAGGTAAGAGATGCTAGGTAGGCTGGTGCTAGGTAGGAGGTGCTATGTAGGAGGTGCTAGGTAGGAGGTGCTGGGTAGGAGATGCTAGGTAGGAGGTGCTAGGTAGGAGGTGCTAGGTAGGAGGTGCTAGGTAAGAGGTGCTAGGTAGGAGGTGCTAGGTAGGAGGTGCTAGGTAGGAGGTGCTAGGCAGGAGGTGCTAGGTAGGAGGTGCTAGGTAGGAGGTGCTTGGTAGGAGGTGCTAGGTAGGAGGTGCTAGGTAGGAGGTGCTAGGTAGAAGGTGCTAGGTAGGAGGTGCTAGGTAGGAAGGGATAGGTAGGAGGTGCTAGGTAGGAGGTGCTAGGCAGGAGGTGCTAGGTATGGAGGGTCTAGGTAGGAGGTGCTAGGTAAGAGATGCTAGGTAGGGGGTTCTAGGTAGGAGGTGCTAGGTAAGAGATGATAGGTAATATATGCTATGTAAGAGATGCTAGGTAAGAGATGCTAGGTAAGAGATGCTAGGTAGGAGGTGCTAGGTAGGAGGGGTTAGGTAGGAGGTGATAGGTAGGAGGGTCTAGGTAGGAGGTGCTAGGTAAGAGATCTAGGTAGGAGGTGCTAGGTAGGAGGTGCTAGGTAAGAGATGCTAGGTAGAAGGTGCTAGGTATGAGGGGTTAGGTAGGAGGTGCTAGGTAGGAGGTGATAGGTAGGAGGGTCTAGGTAGGAGGTGCTAGGTAAGAGATCTAGGTAGGAGGAGCTAGGTAGGAGGTGCTAGGTAAGAGCAGCTAGGTAGGAGGGGTTAGGTAGGAGGGGTTAGGTAGGAGGTGCTAGGTAGTTAGTGCGCCCGGGGTGGGGTCTGATACTCGTCCATTTTGGATCATGTTTCAGTAGCTTTTTGAGATGTATTGTGTTTTTTTTTATAATGACATGTGACTGCAGTGACAATGAGTTTCTTTTGATTGAATTTCAGCAATAGTTTGAGATCACCTTCCAAGCTCTCAGACAGAAATTCTATTCAAGTTCTATTTGAAAATGAAACATTGTTTATGAAACTTTGCATCGGAAATTTCCGGATCTAAATATATCTATTGCCGTAGAGTACCATCCGTGTGACTATTTATAGCGCTCTATTTCCAGGTTACAATTGATTTTTCCAGGGTTAAAATTGTTGCCAGAAGCTACGGTGGACTACCAGGTGGGCGAATGTTGTTTCATCACGGTTCCCGCCCACCTTGTAAATGTAATTTAACGATTACTGACAGTACAACAAAACGGAAGGGGGTCAGAGAGTCAGAGAAAGTAGGCTGGTCGGGGGAGGGGGGCTGACGCTATTTTCTATCTTGATCCCAATCATCTGCATGCAGAGGCGTCACTAGGGTTGGTGTCACCCGGGGTGGTAGCTCATGGTGTCACCCCTCCACGACTGAGGGGGCCGTCCATAAATGACGTCACGCGAGGATGCCAATTTTTATCCCCACCCTCCCCCAGCGTCTTACTTTGTCACCCTTTGATCCCCACCCCCTTTTCACGATATGACGTCACAAAGCTTTGACACCCCCCCCAAGCCGTATTTTCTAAATAAAAATTAGCATGTTGCAAATTATTTTTTGTCATTTAAATATGTATTTAGGGTAAGTCTGCGCTCTGATGTCGTAACACGCGTGAAGCCATCGAAAACGTCATTAAATAAACGGTAAACAATCAAATATTTAAGTGGAACTTTTATTTAAAGTTGCGCGTTTTTTTATGTGACGTCACATTTTTTAACCCCACCCCCTCGTCACACATCGTCACCGATGCGTGACCCCCACACCCTATTACGGATTAAAAGGGGGGTGCTGAACGGGCTAAAGCCAGGGGCCACCAATAATTTAAGGTACTCCAAACTTATTATAGTGTATAATAAAGATGCAGGCAAATGTTTGTATGAATCCCTGAAAATGCCTTGGACATTCATACGGCAATGCTGCAAATATGAGTAGGAAGTATAACGGAAACTAGGCTATTCTTCGTGAGAAGTGCAGTGTTGCTCATTATGTGCCGTGCACAGCTCATTCCCTTAATTTGGTTGGGAAAAGTGCAGCAGGTTGTCCTGATGCAGTCAGATTTTTTGTCTTCTGCAAAATCTTTATACCCGGCTTGTTGCATCTACTCATCGTTGACAGGTACTTTAAAAACACATGAAATTGATACATGTTAACAAAGCCTTGTGTGACACAAGATGGTCAGCCTGACATGATGCAGTAAGGTCTGTTAATAACTTATACCATGCGAATATCGCAGCACTGGAAGAATTAGCAACAAACGAAAATCAGCCACGTGACTGTCTACTTGAAGCAGAAGGATTTCTAAAGGAACTTGAACAACTGGAAGTCGCTATTTTACTTGAAATTCGGGAAACAATTTTAGAAAGGAAGTCTCTCATTGAGTTTGTTAAAAGACAGCATTCTTAATTTGATTCATATGAAGACAAAGTAAAGGACAAAGTCTGTGGTAAAAAATGAGTATGAACAATCTTCAATGCTATCAACAACAAAAAAGAGAGAGAAAAAGGGCGTCAGTTTGATAAAGGGACATCACCAAAACAGTATTCTCCCCGAGACAAAAGTTTCAAGGTTGAGGTATTTCTGGTAATCATTGACAAACTTTCTTGAGCCCTTACAGCGTCGGTTAGGCCCATATAAAGGCATCCATGAGAAATTTGGCTTTCTTACAAACCTATCTGAGCTCAGCAATTTCGTCATCCGATGGGCAGCAGCCAAGATAATGGAAGAATATTCAAGTTATTTCGAAGACTTCAGAATTAGTCCAATTTTCAAAACTCTTTAAAAAAGTTATTGTCCAGGCTCAGGGTAAGGAAAAGGAAGTACCCCAATGCCAAACTCAAAACACGTGCACAGAGCTAAACATTTTGCTGCTTTTGAATGAGCTAAATTTCACACAGCTCTTTACAAATGTACACATCGCACTTCTCATCTATCTCTCAATGATGACATCAAACTGCAACTGAGAGCAATCCTTTTCAAAGTTTGAAAAGAATATAAAATAAGTTAGAATTTGCATGGGACAACAAAGACTGAATATGCTCTCTCTAATGAGCATTGAAAAGGAACTTACTTGTAAGCTTTCTTAACTTTACTGACTTGATTGATAACTTCACCATGAGAAAAATTCGCAAACGAAAGTTGTAGGTTCAAATAATAATAATATATACATATTTTTAAATAAAATTTTTTATTTCAACTAGAGAAAACAATTCGTTACCCCATGAAAAAAAAGTTTTTTTTAAAAAAAGGAATAACGCGTAATATTATTCTTTATGGGGGAGCGTTCGTAACCACGAAACAGCGTAAGTCGGGATGGGACCGTCGTAACCAGGGGACTACCTGTATATAAACATGCAAATCACGCCTTTAATAACTATATATATAACAAAATATTAAACTCAAAGACATTGAATTCATAATTTTCGTCTAGAAAAAACATCAACAAAGAAAACCCATCTTTTGATTTATTTAAAAAAAAATTTTTTGGGGGGGGGGATAAAAATCTTATCCCCACCCCACTGTGGTGGGGGGGGAGTCGTGAGGTGGGATTCGTCCATGGTGTCCGTGTGTCAAAGCCCTAATAGATTTATATCTTTTAAAACATAAGATGCTGCCTCTTTCATGTCCAGCCTTTTTTAAAGATCTCTCAGCTGCGACGTTTCTTTTCGTTTTTTCCTAATTTGTTTTAATGTTGTTTGTGTGTTGGGACTGTTTTATTATTGCAAGTTAACTGATATTTTTTAATAAAAAGTTTTCTCGTTTAACGTATTTCTTTGTATTTCTTAATTTCTTTCTAGATGAAAAAAATGTGTCTTCATTTTTTTTCTGACATAAAATCGTACACAGTAAAATTTTAGGCTCGGGTGTCACCCCCTGATGGGTGTCACCCGGGGCGGCCCGCCCCCCTCGCCCCCCCCCCTAGTGACGCCACCGTCTGCATGTANCACTCCAAACACATGATTATTTCTGAGAGGAAGCTTCAAAGTGAACTTATCCACAAAAATGACTGGTGCTACATCAATAATTGTCTCTTTAAAGAAATGGAGGAAAGTTGAGAGTAATAAAGCCCATGTGTACAACACCAAGTACATGAATCGCAGTATTTGTCATTCTTAATATAAGTAAGCCTAGAAGTTTTTTTCTTACTGTAGCAAGTTGTATATATCTTTAATTTATTAGACATTTTCTCCAATCTTAAAGGCATATTTTCAAAACAAAATGCGCCAAAAACTGGCAATGTGTGACCTTCTGAACTGTGAAATTGTGCGTGCTTTTCACAACCCTTAGCTCCACCCACAACATGTTCCCATTTAGGGTTGCCAGACGTCTGGCAAAAGGACATGTCCTCCTTTTTAAATCCCTTATATTAACTTCACCGCCGTCTCTCTCTCTCTCTCTCTCTCTCTCTCTCTCTCTCTCTCTCTCTCTCTCTCTCTCTCTCTCTCTCTCTCTCTCTCTCTCTCTCTGTCGTTCGTCGTCGGGCGGGAGGAAAACAAAAGTAAAAAATGACCCACTTCCCCTGATGCCATCGAGCTGAAATTTAGCACATAGACTCGTGTCACATAACAATGCATCGTATCAAAATTTCAGATTGATCGAACGTACTGTAATTAAATTAATGCATTTTTAGTGTATCTCTATACGGCATATGTAATTCAATTTCACGGTTTGTTATTGTTTTATTTCACGTGACAGTTCAGTTCGCGCGTTGACGCAACATCGTCGATGTACCGGCGTGCTTTTGTTTACATTTTACGTGTCACGCTGAGCTCGGTCCAGCGATCGGTGACCAGACCTTTCCCCTCTCCCACCCCCCCCCCTGGGTTATAAAGCAAATTGGAGTTAAGACAGATTCAGTCTGTAAATGTTTGTCACGTTTGAACATAATCAATACTGTTAGTTATGTCTCACATATAAGGGATTTATAGTCAAAAACTTTGTTTTTACGGGTTGTTTTTTTTAGCTCAATGTCCTCCGTCCGGCAGGCAAAGCTAAAATCGTTTAAAAAGTCCGGCTTTTTTTTTACATTTTGTGTTATAATTTTTATGTATCATTTTTACAGCTATTTCATCTTATGTTTACTTTTTAAATCCTAATTTATGGCTATTTTTAAAATAAAATTTAGAAATCTAGACAATTGCGAAAAAAACCTAGATCTAGGTTGAAAAATATTGCTGTCACTGTCATTAAAAGAAAAGAATCATCAGTATAGGAGGTTATGAGCCGTCTTTGCACAACATTGGAAGTTTTGAAAAAAAATATGAGGAGACTTTTATTTCAATAGAGTCAGGGAGATTTTAAGAAGACTTAAAGGAATTGGTCGAGAAGAAGAATATAATAATTTTATGGCAGATGTTAAATTGGTGTATGGCGCATGCATTAGAAAAATGGTTCAAAACCTTTTGATGAATTTCAATGCTTTAATCAAATGTACTTAGATAAAAATCAAAGACTGCAAATGTGATGACCTTTTAGAGTGCATATTGCATCTGAAAGAGAAGGGTATAATTGTAGATGATGTGCAATGAGAAGGGTATAATTGCTGATGATGTGCCATTGTTGGACCAAAAGGGTATAATTGTAGATGATGTGCAATTGTTGGAACAAAAGGGTATAATTGTAGATGATGTGCAATTGTTGGACCAAAAGGGTATACTTGTAGATGATATGCAATTGTTGGACCAAAATGGTATAATTGTAGATGATGTGCAATTGTTGGACCAATACTGCAATCTTAAATCATTTTGAAAAAAACAAAAATTAATATTTTTTTGCAAAACTCTTGCATGAACAGTGGCAGCTATTACAATAATATTGCACTGTCTGTGAGTTTAATCCGGGACGGCTCAAGTGAGTTATACAAAATGTCCTCATTTGTTGTCCTCCTTTTTGCTTTATTATGCCCTCCTTTTGGTGTCCACGTATCTGGCAACCCTATTCCCATTAGATCAGGGGTTGGGGGTTAGGATTCGACTGTTGCTTGTTTTCTATACCGCGATGCTGGGGAGCGTGGTTGTCTCTGATATTGTCTGTGTTGTGGTTGTCTCTGATATTGTCTGTGTTGTGGTTGTCTGATATTGTCTGTGTTGTGGTTGTCTCTGATATTGTCTGTGTTGAGGTTGTCTCTGGTATTGTCTGTGTTGTGGTTGTCTCTGGTATTGTCTGTGTTGTGGTTGTCTCTGATATTGTCTGTGTTGTGGTTGTCTCTGATATTGTCTGTGTTGTGGTTGTCTCTGGTGTTATCTGTGTTGTGGTTGTCTCTAGTATTGTCTGTGTTGTAGTTGTCTTGTATTGTTGTCTGTGTTGTGGCTGACTGTGGTGTTGTGAACTGTGTTGTGTTTGCATTACCTTGCGCACTTCGATTAAGGAAGTCTTGTTGATGAAGTAGTTTCCTTATCTGTCTTTCATTGGAAGTTTTGATCATAAAATCTACTTCCGTGTTGTTTATCTTTCAACTTTTTTTTGTTTTTCTTTTTTCCCACGAATGAATTTATTGAGTGATTCATATAATGGAGACCGAGTCATTCCATTTTTATTGTAAAATACACATCGGAAAGAAAGTCTGAATCATATTAAGTTAGCAAATTATTCGATTGAATAATCTTTTAGTTTTAACTCAATGAAAACCGATGTAATATTACATTTTAAAAAGGGAAATTATCAGGTTTTAGGTTTCTCCAAGATCAGTTGATTTATTTGGACAGTCAGTCAAATCCAATAAAATGTCTCATAGTTTTATCTCAGTTCATTTTTATTTCTCGCCAATTGAAAATATCATTTAAATTCCTTAGGCTTCCCACCTCAGAGACACTAAAACGTTCAAATTATAGACCATGCAGACACATCTGCACCTTTCTTCCACCCATTCACCGTCATAGACACATCTGCACCTTTCTTCCACCCATCCACCGTCATATACACATCTGCACCTTTCTTCCACCCGTCCACCGACCTAGACTCAGCTGCACATTTCTTCCACCCACCCACCGACCTAGACACATCTGCACCTTTCTTCCACTCATCCACCGACCTAGACACATCTGCACCTTTCTTCCACCCATCCACCGACCTAGACACATCTGCACCTTTCTTCCACCCATCCACCGACCTAGACACATCTGCACCTTTCTTCCACCCATCCACCGACCTAGACACATCTGCACCTTTCTTCCACCCATCCACCGACCTAGACACATCTGCACTTTTCTTCCACCCATCCACCGACCTAGACACATCTGCACCTTTCTTCCACCCATCCACCGACCTAGACACATCTGCACCTTTCTTCCACCCATCCACCGACCTAGACACATCTGCACCTTTCTTCCACCCATCCACCGACCTAGACACATCTGTACCTTTCTTCCACCCATCCACTGACCGACCTCTACTCCTACCGAACACACTTTCTTTTCACCTTGCTAACAGCTTACATAATTGATCATGCCCATGATTACGAAATTGTTCAGAGAAATTCAATCGCAAAGACATTCATGTCTACCACATGAACACTAATAGCAACCACAGTATGTCTGTGTTTGGTAACATGGACAATACTACCTTCAACAGTATGTCTGTGTTTGGTAACATGGACAATACTATCTTCAACAGCATGTCTGTGTTTGGTAACATGGACAATAATATCTTCAACAGTATGTCTGTGTTTGGTAACATGGACAATAATATCTTCAACAGTATGTCTGTGTTTGGTAACATGGACAATACTATCTTCAACAGTATGTCTGTGTTTGGTAACATGGACAATACTATCTTCAACAGTATGTCTGTGTTTGGTAACATGGACGCTAATATATACCACAGTATTTCTGTGTTTGGTAACATGGACGCTAATATATACCACAGTATGTCTGTGTTTGGTCATGGACGCTAATATATACCACAGTATGTCTGTGTTTGGTAACATGGACGCTAATATATACCACAGTATGTATGTGTTTGGTAACATGGACGCTAATATATACAACAGTATGTCTGTGCTTGGTACATGAACACTTATATCTACTACAGTATGTCTGTGTTTGGTAACATCGACACTAATATCTACCACAGTATGTCTATATCTGGTTCAATAGATCTCTTTTTGTCCACTTATCCTCATATATATTCTTATATATGAAAGTATAATCAAATTTTACCAGCTGTCTGTCTTCCAATTCTCAAAAACTCAAATCTTCGATGACATTAGATGGTGACAACAATTGTTTGATTAAGAAATTATTACATTTTATTGAATGTTTAAGTTTCATGCATTCAGCCGCCAAACAAACGATCGACTGAATTCACTATCTACACGGGATCGACTGAATTCACTATCTACACGGGATCGACTGAATTCACTATCTACACGGGATCGACTGAATTCACTATCTACACGGGATCGACTGAATTCACTATCTACACGGGATCGACTGAATTCACTATCTACACGGGATCGACTGAATTCACTATCTACACGGGATCGACTGAATTCACTATCTACACGGGATCGACTGAATTCACTATCTACACGGGAAATCAATACAAATTAAACAACCCGTAAAAACACAGTTTTTGACCATAAATCCCTTAAATATGAGACATAACTAAAATTATTGATTGTGTGCAATATAATAGGCACCGCACGACAAACATTTACAGACTGAAACTGACTGAACACTCCTAGCTGTAAAACACGGGAATGTGGTCATCGATGGCGGAGGGAGTGAGCTCTACTGAGACGTGGATGTCAACAATAGCAGACGGCTACATAGAGTTACATAGAGATAAACTAAAAATGCATTAATTTAATTAAGGTACATTCGATCAATCTGAAATTTTGATACGATGCATTGTAGGTGACTCGAGTCTATGTGCAAAATTTCAGCTCGATAGCATCACTGGAAGTGGGCCATTATTGACTTGTTTTTCCGCCTGTCCGACCAAGACAGAGATCACGACAGAGACGACGGTGAAGTTAATATAAGGTGTTTAAAAATATGAATAATGTTCTTATTTACAAACATGACATATGCCACATCATCACACTCCTATTGGAATGTTGACGGTGATTTCTTTTTTCTTTTTTTGGAGAGTTTAATGTTTACCAGAAATCTCTGGAACTACGCATCATGAAATGTGTGTACTACGAAACATAATTAGTCTTTGCATCACGTGTTTGTACTTGTCATTATGTTCCATTTGTATGATGAAAATAATCTTAAGAAGCACATTCAAACGATTACGTAAGCAGGAATATTGATGATACTATCAATTTACATAATTTGCAATGTATGTCACGTCTGTCTGTCCCGTCTGTCTGTCCGTGACGTTACTAATTTTAGAAAGCAGCGCACCAAATTACTGCACCAAAAATAACTCTTTTCAAACGATCTGCATAAAATTGTTCAATATGAAAATAAATGAATTTTAAAATAAAATAATATAAATAAAAGTTCTGTATTACATTATTTTTTATTCTGATGTGTATTTGTTCAAAATAAATAGATTTCAGCTAAAATGTATTTATTTTGAAAACTTCCGTCATTTTTGGAGGTTGATACACTAGTAAGTTACAAATCTGTAATCTCAATTACTGAAGCAAATTTATTTTGTCGGGTGGTTAATACTATAACTTTGTGTACATTTTAAAATAAAAATATATTTTTTAATTTTGTCGGAAGTTTGAAAACTTTTCTGCGATGTATAAAACCATCCATTCTAGATACGACCCACGGCGTAGCACAGGCCGCAGACTTGCTAATGGATGTTTTGTTTTTTTTAAAGGGGGGGGGGTGGGGAAGAACGGACACAAACTACAGCATGAAGAAATCAAAACAACGTGAGTGAACGTCGGTGGGGGGACCACCGACGCATTGTTGGTCTCAATACATTCGCAAAGCGGTTATCTACCTGCCCACCACCATTCACTACCCTAGCTTTCCAACCTTAAACTGTGATTTGCCGACCCTAGAGAGGTCAGCCATGTTCGCAAAAAGGGGAAAAAGAACGGGAACAAACACACATTTTAACGATTAAAACATAATGTTTTCGCTGGGGCTTGAACACAGGACCTTCCGCATGTAAGGCGGACGTGATAACCACTACACTACGAATCACATGTTATTCTGTCAAGGAACAACGCCCGTGAACGCAAGAACCATTGTTGGTCTCGAGACATACCAACCATAAACTGATTGGTCGACTCCAGCGAGGGTCGTTCGTCATGCTTGTTTACAAATACTCGCTTTGGTGAATTATACATATAGATTATCGAAATTAAATTTTTTTAAACACTTATTAATTGAAAACCTACATTTAAAAAAAAATCATATTTGTTTTTGAAAGCCATCCTAGATTTGTTTTCACCTTTATTTGACTAAAGTCTTACCAACGATACATACAATGTAAGATGAAATAAAATGTTCAGAAATTAAATAGACAAAATAACACCTCTCATCAGTGTTGATGGACTACATTGATTTACACACTGCAGGCAGTAACACACAGACCAACTACATTGATTTACACACTGCAGGCAGTAACACACAGACCAACTACATTGATTTACACACTGCAGGCAGTAACACACAGACCAACTACATTGATTTACACACTGCAGGCAGTGACACACAGACCAACTACATTGATTTACACACTGCAGGCAGTGACACACAGACCAACTACATTGATTTACACACTGCAGGCAGTAACACACAGACCAACTACATTGATTTACACACTGCAGGCAGTAACACACAGACCAACTACATTGATTTACACACTGCAGGCAGTAACACACAGACCAACTACATTGATTTACACACTGCAGGCAGTAACACACAGACCAACTACATTGATTTACACACTGCAGGCAGTAACACACAGACCAACTACATTGATTTACACACTGCAGGCAGTAACACACAGACCAACTACATTGATTTACACACTGCAGGCAGTAACACACAGACCAACTACAGAAGACTTGCACGTCTGTCGGTATGTCTAAGTCCATTACCATCAACTGGATCCAGTGGCGTGATCACCAACTGTTGCCAGCTATCACCATCGTTAAGCCTAAGAAGTAGCATTGTTACTTTTTTTTAATGACGTTTCCCTTCAAACTATAATTAAATGTATTTTAAAGTTTAAATTTATGTCCATAAAGATGTTTGGATGATGTTTCTTTCAGGTCTATAGTTTTAAAACAGGGGTCGGGAAACTTTTTGTCTGAGAGAGCCATAAACACCACATATTTCGAGACGTAATTCTGTGAGAGCCATAGCCATATTTCTTACAACTAAAAATTCGAGTAAATGTGTGCATTTTGTGTAATTTCAACACTAAAAGCACAATAATTATGCTCTGCAATTTTTTTAATAACACTGTCATGCTGTTGCTAAAATAATCAATAATGAGTATTACTTACCATTAATGCGACTTATGGTGCTGCATGGATTTACTTATGGCTTTGTAGTCTGGTTGATACGTGGTGAGGTTAACCTTCATGCATGCGTTGAGACTTCCATCCGTTAAACGTGATCGGTGGTTGGTCTTGATGTTCTTTAGATGTGAGAAAGACTGCTCGCATGCATACGTAGAGCCAAACATTGTCAGTACAGCAATACTCACACGCTGAAGTTTGTTGTATGTGACGGGTAGCGCGTTCCAAGTTTTGACAATCAGCTGGTCTGCGTGTTGAAGTTTTTTCATTTCTGACCATTTGTGTTGGCTCGCCAACTCTGCTTGCTGTCGTGCAAGTCTTTCCAAATCTTCATTCAGTAACTTGAACTTATTCATCCACATGTCTGAGCTTGGAGTTCAAAATCTCTGATGGAGACTCCGGGGATGCAACTCAGGTCAGTGCTGTCCACTGCACACTCGTGTGGATGGGTGATGAACTTAAAAAGACGGGTGTGCTCACGAAATTCTCCAAAGCGCGCTTTAAATGACTGCAGGAGATTGGACGTGAAGCCTGCTAGCTGCTGAATATTAAGATGTTGAGCAGGGTCACTTGATGTGCACATTCACTAGCTTTGAACTCTCCCAGTTTTTTCAAAGTGTAATAAACGACCTGTTTAAATGTCAGCGAGGAAGAATTTTAGCTTGTTTTCAAATGCAAACACTGCTTGTTTCAGGGACAAGATTGTATTTCCAACGCCTTGCATTTTCACATTGAGCTGATTTAGATGTACATTCATGTCTACGAGATAATAAAACTTCAGGAACCATTCAGTGTCAGCTAACTCGAGATGCTCGACATTCTTCATTTCAAGAAAAGTCATACTTTCGCTCAGACAAGCCTCAAATCGGCTGAGCACTTTCCCCCCTTGACAACCAACGCACGTTGCTGTGCAGAAGCAGACCAGGATAATTATTCCCAACCTCATCAAGCAGTGTTTTAAACTGGCGATCATTTAATGCCCGGGCAACAATAAAGTTGAATACCTGAACCACAAGCAACATCACCTCACCAAGCTGCTCGCCACACATCTGAGCACAAAGCGCCTCCTGATGTAGGATGCAATGAAATCTTAGGATGCGTCTGTTTTCATGCTCACAAAGAAGAACGACAAATACTCTGTTTTTCCTGACCATGCACGGAGCACCATCAGTGCACACCGAAAAAAGTTTATCCATTGGTAGATTTGTTTCTTTAGCGAACTCAGTGAAGGACTCGAATAAATCCTGCGCTCTTGTTGTGCCCTTCATAGACAAAACAGCAAGACTTCCCTCATGTAATGTTTCACCGACAACATACCTTGCAACCACGCTGAACTGGGATAAATTACTTATGTCTGTTGACTCATCCAAAGCGAGAGAGAAAAACGGTGCCACATTTATGTCCTTCACTTGCATATGCTCAATTTGATTTGACATCATGATGCTACGATCGAGAACAGTTCTTGCCAGCAGAGGCATTTCTTTTATCCGTTTAATTATTTTGTCCTTATTGGAAAAGTCATCAAAAAGTTCATTGGCAACATCAAGCATGAATGCTTTGGCATACTCCCCATCTGTGAATGGCTTTCCGTTTCTTACAATAGCTAAAGCGCCACCAAAGCTAGCCGAATTCCAATCACCTTTTTTGGTCCCAGCACGGATTTGCTGCTGACCAGCTTGCACTCTTGATAGCAATTCTTGACATTCTTTCTTTCTGCTGCCTCCCTCAGGATATTTCAATGCAAATGTAGAGTGGCGTGTCTCGAAGTGTCGCTTTAAATTTGACCGTTTCATAAATGTAATTTTATCACTGCATATTAAGCACACTGCAGAACCCATTCTCTCCATAAAGGCAAATTCCTCCATCCATTCCTGCTGAAAAGTACGATACTCATCGTCTTTCTTTCTTTTAGTCATCTTGTCAAAAAGGTTTCTAAAATTAGTTAGCTTAGAACGCGATTAAAACGAAAGTTTACTTTCTGATCCGACTACAACCATTTGTGTGGACTCTTTTACACATGCACACATTGTCCGCTATTTTCGAAAGCAATATCCACCAACCCCACTTGAACAATGTATTTTGCCACTTTTCCATAGAAATAACTGATATCACTTTGATCTCGAATTCCCAAATCTCTCTCCCTTAAATAGCAAACTAACTCCTAAGGTTACTAACCCCTGACCTTGATTATTTCATGCATTCTATCACGTATGGCTCTCCTCATTACTATTATATCATTCTATCACGTATGGCTCTCCTCATTACTATTCGGATAGAATTGATTGGTCAATCAACATGCGACCTCCAAAAATTTTCCCGCTTCGAAACTTTCAAGAATATTTTACATCACGTAAGCCATAAAAATAATTAGTAAGGTTATTGACTTATGACGATGTGTTATTTTTTTTCTTTTTTATATTCAATTAATTTAAATTTTAAAAAAGAATTTTTTCCAAAAATTATTTAGATCAAAGTATTCTGAAGAGAATTGTTTTCTTTAAAATTAAGATTTTTCTGCGAGCCACATGCAGCCATCAAAAGAGCCATATATGGCTCGCGAGCCATGGTTTCCCGACCCCTGTTTTAAAAGAAAGGACAAAAAGTTAAACCAACTTAAAATTAATATTTAAGGAAAATGTGATGTCTCAGACTAATTCTGTGACAGTGAATTTTCTGAACATAGATGATACTTTATATATTAATTCATGTATTACAATAAAAATATCCCCATACTGTTATATCCTGAAACCCACAGCAATTAATCCATTTCTTAAATGGATTCGATTTCGCAACCATTTGTATATTCATGTAACGTCTATATTTATAATTCCCATGTCTCCTTTGCTTGCATCGATTATTTTGCCATTGCTGTAATAATCGAATCCTATTCTAAAGGGAAATTTCTTGTCATATCCAGAAATGTGATGTTGACATTTAAGTATATTCTCGACATAAAAACACGAAATCTGATGGAGGATTTGTGAGTTTGTCAATGGGGGGTAATTTAAACGTCTTTCAAACATGGGAATTAGCACAGCTACCTATAACCTAATGTAGGTCTCACTGGGACCTAACACGTCTCTCATAGGACCTAGCACAGCTAACTATAGACCTAATGTAGGTCTCACTGGGACCTAACACGTCTCTCATAGGACCTAGCACAGCTACCTATAACCTAATGTAGGTCTCACTAGGACCTAACACGTCTCTCATAGGACCTAGCACAGCTAACTATAGACCTAATGTAGGTCTCACTGGACCCTGAGACATGTCTCATATAACAACACAACTCCCGGGAATCTACTGAGCTAATGTGACTCCACATTGTTAACGAGACCCAGTACACCACTTCTATGACCTTTCAATGCTATTCTAGGACCTTGAAACACTTTATTTGATCTCTGAAGATCAGAAGCTAGTGCAAAGTTTGAATTATTAAATGTATAGTGAAATTAGTCTTGAATTCTTATTTTATTATAGTTTTAAAAATGTATTATGTATTTATTTTTTGCAAATAAAACTACAACGAATGACTTGTAGTTTGCTAACAGTCACAAGACTAGAATGTTTTTTCGCTAGCTTAGAGTTACGACTGAGCATATAATGCGTCTCCGTGTTTGGATGGAAATGGTAAACCATGCTCCCTTTAAGCTGGGCGGTCGAGGCCGCGCAGCAGTTAAGAATCACCGTGCAGCACATTTTTTAAAATAGTGCAACTTTGCACAAGGGTGGTTTTTTTTTACTTTGCACACGGACCAACGAACCTTAGAGGGTACATTTCAATGGTAACATGTGCAGTGGTTGAAAGAGTCTTTGAAATTTATCACACCTGCAGTCGACCAGGAAATTGACTTTTAAATAATTATCAGTTAAATGTATTTCGTAAAATCTTCCATTCCTTTAAGTTCAAGCCGAAGGTAAGTAAAACTTTCTTTCAGTTCGACCCTAAATTTCAACCCTCTGCTAATCCCTTTCATTAAAAAGTGTCAACTGCGCAGGTCTGATTTCAAAATCTAACACCTTCCAAGGATCTTTCAACCCATTATAAATATCAATTTTTGTATCCCATTAAGATTTCCATCTGAAGCAGCCATAGAGTTGTCCAAACATTGCTCACTCCTAGACAGCTGACTCACCCGGAAGTGGGTTCGAGGCCATATTTCAACCTCCCACTCGCCAATCGACTGACTCCATTTTCAAGACTCAGCAAAAAATATATTCGCATTTTAATTTCACGAGCTTAAAGTGTTACATCTGTTGGTGTTTTTTTTAAATTTAATCTTCTTCCACCGCGCCCTCCCCATTTTCCTCAGCAAGATTAAACGTTGTTGTTGTTTACTATATGAGGGTGGGAGGATGCACCTGGCTGTTTCATTGATAACAATAATTCCTTCTAAAGAAGTCGTTCAATGTTGACATTTACTTACATAATCACTTGTGATGTAGATCTGTCTTTTAGCAGATCATCTTAATTGATCGTTGCCTTCCGTCTACACGCAAGCGTCTGCACATTTCACATTATTCATTGTAACATTTTACCTCGAAGGTGAAACTTAAAAACAATGATAACATTTTACCTGAAAGGTGAAACTCACAAACAGTTGACATCTTTTCTCAAATATTTGAAGTGCCGTCTCTATATAAAACAGTTGAGTTTTGAACAAATTCAAAAAAGAGCTGCCAGATTCATTACTGGAGAATATTCAAAACTGACATGAATAACACCATTAGTTAAGTCATTAAACCTTGAAACACTAGAGCAGTGCTTCTCAAACTTTTTCGTATGACGGACCGGCAGGAATGCTTTTTATTGCTCCACGGACCGGGGCATTATTTTCCCGTACTGATGTGATTTTCCCTGTGCCGACGTGACAGCCCAGCCCAATGAGCCACTAGATGGCCTAAAGCCCCACAAGATTAAGCATGAATTCGTTTGTGTTCTATGCTACATGTCATCGAACAATTTTGAAAAAGAATAAACTTAAGCCTTGATTGCTTAACGCTCACTTACGACCGTCTTCATTTTGTATAAAAATGTACTGATAATGGCAGCCATCGTTTATGTTTCAACTTTTAAAAAATTAATAGTAATTTAATAAATTTATATCCCGACTTAAATCAATGTTTTATTAAAGGGAACATAAAATTTAATATAAAAAGACATGTTTATTTATTTAAAAACATAATTGAAGCTGAAATTCGAGCTAGAATTGGGTCAGAAATGGCAGCAATGACGAAGTTTAAAAAAACATGGAGCAGCAAAAACATTAGCCTGCCAACAAAGCTCAGGCTTTACAGAGCCCTCGTCAATGAATATGTCTGGGACAGAATAAACTCTGTTGCGGGTCGTCAACAAACCATTATTATAACAACAATTAAGAGACGTAAAATGGCATGGTTTGGTCATGTACTGCGACATGATACCCTGACAAAAATTATCCTTCAAGGCACTGTAGAAGGGGGCCGGCGAAGAGGGCGAGAGCGGAAAAACTGGTTTGACAAAATAAAAGAATGGACAGGGATGAGATTGAACGAATTACTGGGCGCTGTTCAAAATAGGCATATGTGGAGATAGTTGTCTGTTGATGTGTCCATGCGCTCCCCTCAACGACTGCAACGGTCACGAGACTGATGATGATGAAGTTTATTCTCAAAGTTAAAGGTGAGCCTATTTCTTTGTTGCAAGTTTATCAAGTCTTGGCTCTGTTGAGGACAGTGCTTCACGCTATGGAGAATGAACACTCCTCTACTGTTCCTGTGCTCTGTCGTAATAATGCTCATTGTTGAAAACCAGTCTCACGGAGGTAAGATGAGGGAAATAGAAGAAAAGCCATGATAGCAGTGTCGGCAAGTTCATGATATTATGCACCCACGTGAATCCAAAAGGATGCAAGAGAGGTCATAGTTCCTAAATTAATTTTAACCTTCATCCACAGCTAACTCCAGCAAAATATATTCCAAAGTTACAGACTAGTCAACCTTCGAAGCAATAAAAAGAATTGCTTATACACCCAGTACCTTTCGTGGGTCATCTTCTGTTGGAAAGTAAAATTTAAAACGGTCAATTAATTTTGTTAATTGCTCGATGATGACTTTCTGTAGAGATGGAACATCTGGACTATCGATAGTCGCTGCCAAATTGTGAAATATATCGAAACAATCTGCTGACACTCGACTCTTCCATGTTTCTAGCTTGCATTTCTGTCCATCAATCTTGTCTGCCATTGTAAATAATGAAGCCATCCATCCTTGCATGGAGATATTGAGCTCATTAAAAATGGCAAAGGTGTCCGAAAAGTAAGCCAACTTTGCTGTTCAATTCGCATTGCGAAATAGTTGAGACCAATCAGGTATCTCCTGTAGAAACTGGTCGAGCTCTCTTCACAATTCAAAAATTCTTCAGAGTACTTTGCCTCGAGAAAACCAACGCACATCAACAAGCAGTAAGAGCGGTGGTCGAGTGGCAGCGCGCTCGACTGGCGTACCGGTGGTCACGGGTTCGAATCCATGTCAATGCAAGGATTTGTTCCCGGGGCCTAGGGCGTCCCTGAGTCAACCAGCTCCGAATGGGTACCTAACACCAGTTAGGCGGCTGGGTAATGCGTGGAACCCACAAAGCCGTGGCCTGTGATCGCTGCATCACTTGCCAACAGATCATCTGTCATGGTCTGTGGACGCAATTATCTTCTGAATAGAAGGTGCGTCTGTATTGATAAGATAAGAGAGCTGTTTGTATTCCACACCCATTCCGTCACATAATGCAGCAAACAATCTTGAATTTAAAGCATTTGCCTTGACATGGTTCACGATTTTTACAACTTCGTTGAACACGTTGTTTAGTTCTGTTGACATATTCTTGGTCGCTAAACTTTCACGGAGAATAAAACAGTGGGTTAACTTGCACTCTGGTTCTAATTCCTTAATCTTGTTGACCAGCCGGGAACGCCGCCCAGTCATGGCCGTAGAGCCATGCGTACACATATCAACACAATATTTAAATTCATCTGACATTTGCCAACAATGTAATCGTGAAAGGCCTTGAATATTTAAGAATTATAGGTTTTATTTGTTTGTAATGAAGTAGAAAAGAAATACACTTCCTACAAGTCATTCTGATATAATTGATATCGCACATATACAATTAAAATTGCCAAATTGACTGACGAACATACAACAAAAGCTGGCGGTGAGATCACAAACGCTTTGATAATTTGATACATTCTCTTGTTGTTTCTTTTCTTAAACTTAAGGGTTATAATTAGATTTATTTTTCATTTCTTGATAACTTCCGCGGACCGCCGGGTGATGGTCAATGGACCGGCATCGGTCCACGGACCATCACTTTGAGAAGCACTGCACTAGAGGATAGAAGAACCAAGATTAAAGTAGTAATCATACATAAAGCAATTAATTCTAATTTGGAAATACAGCTCAAAGATAACTTAATACAACCCTCAGATAGACATAAGGATAAAAACACCTTTCTTATTCCGTATGCAAGAACAAACTCATACAAATTTTCGTTCTTCCCGTCCGGAATTCGGGCATGCAATGGGTTGCCTGAAGATATCAGGAAAACTAACACTAAATCAACATTTAAATCTCTAATGAAAATGCAGGTCTAAACACAAACCATAGATAAGCGTAGGACGCAATAATCTTCTGTATAGAAGTAGCGTCTGTAACAGGTAAGATAAGATAACAGTGTTAACAGCTCGTCTCAACGACTACTCGTTTAACATGATTCCACTGGAACAAAAATTCATTGACTGCTAGCCAAACTGCAATCAAAGTTCTTCTTTCTTTTTTTCTTGATAATAAAATTAGTTTCT
Source organism: Ampullaceana balthica (assembly GCA_944989445.1). Classification (NCBI taxonomy): domain Eukaryota; kingdom Metazoa; phylum Mollusca; class Gastropoda; family Lymnaeidae; genus Ampullaceana; species Ampullaceana balthica. The sequence goes on from CALYLW010000915.1 coordinate 442,485, forward strand.
AAGGATTTCCTAATTAAAACTTAATTTGTTATGTGTTTTTTCTTCATTTCTTGTCTGCTGTTTCATTTGTTAATAATAAGAGTTTTGTAAATTCCACAAAATTAGAATTGTATTTAAATTACAATTTTAATGTTGTTCTATGGTTGACATAATCGTTGACATAAATATTTATTAACTATTCAAATGTAAGACATTTGCAAAATTAAAATAAAAACCATTTTAAGCCTTACTACTCGATGGAATTATTGACTAAAGCGGTCATTATTTTATTTAACAAGCCAGAGTTATCGTCCAATGCCAGAGTTATCGTCCAATGCCAGAGTTATCGTCCAATGCCAGAGTTATCGTCCAATGCCAGAGTTATCGTCCAATGCCAGAGTTATCGTCCAATGCCAGAGTTATCGTCCAATGGTAATAATGAAAATTATTTCCACACGCAAATGAAAAGAAACATTTGCTACGTTATTTTTAGATATAATATATTATATAATTGATGAAATAGAAGCGGGGGTGTACTTGCGAAGTGTGTCTGACTTTAACAAACAACATGAAGATTTGAGAAGCACTGATTCAGGTAACTCTTGTAACGGGTGACAGCTTGAGTGAAATTAATTAATAGTGAAGATTTCGTTAGTCTTGATAAAAAAGAGACACACCAATTCAGCAGACCAAGGAAGTAATACTCATTCATCATTTGGATCTTACAGAACTTAAGTCAGATGGTAATGATTTTTTTAAAATTATTTTTGTTTAAATAGTAATATTGTCATTAAGGGATGGATGTTTTAAGTTGAATGGATTTATAAATGTGTGTGTTACTATTGTTATGTAACCCGCTGTGGGCCCAGCTGCTTGCTGGGATACTGCGCAATATAAATTATCAAATTATTAGTATTATTCATGTAACTCCATCCAGTGGTGTAACTAGAGTAAGAGACTAGCGGGGCGGATGCCCCCGCGCCCCCCCCCCTATATCCCTGAGCCCCCTGTGCCCTATGTATATGTTTAAAGACAAATTTATACACATCCGATAAAGAATTTCATCCAACGAACGGTCCGCCATTCGATCAGTCTGTGACCTCAATTTGACCTTGTATAACATTTCACACCTTTCCCGATGTCGCAATCTTCACTTTGCAAATGTCCAGTGTATTCACAAGCTGCTATGGAGGTCTTTCTTATTTAAATGTCCGATTGTGTGGAATTATTGATCTGTTGAAAGCTTGGATCAAAATGTAACTTTTTTCGAAAACACACGTTAGAAAACATTCAGTGTTATTTGTGAATGGGCGAGGACAGGGGGATGGTTACAGTTAGTGTTATTGTGTACAATGGTGGGGACAGGGGGATGGTTACAGTTAGTGTTATTGTGTACAATGGTGGGGACAGGGGGATGGTTACAGTTAGTGTTATTGTGTACAATGGTGGGGACAGGGGGATGGTTACAGTTAGTGTTATTGTGTACAATGGTGGGGACAGGGGGATGGTTACAGTTAGTGTTATTGTGTACAATGGTGGGGACAGGGGGATGGTTACAGTTAGTGTTATTGTGTACAATGGTGGGGACAGGGGGATGGTTACAGTTAGTGTTATTGTGTACAATGGTGGGGACAGGGGGATGGTTACAGTTAGTGTTATTGTGTACAATGGTGGGGACAGGGGGATGGTTACAGTTAGTGTTATTGTGTACAATGGTGGGGACAGGGGGATGGTTACAGTTAGTGTTATTGTGTACAATGGTGGGGACAGAGAGATGGTTACAGTTAGTGTTATTGTGTACAATGGTGGGGACAGAGGGATGGTTACAGTTAGTGTTATTGTGTACAATGGTGGGGACAGAGGGATGGTTACAGTTAGTGTTATTGTGTACAATAGTGGGGACAGAGGGATGGTTACAGTTAGTGTTATTGTGTACAATGGTGGGGACAGAGGGATGGTTACAGTTAGTGTTATTGTGTACAATGGTGGGGACAGAGGGATGGTTACAGTTAGTGTTATTGTGTACAATAGTGGGGACAGGGAGATGGTTACAGTTAGTGTTATTGTGTACAATGGTGGGGACAGGGGGATGGTTACAGTTTAGTGTTATTGTGTACAATAGTGGGGACAGAGGGATGGTTACAGTTAGTGTTATTGTGTACAATGGTGGGGACAGAGGGGATGGTTACAGTTAGTGTTATTGTGTACAATGGTGGGGACAAGGGGGTGGTTACAGTTAGTGTTATTGTGTACAATGGTGGGGACAGGGGGGATGGTTACAGTTAGTGTTATTGTGTACAAAGGTGGGGACAGAGAGATGTTTACAGTTAGTGTTATTGTGTACAATGGTGGGGACAGGGGGGTGGTTACAGTTAGTGTTATTGTGTACAATGGTGGGGACAAGGGGGTGGTTACAGTTAGTGTTATTGTGTACAATGGTGGGGACAGGGGGGTGGTTACAGTTAGTGTTATTGTGTACAAAGGTGGGGACAGAGAGATGGTTACAGTTAGTGTTATTGTGTACAATGGTGGGGACAGAGGGATGGAGAGATGGTTACAGTTAGTGTTATTTTGTAGTAGGGATGTAGTTTGGAGACTCCTGTCCGGCTGACTTGTCCCATAGGGATGTAGTTTGGAGACCCCTGTCAGCTGACTTGTCCCATAGGGATGTAGTTTGAAGACCCCTGTCAGGCTGACTTGGGCCATAGGGATGTAGTTTGAAGACCCCTGTCAGGCTTACTTGGGCCATAGGGATGTAGTTTGAAGACCCCTGACAGGCCTGACTTGGGCCATATGGATGTAGTTTGAAGACCCCTGACAGGCTGACTTGGGCCATAGGGATGTAGTTTGAAGACCTCTGACAGGCCATATCTTGTAGACTGTAGACCAGCTGTGGCCTAAAATCCGCGGCTTGCGAGCAGCATGCGACTCTTGTATTCACATTGGGGTTTGCGAACAATATTTGAAATTAAAAACTTTTCGTTTGAAATATGTAATATAAAATAAATTAAAGTTAAAAAAATTTTTTTTAATTGAAACAAAGCGTTAAAAATACTTAGAGCTTGATGTTCATTATTAAAAAACAATATTGATTGAAAGCATGGACTGTTCAAGTTATGCCATAGCTTGGAATAATTTGATATGGCGACTATTAGCTACAAGCCCGATTTAAAGAAACTTGATAGTTCAAAGGCTTCTTAGCAAATCATAATTAATGTTGAATATAAATATACGTCTATATCAGGGCCATCTTAACGCATAGGCCCGTTGGGCATTTGCCCGGGGGCCCACGAGCATAGTGGCCACATGGGAATGTTTATTTATATATATCATGTATATTGATTTTTTATTCCTGTGGGGGAAGGGCCCAACACTATTTCTTTTCCGGGAGGGGGGGCCCGAAATGGTGTAAAGACGGCTCTTGTCTCTATGCAATGTTTTTCTAATCATAAATTGTACATGATATATTTCTTAATTGTGTAAGTGTAACACATATATTTCTTCAAACATACGGTTAGTGTTACAAAAATTTGAAAAGTTTAAATCATTAATTTCAATAAAAAATAATTTTCTAAAACAAATCACAAAATGTATTTTTCATGGCATGTGGTCACGTGACCAATAGTGCTTAAATGGGTCTCTCAGTAAGGCCACCGTAGTCTAGACTCTAGACTACTCTAGATCGATCCTCCTATGATGTAGTTATATTTAAAAGTTTGTTTAAAAGTATGCTGACATATCTGATCACTCACTCTGTAGAAAGAAATAAGGGGAGGGGGGGAGGTCTTGTAAAAGACGTGTTTGGAACAAACGCATAAAATTGTAAGAAAATTAAACTTGATAATAATAATTGTAATTGAGTTTTATTCCTTGAGGTGGCTTTACTTTAACGTTACAGACACTCCATCTATACAGAAGACTATTGCGTCCTACTTTTATTTTATGATCGTGCATGTTTGATGTACTATATTTGAGCCATCCCTTAACAATAATTTAAACAATGTTTATGTAATTGATAAAAGAAAAAGAAATGGCTCCAAAAACAAAACAACTTAGAAACTTCCGTGTGAAAACTTACACAAATTTCAAGGCAATAGGATGGATGAATGTTTTAAAATGCAATCAGGGGGAAAAAGAAGAAATATTAATTTATGCATGTATATATTAGGGGTGTACCGGATCTCGGCTCCGGCAAATCAGGAATCCAGCCATTTTTACAATCCGGCTCCAAACGGATTTCACTGCATCCGGTACAGCCCTAGAATATATAGATATACACAGTTTTTTAAGCACAACTTGTATTAATTCGTAATCAGAAACTAATAGAGGAAGAGAGTTTATTCATTAATCTCACCATCAGCTGTGTATTATAGGAGGCTTTGGTTCATTTTATCTCTATCAGAAGCTGAAATCTGTATTAAAATGTAATATTTTACTAACTGGGACATATGCCAAAAGTTCAATGATGGAATTATTAATATTTTTTTTGCAATTGGGTATTTGAGAGAGAGTGAGAGAGAGGGAAAAAAGAGTGAGAGATAGAGATAGAGATAGAGATAGAGATAGAGATAGAGATAGAGATAGAGATAGAGAGAAAGGAGTTGCAATTTATGCGAGTGCCTAATTAATTTTTATATAAAAGTAGAATGTACCTCATGGTATTTATTAGTTAGACTTAGATGACTTCAGACTTTTAGCGGGTGATGATAAACTATTTAAAATTGTTTAACACCGCTTTACCCCTTACGAGCCCCTCCCACTCGTCCCTCGTGCTTGTCCAATTTGTCATCTCCACCATGGCACAGAAATTATTTTCTCATCGTATCCAGTAACTTACACACATGCTAACCCACATTACATTTTCTGGAATGAGGAGAGCTTCTGGCTGTAGGCCACGATGTTGACAAAGTACATCAGAATTCTCCTTTTTTTGAAGCAACCAATAATTGGAGCACATAGGCCCTAAATTATGTCATTCTATTTTAGGTCTTCTAGTTTTGGGAACGGTCTCAGGGACCAGAATAGTTGTGTGGATTACCTCCAACAACAACGTTGAGCAACATTACAGAGATCGGCTTATTTTTAGAGTTGTGCCCCTTAGATAAGATTAAACTGAGACAAAGAGGGAGTGGTGGAACTTGTGAAATACGTGTGGACGCTGGTCATATTCTGTACTGGCCATATTATGTACTGGTCTTATTCTGTACTGGTCATATTCTGGTCATATTCTGTACTGTTAACATTCTCTACTGACCATATTCTGTACTGGTCATATTCTGTACTGGTCATATTCTGTACTGGTCATATTCTGTACCGGTCATATTCTGTACTGGTCATATTCTGTACTGGTCATATTCTGTACTGGTCATATTCTGTACTGGTCATATTCTGTACTGGTCATATTCTGTACTGGTCATATTCTGTACTGGTCATATTCTGTACTGCTCATATTCTGACCATATTCTGTACTGGTCATATTCTGTACTGGTTATATTCTGTACTGGTCATATTCTGTACTGGTCATATTCTGTACTGGTCATATTCTGTACTGGTCATATTCTGTACTGGTCATATTCTGTACTGGTCATATTCTGTACTGGTCATATTCTGTACTGGTCATATTCTGTACTGGTCATATTCTGTACTGGTCATATTCTGTACTGGTCATATTCTGTACTGGTCATATTCTGTACTGGTCATATTCTGTACTGGTCATATTCTGTACTGGTCATATTCTGTACTGGTCATATTCTGTACTGCTCATATTCTGACCATATTCTGTACTGGTCATATTCTGTACTGGTTATATTCTGTACTGGTCATATTCTGTACTGGTCATATTCTGTACTGGTCATATTCTGTACTGGTCATATTCTGTACTGGTCATATTCTGTACTGGTCATATTCTGTACTGGTCATATTCTGTACTGGTCATATTCTGTACTGGTCATATTCTGTACTGGTCATATTCTGTACTGGTCATATTCTGTACTGGTCATATTCTGTACTGGTCATATTCTGTACTGGTCATATTCTGTACTGGTCATATTCTGTACTGGTCATATTCTGTACTGGTCATATTCTGTACTGGTCATATTCTGTACTGGTCATATTCTGTACTGGTCATATTCTGTACTGCTCATATTCTGACCATATTCTGTACTGGTCATATTCTGTACTGGTTATATTCTGTACTGGTCATATTCTGTACTGGTCATATTCTGTACTGGTCATATTCTGTACTGGTCATATTCTGTACTGGTCATATTCTGTACTGGTCATATTCTGTACTGGTCATATTCTGTACTGGTCATATTCTGTACTGGTCATATTCTGTACTGGTCATATTCTGTACTGGTCATATTCTGTACTGGTCATATTCTGTACTGGTCATATTCTGTACTGGTCATATTCTGTACTGGTCATATTCTGTACTGGTCATATTCTGTACTGGTCATATTCTGTACTGGTCATATTCTGTACTGGTTATATTCTGTACTGGTCATATTCTGATCATATTCTGTACTTCTCTGTTGCTAAAACTCAACCCAAGACCTGACTTCATAGCTTGTTCGCTGTCAACTTGTACGTGCTTTCCGTTTAGCACATCACAGATACATGTGGACGCAAAGAAGTATAGATATATTTAAGTGAGAATCTAGAGCTCTAGAGCTATAGATGAACCAAAATTTTGCTATTAGAAACAGGAAATAAACATTTATTTTGAATAGGAATTTTTAAAATTGAATAAACTTCAAATTCTTCCTAGTGTTTAAGACGTTGACATACAAGTAAAACAAGGAACAATGAAGTCGGTGTTATGTATTTCTTGTTGTTCTAACTTAAATTTTAGCCCTTTGTTGGCTTACAAAAGGTACAAGTTGATCATCAAATTGAGAAGCACTGGTGGAAAGTTATTGAAGTAAGCTTGTTCTATAATAGGGCTTTATTTTGAATAACAAACCACTGCTTGTTTCCGTCCCGAATTCCACCCCAGATATAATTGGCTAGTCCTCTGGTTAGCCTTCGCCGTGTTCGCCGATAATCCTCCATTTGTCATTTTGCCCTAGATTCTCCATTAGCCATGTTAGCCTACAATCCTCCATTTACAATGTTTAGCCTACAATCCTCCATTTGCCGTGTTAGCTTATAATCCTCAATTCGACGTGTTTTTATGTCAATGACAGAAGACATTGGTGCCCGTTCATGTGAATGTCGTCTCTAGTGATGGCAAATAGTCATTCAGAAAGAATAATCCCCCCTCTCCCTATGATGTTGCCATGGAATTGGTCATGTGAGTGAAATGACTTGCATGATAGGTGCTAGGAAATGTCTATTTATAGGAAATTTTCTTGTATGATAAGTGCTATTGATGTATTGGAAATATTTTAATGTAATTGCCGCAATTATGTTTTGCAATTTTTCATATTGCGACATTATTGTCGTGATGGGGCTTAAAGTTTTGCGCAAATCTAACAAACATTTTACTACTTCCGTAATGTGATCACACAGTAGCAAAATTCTAGCGGCCCTTCTCCTGATGTTACGTTTGCTTGCGCAATACGTTAACATTTATGGGGCCGTCCATAAAGTATGTCACGCTATTTTTTTAAAACCATTTTACCCCCCCCCCTTTACCCCCCTGTCACAAACTGTCACAAATCTCAACCCTCCCCCCTAAAGTACGTCACACTTTCCAACAAATTGTGTTATTTTTATTAACAAAATAATTAAAATTTAATAGAAAACACCGTGACGTCACGCATGGCTGGAACCCCCTCCCCTTGTCACACTTTCTTACACCCCCTCTCCCCCCCCCCTCTGGAGCGTGGCGTACGTTATGGAGGGCCCCTATTGTGGCTCTTATCAAGTGTCCGAATTATTGTCTACCATTGGGAAAGGTGAAATGTGTTGTAACATCTTTAATTATAGACAGTAACACACAGAATACATAATACATATGTGTACTTGGATAATTCATCATGTGTTTCTGAGACAAATACATAATGTGTGTACGCGAGTAAGTCCCTTCTTATGTAGCGTAACGCGACAGACTGAATCAAGGCGTGGATAAAAGCGGTTGTAACTCAAAGTGATGGTTTGGGGGGGGGTAAGTGGTTGGAGGTGGAGATAAGATGTGATGTATGCTGGAGGCCAATGATGGCGACACGGAATTTCTTATTTCATAATAAACATTTTAACATCTTAAAATACCGTATTTATATTTTAGTTCTTATTCTTAGTGTTGTTTGAAATATTTGCTGTAAATCCTCGAGGAGCCGTTTCTAGAAGAAATCTAATTATTCTATACTAGCTTGTGCTGCGGCGCCATGAAATATCTAATTATTCTATACTAGGTTGTGCTGCGGTCCTATGGAATATCTGATTATTCTATACTAGGTTGTGCTGCGGCGCCATGAAATATCTAATTATTCTATACTAGGTTGTGCTGCGGTCCTATGGAATATCTGATTATTCTATACTAGGTTGTGCTGCGGTCCTATGGAATATCTGATTATTCTATACTAGGTTGTGCTGCGGCGCCATGAAATATCTAATTATTCTATACTAGGTTGTGCTGCGGTGCCATGAAATATCTAATTATTCTATACTAGGTTGTGCTGCGGTCCTATGGAATATCTGATTATTCTATACTAGGTTGTGCTGCGGTCCTATGGAATATCTGATTATTCTATACTAGGTTGTGCTGCGGTCCTATGGAATATCTGATTATTCTATACTAGGTTGTGCTGCGGCGCCATGAAATATCTAATTATTCTATACTAGGTTGTGCTGCGGTCCTATGGAATATCTGATTATTCTATACTAGGTTGTGCTGCGGCGCCATGAAATATCTAATTATTCTATACTAGGTTGTGCTGCGGCGCCATGAAATATCTAATTATTCTATACTAGGTTGTGCTGCGGTGCCATGAAATATCTAATTATTCTATACTAGGTTGTGCTGCGGTCCTATGGAATATCTGATTATTCTATACTAGGTTGTGCTGCGGTCCTATGGAATATCTGATTATTCTATACTAGGTTGAGCTGCGGCGCCATGAAATATCTAATTATTCTATACTAGGTTGTGCTGCGGCGCCATGAAATATCTAATTATTCTATACTAGGTTGTGCTGCGGCGCCATGAAATATCTAATTATTCTATCCTAGGTTGTGCTGCGGCGCCATGAAATATCTAATTATTCTATACTAGGTTGTGCTGCGGCGCCATGAAATATCTAATTATTCTATACTAGGTTGTGCTGCGGCGCCATGAAATATCTAATTATTCTATACTAGGTTGTGCTGCGGTGCCATGAAATATCTAATTATTCTATACTAGGTTGTGCTGCGGTGCCATGAAATATCTGATTATTCTATACTAGGTTGTGCTGCGGTCCTATGGAATATCTGATTATTCTATACTAGGTTGTGCTGCGGCGCCATGAAATATCTAATTATTCTATACTAGGTTGTGCTGCGGCGCCATGAAATATCTAATTATTCTATACTAGGTTGTGCTGCGGCGCCATGAAATATCTAATTATTCTATACTAGGTTGTGCTGCGGCGCCATGAAATATCTAATTATTCTATACTAGGTTGTGCTGCGGTGCCATGAAATATCTAATTATTCTATACTAGGTTGTGCTGCGGTCCTATGGAATATCTGATTATTCTATACTAGGTTGTGCTGCGGTCCTATGGAATATCTGATTATTCTATACTAGGTTGTGCTGCGGTCCTATGGAATATCTGATTATTCTATACTAGGTTGTGCTGCGGCGCCATGAAATATCTAATTATTCTATACTAGGTTGTGCTGCGGTCCTATGGAATATCTGATTATTCTATACTAGGTTGTGCTGCGGCGCCATGAAATATCTAATTATTCTATACTAGGTTGTGCTGCGGCGCCATGAAATATCTAATTATTCTATACTAGGTTGTGCTGCGGTGCCATGAAATATCTAATTATTCTATACTAGGTTGTGCTGCGGTCCTATGGAATATCTGATTATTCTATACTAGGTTGTGCTGCGGTCCTATGGAATATCTGATTATTCTATACTAGGTTGAGCTGCGGCGCCATGAAATATCTAATTATTCTATACTAGGTTGTGCTGCGGCGCCATGAAATATCTAATTATTCTATACTAGGTTGTGCTGCGGCGCCATGAAATATCTAATTATTCTATCCTAGGTTGTGCTGCGGCGCCATGAAATATCTAATTATTCTATACTAGGTTGTGCTGCGGCGCCATGAAATATCTAATTATTCTATACTAGGTTGTGCTGCGGCGCCATGAAATATCTAATTATTCTATACTAGGTTGTGCTGCGGTGCCATGAAATATCTAATTATTCTATACTAGGTTGTGCTGCGGTGCCATGAAATATCTGATTATTCTATACTAGGTTGTGCTGCGGTCCTATGGAATATCTGATTATTCTATACTAGGTTGTGCTGCGGCGCCATGAAATATCTAATTATTCTATACTAGGTTGTGCTGCGCCGCCATGAAATATCTAATTATTCTATACTAGGTTGTGCTGCGGCGCCATGAAATATCTAATTATTCTATACTAGGTTGTGCTGCGGCGCCATGAAATATCTAATTATTCTATACTAGGTTGTGCTGCGGCGCCATGAAATATCTAATTATTCTATACTAGGTTGTGCTGCGGTCCTATGGAATATCTAATTATTCTATACTAGGATGTGGTGCGGCGCCATGAAATATCTAATTATTCTATATTCTAATTTAACATTTGGTTGCCATTTTAATTCCATTTCTAAAAAATCAATACTTTGCAAATTTAGTAACTAGTAAAAATTTAGTAACTAGTGAACATACAGTAACTAGTGAACATACAGTAACTAGTGAACATACAGTAACTAGTGAACATACAGTAACTAGTGAACATACAGTAACTAGTGAACATACAGTAACTAGTGAACATACAGTAACTAGTGAACATACAGTAACTAGTGAACATACAGTAACTAGTGAACATACAGTAACTAGTGAACATGTACTAAAGATGCATGCAGCTAAAGGAGCTGATATTGGATCAAGCTTGTAAACCAAAGCTCTTAACGTAAAGAGAATCGAGGAGACAAAGGGAAGAGAAAGAAGATTAAAATTGAATCATTCTATAATAATTTCAACAGATTGTCGTACTTTAAATAGTCGCTTAGAGTAAATGCGTGTTTTAACCGTGAAAGCCAGCACTGTGGTTAAACTGTTTCACAGAGGCTCGGGCCAAAATAAGATAATTTATGTTTTAAAGTCAGAAAAAATACTGGCAAACTCTTACATAAACCAATACAGGTAAACTATTACATAAATACAGGTAGAAACCCTACATAAAGAAATACCAAGGTCAGTTTTTATAAGATAAACAGTCGCTCATTCATAACAACTCAGCTAAACTTTAATCGTAAATTGTGTTAAATTTTAATCATTGATTTTATCAAATATTAAACACTAATGGGTTTAATTATTTTCTTTTGAAGTTATTTGTTAAAATTTCAATTATTTAAATTTTGTGTTGCTTGAAGTTCACATTTTTAGAGGGATTAATATCAATGATTCTTATATTACAGTTCATTGACTGGTTACATTCTCAATAATTTGAATCACTAACACTTGCGGTGTTTACGTAATTCAGCATTCTTAAATTAGCTTCTGCAGCCATTCAGTTTCCTCATTGTAGAATCAGCACGAAGCACATTTCTTGTATATGCGCAATATCAATGATAACCAATTACAAGTTTGTAAACAGTAAGGATATCCATAAAAGTATATGAACTGTTCTGTTTCTCGAACCCTTTTATCAGCCTAATATCATTTTTAGGGCTCGTTTGTTTGATTTTTATTATGAGATAAGTGGTTATTTTTGGACGAACTGCTGATTATATTAAAGTTTTAAAAATTATTTTTCTTGTTGTCATGGCAACTGATTTTTCTGTTGTCGAAAGAAACCGGTCAGCCGCCTAAAGAGAGTTGTGCACCTTTGTGTGCAATCTGCGTCCAGGGAGTGGGCGACCCCTACCGCCCCCTAGATTGGCGGGTCATAAAGTTTGATTGTTATCATAATTTCCAAGATTGTGATCTTCATATCAATTAGGATCATTCAACACACTGCCAGGACTCCAACCCTATTCTTTAAAAGATGTTATTGATAGCATTCTCACGATTTAAGTGTTAGGAACGACAATTTGCGGGGGAAAAAAACATGTACATATGTACTTCAATAAGTACAGTAAACTGCTCTTATTCATAAAGTCTAATTTTAATGTGATTTTTTTATTATTTAAAAACTTTTAAATTATCTCATATTAAAGATTGTTTCCTTCACTAAGAGTTTAGAAATAATGTTCACTTTTTGTTTATGTAGCCATCAATAGTTACAGTTGCCCATTTATGTAGCCATCAATAGTTACAGTTGCCCATTTATGTAGCCATCAATAGTTACAGTTGCCCATTTATGTAGCCATCAATAGTTACAGTTGCCCATTTATGTAGCCATCAATAGTTACAGTTGCCCATTTATGTAGCCATCAATAGTTACAGTTGCCCATTTATGTAGCCATCAATAGTTACAGTTGCCCATTTAAATACGTTTATTAACGTTTGGAATGAACAAATAATAAATTGTCTTCAATTTTACAGTAAATATTTATTATATTTTATGTGTTTAATTATTTTTGATAAAGCGCAAATTTAATTTAAACAACCCCGTAAAAACAAAGTTTTTGACTATAAATCCCTTATATATGAGACAGAACTCAAAGTATTGATATGTGCTATATATTATGTAACACGCGGCAAACATTTACACCCTGAAACCGACTGATCTCCCCTGACTTTAAAACCAGGGGAAGGGAGGGGTGTGGACATCGATGGCTGCGTGAACTCAAGTGGCACGTGGAAGATGAACAATAACAAACGACGACATTGAATTACATAGAGTTACATAGAGATAAACCCAAAAAATCATTAATTTTATTACGGTACGTTCGGTCGATCTGAAATTTTTATACGATGCATTAATAGATGACACGAGTCTATGTGTCGAATTTCAGCGCGATAGCATTACGGGAAGTGTGTCATTTTGACTTTTTTCTTTCCGGCTGTCCGACGACGAACGACAGAAAAGATTTTGGAGTTGATATAAGGTATTTTAAAAAATAAAACAAACCCCGTAAAAACAAAGTTTTTGACTATAAATCCCTTATATATGAGACATAATTAAAAGTATTGATTATGTTCAAACGCGACAAATATTTACAGACTGAATCTGTCTTAACTCCCCTTTGCTTTATAACCCCGGGGAGATGAGGGTGGGAGAGGGGAAAGGTCTGGTCACCGATCGCTGGACCGAGCTCAGCGTGACACGTAAAATGTAAACAAAAGCACGCCGGTACATCGGCGGGTGGTGTCAATGCGCGAACTGAACTATCACGTTAAAAAAAACAATAACAAATTGTGAAATTGAATTACATACGTTGTATAGAGATAAACTAAAAATGCATTAATTTAATAACGGCACGTTCGATCGATCTGAAATTTTGTTATGATGCATTGTTATGTGACACGAGTCTATGTGCCAAATTTCAGCTCGATGGCATAATGACAAGTTTGTCATTTCTTACGTTTGTTTTTCTGCCCGACCGACGTACGAAGAGAAGACGACAGAGAGAGACAGAGAGACAAAATTTCGAAGATAATATAAAGGATTTTTTTAATGAACTCTTTAATTACGAAGTTTTAAGGACTTTTGAAACAGAAAGTTTTTAAAGCTATATGTGAGTCTTATTATTTTAGGATTTTTCGTCTTCTCGAGGACCTAATGATGACCTCTTGTTTTAATGACATTACGACTTGTCCAGAACCTAATGACGACCTCTTGTTTTAAGGACATTATGACTTGTCAGGGTCCTAATGAGGACCTCTTGTTTTAAGGAAATTACGATTTGTCCGGGACCTAATGAGGACCTCTTGTTTTAATTACATTACGACTTGTCCGGGACCTAATGAGGACCTCTTGTTTTAATGACATTATGACTTGTCCGGGACCTAATGATGACCTCTTGTTTTAAGGACATTACGAATCGCCTAGAAATTACATGATGTCCCTCTTTCCCTTTTTGACAAGACTGACACGTGTACTCGCTCCTGCCTAAATCCTGGTGCGTTCTGGTTTCTGGGCAGGGAGTAGAGGCGAGTATTGAATAAATAAACTGTGCCCTGTGAGCCTTGTGAGCCCTGTGAGCCCTGTGAGGCCTGTGAGCCCTGTGAGCCCTGTGAGCCCTGTGAGGCCTGTGAGGCCTGTGAGCCCTGTGAGGCCTGTGAGCCCTATGAGCCCTGTGAGGCCTGTGAGCCCTATGAGCCCTGTGAGCCCTGTGAGCCCTGTGAGGCCTGTGAGGCCTGTGAGCCCTGTGAGCCCTGTGAGCCCTGTGAGCCCTGTGAGCCCTGTGAGGCCTGTGAGGCCTGTGAGACATGTGAGGCCTGTGAGGCCTGTGAGGCCTGTGAGGCCTGTGAGACATGTGAGGCCTGTGAGGCCTGTGAGGCCTATTAATGGCAAGTGATTCTACGTGCAATCAAACTGGGAAATGTCCCTAAATATGTGAAACGGCCGTCTTGAAAAATCTCCCCAATTAAATACATGACTGGACCCGAAACCTAATCCAGACGTCATGGCCGAGGACAATAAGTAGAACTAAATTTCTCAGCTGTAAACTTCGTTCTTACAGATTACTTAGGGGCCGTACATAAAGTACGCTCCGAGGGGGGAGGGTGTCTAAGAAAGTGTGACACTTTGTGACAGGGGGGAGGGGGGTCAGGCCATGTGTGATGTCACACATTTATTATTTTTAGTTTTTTTTTAATAATTTATTTATATTTTTTAGTAGAATTTAAATAGCTTTAAAAATAATTTTCAAAAATTTTGTGAAACATTAGAATTAGTTTTATGTCAAAATAGCATTGAAATGCGTATCTCCTGAATGTGTTGTTCATAAATCTGAATTGGATACAGAAGGACTGATATCGAAGGATCAGGAATGGTTTGACAATCATGTTCGCACCAGCCAATATGTCACTCAAATTGTTATTAAATATCAGGACATGAAATGTTGCGACAAAGCACGAAGCTAATATTTTAACGTTTTACCTTAAAGATTCTTCCCTCCTCCAATCCCAATCAACCAAACAAATGATGGACTCAAAGCTTAAGAAATAGTAGATGCAGATTCTCATAAATTTCCTTCCTTGTTTGTAGCACAAACTCTCAAAATTGATGAAATTATGCCAAGATCAACAGGAGCTTTCAAAGTACATCCATATGATTACCAGCTTATTTGATCGACTTTGCAAAGTATGTCACTCATATTTTGCCTCACAAAAAATGTTGAAGAAACATACAGGACAACACAGAGCTCGGGCTCAGGAGAATGTGCCCACCCAAACTGTTCAAGAATCAACTCAGATAAAACGCATCCATCCTTTGAGAATAACTTCTAGAAGTCAAAGAGAACCCATGGCAGTTATTGCCAGAGGAGAAAATGCACATACATAGGCTGTTGAGTGGCTAGATGAGGACGAGTTGATCTGTCTGCAATTATCCTTCCAGGAAACGATGATTGTGAAAGATTGATGTCAATCGTAACTATGGATGAACACAGATGATGTTCAGTGAATATTTTTGAAGGAAATATAATTCATAGGACCATAATAAACAGATTAAATATAGCACAAGAGTTGGTCACATAATTTGTCAATCTAATCTTTTTTTTAGTCTTCTTGTTTTGTTTCCTTTTTATTATGTAATTTTAAAAATCCGGCTACAGCTTCGGCTCGGCAGGATTTCACTTCATAAATCCGGCTGGCGGTAGATCCCTAATTTATATATATATTCATAATCTTAATTGCCCCGGAAAATCCGGAATCCGGCCATTTTAACAAATCTGATTCCGGCTCCAGCCAGATTTCACTTCATCAATCCGGCCCACTTCAGCTCCAGCCGGATTTCAAAATTTCCGACACATCCCTACTTTTAAGTTGAAATTTTATATTTTAATACACTGTAGTAGTGAAGTGTATTTTAAGTATTAAATTAAATATTTTAATTAGGTGTTAATTTAAAAAAATTTGGAAAGTGTGACGTACTTTAGGGGGGAGGGGTCCCGAGATTTGTTACAGTTTGTGACAGGGGGAAGGGGGGGGGTCAAAATGGTCAAAAATAGCGTGACGTACTTTATGGACGGCCCCTTACCATAGGAACAAGAGACAATAAATGCTTTGATGAAATTGTATACCCCGATTTATATTTAGAACAGTTCTTATGTTGTTATTGACAGCTTTGCGTCCAGTCAAAACTTAAGCTTTATTTGGCTTTAAATTTAGGATGGTCACGAATTTCCGGAACCTAAAATATCTTATTTTTTTAATCTAATGTAAAACATCTCTGCCTCCGATGAAATAAATTCATTGTTTTAGCGCCGTTGACGTGAATTTAAACCCGCGATAAATAGACGTTTAATGGCGACAAAACGTCACATCAGTTGGGGTTGAGGGGGGTGAGGGTGGGGGAACTCGGTCAAATAGAAAGTATCTTGGTAGGGGAAGTAATTACGGCTACCTGCGTCACGAGGAAGGAAACTGGATAGCAGAGTTACGTCCGAGGCAAACGTGAGTGCTGGAAGCTTACCCCCCCCCCAGCCGCTCACGAGCAGTGAAAATAGCGAGCTATCGATCAGCGCCAGCATTATCAGCTGTCACAAATTCAATGTTTATCATTGGCGTCGTGACGTACTACACAGCTCAGCTTCGCGACCGCTGTGACGCAGTGACTTGGTGACGCAGTGACTTGGTGATGCTATTCGATAGTCTCGCTTGTATTGTTTACCTGGTCTTTTTTTAGATTTTGAATCAATAACTTTTTATAACTCCAGCATATCTTTTTTTTTAAATATCAGAGTTTTGTGTTAAAGGCTGAGGGACTGGGGTAAAAACATGGGTAAAGTGGCACATGCTGTCTTCACTGAAACAGTTTGTAGGGAGAATGTACATCTCATGAACGATGCCTTCAATAACTTGGTTTCTTAGTCTTTTTAAGCATTAAAAACTAATAAAACATTTAAGTAATACGTTTCATTTCGCAATAGTTGTTCCCGCTACACTACTCAGTCATAACATTTTCCATACAACTTCACATATAATCAGAACGAAAATATTCAAGTAACAACTTTATGTTTAGTCAGTCCTTCCATATCCAATCTTACCATTGCATGCTTAGTTAACACTGCTATTCCAATCTTACCACTGCATGTGTAGTCAGTCCTGGGATATCCAATCTTACCATTGCATGATTAGTTAATACTGCTATTCCAATCTTACCACTGCGTGTGTAGTCAGTCCTGGGATATCCAATCTTACCATTGCATGGTTAGTTAATACTGCTATTCCAATCTTACCACTGCATGTGTAGTCAGTCCTGGGATATCCAATCTTACCATTGCATGTTAAGTCACGTTTGAGGGACCCCAGCCATCAGTAAATTAAAGGAAAATCTGTAAATAATTGACATAAAAGACGTGTTCCTAAATGACCATCAATAATAATTGACATAAAATCAGATCCGTCTTTACACAATTTTCGGGCCCCCCGGAAAAGAAATAGTGTTTGGCCCCTCCCCTGCAGCAATAAAAAAATTAATATACATAATATAATAATAAATAAACATATTCCCATGGGGCCCCTATGCTCGTGGGCCCCCGGGCAAATGCCCAACGGGCCTGTGCGTTAAGGCGGCCCTGCATAAAATGACTTGTCCTAAAAGTCCGTCACTAATTAACCAAAATGACTTATCCCAAATGTCTAACAACAATAGATAACATGACTTGTCCTAATAAAGTCTGCCAACTATAGATAAATGACTTGTCTTAAATGTCCGCAAAAGAGCTAATAGAGTCCACAAGACTGTCATATTCGCTTAGTTCGCTGCAACAATTATGGAAACGAAAAAAGGCTATATGATGACACATACTTCCCTTTGAAATACTTACAAACTTTTAGTTGTTGTAGCGCAGTGGTGTCCGAAGTTCGCCCCTCAGGCCAAATGCGGCCCGCTTTTAAGTTTTCAGGCACACTACCTGATTCTAAATAACTAATTGACTCTATAATATTTTTCTGTAAAGCCGAAATTTTATTTATGAGAAAAGCAGAAATTATGTGTTGTTTTCATTACAAAATGCGATGACGTCAAATGATGGCAAAAATGGATGACGTTTATTATTGCCCCACCTGGATATAGATTAAGTATCGTGCTATTATGTATTCAAATTTCTATGACGTCCGATGGCTAAAATCATTGATATAATATAGTTTACTTTTTCCAATTCGAAAAAGAAAGGAATGTGGCATCAGTGTACTTAATTGTTTAGGATTGTTTTTACATCATAATTCATAACACAACATTTTCGGCTCTAGTTATATTTCAAAACTTTAATTCATTGTAAGGTACATTGTATAAAATAAACATCTTTATTCTATAACTTATCCATTATGTATTCAATTTTAGTAAATATATATATATATATATATATATATATATATATATATATATGTGTGTGTGTGTGAATGTAATTTTTTTCAGTTATTTAATACATATGCGGTGTATCAGAACTTTGATCGGTTCTCCACCTATGTTGACCTGACCAAGGCTTTTGACACCATTGGCAGAGAGGGTCTGTGGAAGATCATGGGCCAAAAAAATTCATCGTCTTGGTGAAACTATTCCAATAGGGCATGCAGGCCAGAGTCCAGGACAGCGGAGAGTCTTCTGATCCTTTCCCAGTCACAAACGGGGTCAAGCAGGGCTGCGTCCTGGCACCAACACTGTTTAGCCTCATGTTTTCCGCCAAGCTGACAGAGGCCTTCAGAGACGATGATGTTGGTGTCAACCTGACGTACGGCACAGATGGCAAACTGTTCAACCTTCGGAGGCTCCAAGCAAAAACCAAGGTTATGACAGACATCATCAGAGACCTGCTGTTTGCTGATGACTGTGCCCTCAACGCTGTCTCAGAAGCCGACATGCAACGCAGTGTAAACATGTTCTCCATCGCCAGCACAAACTTTGGTCTGACAATCAACACTAAGAAGACTGAGGTCCTCCATCAGCCCGCGCCTGGAAGGCCCTACGTTCAGCTAAACATCACTGTCAACGGCCAGACACTCAACACAGTGCACCGGTTCACATACCTAGGCAGCACACTGTCTCAAAATGTCACCATCGATGACGAAGTGAACGTCAGAATTGCCAGAGCCAGCTCCACTTTCGGCAGGTTGTACCCGAATGTTTGGAACAGAAGAGGCATTACCATTCAGACCAAGCTGAAAGTGTACAGGGCAGTGGTGCTCCCCACACTGCTATATGCTTGTGAAACTTGGACTGTATATCAGCGCCATGCTAGAAAGCTTAACCACTTTCATACAACAAGCCTCAGGAAGATCCTCGGCATAAAGTGGCAGGACAAAATTCCAGACACAGTGGTACTGACCAAGGCAGATCTCCCCAGCATCTTCACCCTCCTGATGCAGTCCAAACTTCGCTGGGCAGGGCACGTAGTCCGAATGCCAGATAAGAGACTGCCAAAGAGAATCTTCTATGGCGAGCTCCAGCATGGCCAGCGGTCCCACGGTGGGCTAACGAAACGTTTCAAAGACACACTGAAAGCCTCACTGAAAGCGTTTGCCATCGACCCATACACGTGGGAACGAGCTGCAATGGACCGATCCACCTGGCGCTCTTCCATCCACGAAGGTGCCACGTCATGCGAGGCAAACCGGATCACCGTCGCAGAAAAGAAGAGGCAAGCCCGATAGGCCCGTGCTGTCAACCCTCCTGGAGATGTCCCACTCGTCCCTTGCCCCTTCTGTTCCCGAACCTTCCGTGCAAGGATCGGCCTCATCAGCCATCTGCGCACGTACAGACAGAGCCAGTCCCAGCAACCCTCGGATGCCTAGAGTGGTCCTCATCGAATCGACGGACGAACGAACACTTGTTTTACTATAAATCCTTTATATATGAGACATACTAAAATATTGGATTTTTGGATTGTCGTGCGATGCGTAATATAATGAACATACTTTTAGTTATGTCTCGTATATAAAGGATTTATAGTCAAAAACTTTGTACATTCTACTTTTAACAAAAATAAAATTTTAATGTTAATTTTTATGACAATAATAGAAGATTGGGAAACTCATTTTCTTTAAATATAAAATGTTTTTGTATTTCTGTGAAGGAAAATATAAGTAAACGGCATTCGTATCTAAGATTTTTAACCAAGAGGCCGTCCATAAAGTACGTCACGCTCCAGAGGGGGGAGGGGTGTAAGAAAGTGTGACAGTTTGTGACAGGGGGAGGGGATGTCCGGCCATGTGTGACGTCACATTGTTTTATATTAAATTTTAATTATTTGGTTAATAAAAACAAAATTTTTGTTCGAAAGTGTGACGTACTTTAGGGGGGAGGGGGGGGTCCTAGATTTGTGACAGTGTATGACAGGGGGAGTGGGGATAAAAATGGTCAAAATGGCGTGACGTACTTTATGGACGGCCCCCAAGTCAAGTTTCTTAGGAAAAATGGTTGATAAAATTCAATTTTTAGACTTAAATTATTTTAGTTTGTTTCTTATTAACTCTACCTTTCAGATGTTGTGGTAAACTTTTTTGTTCTAACTATTTGTTTTAAAAATACAGCTTGTTTAAAAGGTGATTTAAAAAAAGAAAAAAAAGAAGGAGAATGAGAGTGGGGGTAAAAAATAAACCAACTATTTTTGCTGATGCTAAAATTTAATCTTTTTTTTTAAAAAGAAGTTGAATTTTGAATTTAACAAATGTTAAATGTTAACTTTATTTTTATTTAATTGGTAGACTACATCAATATATTTTAATTGAAATAAAGGTTGGGTTATTTCCTTTTGTTTTAATTTTTAGAAATTATGTTTTTGGTTTGTGTCCTTTTCATTTCAGGGCCTGAAAGGTGTTTGGGTAGGTAATCCTAAATAATAAAAGGCTAAGTTCTGTCCTGTCATCTATAGCGATTGGTCTCTCAAACACACATGACTCCTACAGCCAATCATATCAAGTTTACGCGGACGTTCAAAACGAGTTATTTTTGGTGCAGTATTTCTTCCAAGACTTTATTTTGAGTTATGCGCGTTGTGATTTATAGTCAATAGCTTTGTTTTTACGAGTTATTTATTTTAACTATAATGAATAGTATTTTTGACGTGATGCACATGTATGCCAGTCGAGACGGCTGCTGAAGGGGAGTTACAACATGCCACCGAACGGTGGCGGAACGTCCTTGGACGGGCTTGGTTGCTCGTTACTACATAGAAGTATAAGTTGTTGTTTTTTCAAGCCTAAGGAACATGTTCAAAAGATTTGAGGAATGTATTATGCTTTTAATAAAAAAATACAAGATACAAAACCAAATAGCGTTATCAAAACAATAATTTAAATCTTTATTATTTTAATATTTATCGCAGACCCATTCTGTGTGACATATTAATGATATAAAAACAATTAAGTTTCAAACATAAAAAAATGTGTTGGCTTTATCAGGTTTACATCTTGTCATGATATGGCGGAAATCTATTAATAGAAATATTTGGGCTATATATATCTTTTTTAAGGGCAAATTTCATAAAAATTAAATAAACGATGCGAGTCATTATGTAAATATAGTTATATTTACAAGAATGTATCTTATCAGCTATTTGTTAATTCTTCGTTAATTTAAGACAACTTACTGGACTTATAAAGGGAAAAACAGTTTCGTAATTTTACTATGCTAACAATTTTGAGAACATATTGATTCGACTGTATTTATGCTTCAAAACATTGTTCCGCTCAAATTTAATCTAAAAATAGCACTAACTGTGTGTTGACTTGAATAAATTTCTGTAGTGAGTCTTGTACATACATAAACATTTCTTCTAAAGTAAATCACTTTATAAGTACTTAGGTGTAGTGGTATATGTGAGAACTGCATTCAGAGGCCCGATAGGCATATATATTATGAACATATATTACCAGTAGTTATATTTGAGTTTAACGATTGACACATATATGTGATTGTGACAATAAATCATTATAGTAAGAATGTGCTTCTGCACAGTGGCGTCACTAGGGATGGGCGAGCCGCCCCGGGTGACACCCATCAGAGGGTGACACCCAAGCCTAAAATTTTAATGTGTACGATTTTATGACAGAAAACAAAAGACGACAATTTTTTTAATCTAGAAAGAAATTAAGAAATACAATGAAATACGTTAAACGCGAAAATTCTGATTTAAAAAAAATATCAGTTAACTTGCAATAATAAAACAGTCCCAACACACGAACAACATTAAAACAAATTAGGAAAAAAGAAAAGAAATAGTCGCAGCAGAGAGATCTTTAAAATAAAGGCTGGAATGAAAGAGGCGGTGTCTTCTGTTTTAAAAGATATAAAGCCATTTGGGCTTGGACACACCGACAGCATGAATGAATCCCACCTCACGACTCCCTCCACCACAGTGGTGTGGGGGAATACGATTTTTATCACCACAAAGAAAAAAAATCAAAAGATGGGTTTTCTTTGTTGATGTTTTTCTTGTGGAAAATTATGATTTCAATGTCTTTGAGTTAATATTATATATATATATAATATATATATATATATATATATATATATATATATATATATATATTTATTTATTTATTAAAGGCGTGAAAGCATAGATATGCATGTTTATATACAGGTAGCCCTCCGGTTACGACGGTCCCATCCCGACT
Organism: Ampullaceana balthica; assembly: GCA_944989445.1. Classification (NCBI taxonomy): domain Eukaryota; kingdom Metazoa; phylum Mollusca; class Gastropoda; family Lymnaeidae; genus Ampullaceana; species Ampullaceana balthica. Next base: position 465,328 of record CALYLW010000915.1, read on the forward strand.
TACGCCGTTTAGTGCTTACGAACGCGCCCCCGTAAAGAATAGTATTACGCGTTATTTCGTATTTTTAAAAAACAATGTTCATGAGGTAACGAATTCTTTTCTCTATTTGAAATAACAAAAATTATTGAAAAATATGTATGATTAGTATTTCAACCTACAACTTTCGTTTGCGAATTTTTCAAATGGCGAAGTTTTCAATCAAGTCAATAAAGCTGAGTAAGCTTACAAGTTCCTTTTCAATGCTCATTAGAGAGAGCGTATTCAGCCTTTTTCGTCCCATGCAAATTCTAACTCATTATATATTCTTTTCAACTTTGAAAAGGATCGCTCTCAGCTGCAGTTTGATGTCATCATTGAAAGATAGTTGCGAAGTGCGATGTGTAATTTGTAAAGGACTGTGTGAAATATAGCTCATTCAAAAGCATCAAAATTTTTAGCTCTGTGCAAGTTTTTTGAGTTTCGCTTTGTGCTAATTCCTTTTCCTTACCCTGAGCCTGGGGCTGGACAATAACTTTTTTTTAAGAGTTCTGAAAATTGGACTAATTCTGAAGGTAAGCAGTCTTCGAAATCACTCATGAACCTACATGTGGAATAAAATCAGAAGCCCCGAGCCTAGTGCTCTTTATGGATCTTCCCGGAAGACCCCCTTAGCCATCTGGCCACCAAAGGGACGTAACAGCTGAGGAACAAAAGCGGTCGCTTCTGAAGCGGCCACCTGGGCATCCAGGACATACAGTCGAAGATGCCTCCCACTAAGTTGCCCTCACAAGGAGGTGGTGGGATTTCCTACTACGACCCGCTACCACTTTGGTGCCTTCCCAGCAAAGCACACGGGTCTCCATGGTTAGGACCGCCGCAGACCGGGGGATCATCAAAGACCTACCTAGGGTGCAACCCCCACTGGAAGGTTTCCTCAGAGCTGGCGTCCAATGCGTTCTTCGCGGCACTTTTTGCTAATCCGTACTGGCGCTCCTGGCCCTAAACCGGCACCGCTCGATGGCGTTGCTAGTAAATTGAGGGGGACGAAACGGTTGCTTCGGATTTACCCGACCCCTTCTTCGAAATCACTTGAATGTTCTTCCATTAACTTGGCTGCTGCCCATCGGGTGGCGAAAGTGCTGAGCTCAGTTAGGTTTGTAAGAAAGCCAAATTTCTCATGGATGTATTTATATGCACCTAACAGGGCCGGCTTTAGGCATAGGCAAACTAGGCGGCCGCCTAGGGCCTCCGATTAGTGGGGGCCTCGCACTAGGAAAAAAAAATACAGTCTGACCTCTCTAAGTTTAAATAAAAGGTACCCGAAAAACAAAATCGACTTACGGAGTTTTTGAGTTACAGAAAATGGCGTAATAGGTGCAGATTAATCAAGGACTATGTTGATATTGAGAAGGGGGATGGGGACAGCCTTGCCGGCTAGAAGGCTTGACATGAAAGAGATACGGCGTCTGATGTTTCATATGAAAGGACCCCAACTTGCTTTGATATATCGATACCAGCCCATGACAGGAGACACCTTCCCTTCCCCACGTTACTCCCTCCGCAGTGGGAGGGGGAAGTAGGATTACTCTTTTTTTTAAAAGTCACCTTTTGCAGTCTATTTGTGAGTTTTTTAGTTTGTAATATGTTAACAGCCCTTCAACACAGAAAGGTCATTAGCGCCATACAACGGTTATGATTCACTCCGTGTGGATGGAGTTTAACGTCATGCCCATGAAGATTAATATTTATTGTTTGTTTTATTGATGTCAAATCTGTCTTAGGCGCGCTAATGATGATTTAATTTGATTTCTAAAAGGTAAGATTTCTTTCTAAAACTACAATTTTGTTCATAACTTCTAGCACTACGGGGAATGTCAAAAGAAAATGTATTATCGCCCATATCATCCTTTTCCTCTTTATACATCCGTCCATTCTCGTCTGTCCCCTCCATCCATAAGAATAAGAGTCTGTCTGAGATGAACTCCTGACGTATTCAACGTCTTTAGAGTCACCCCAAGTGCCTCCTGTTCTGTCCATCTCCTTCTTATACTTTCCTCTGATCTCATTACTGATATTAAACATCATGGGTCAATATTTTAGTCATATTTTAATAGTTATTTTGACAGGGAGATTTGATCTGTCAAAATTTGACATATTCGTCGTTAACCTATCGTAGGTTACTATAATAACTTTGTCCATTTCCGACGTATATTAATAATTTATGTTTGAACATGTTTTTAATTGACTGCTGGATAATAATTAACTGTGTTTAATGTTATAATTTGTGATTAACGAGTTCCAAAACAAGGAATGAAATGTTCGCCTTTTTGATTTACGATAATTTATTTACATGTAAATTTTTCTAATAAAATTTGTCTAGTTCACCTTCCCTCGCCAATTTTTATTTACATACACTGAATTTTATTCTCTATCCAGTGAAGTGATGCAAATCTATAATAGAGTTTATTAAACTTTTAATTTTTCCAGACTACTGGAACACGCGGTGGTCGAGTGGCAGCGCACTGGACTGTCGTACCGATGGTCACGGGTTCGAATCCATGCGAAGGCAAGGGTTTGTTCCCGGGGCCTAGGGCGTCCCTGAGTCACCCCGCTCCGAATGGGTACCTAACACTTGTAGTGTTAGGCGGCTGGGTAATGCGTGGAACCCACAAAGCCGTGGCCTGTGAACGCTGCATCACTTGCCAACAGATCATCTGTCATGGTCTGTGGACGCAACTATCTTCTGCATAGAAGGAGCGTCTGTATAGATAAGATAAGATAAGATAGAACACCCTTGTTGATGTTGCTTCCCTCTGGTGAAAATGTCGAAACGCAGGGAATTGCAAATATTTTCCAGCATTATTCCAGATACTGTTTCGTCTTCTCTTGATGCTTTACGTTTTATTTATGATCATGGTTTGAATACTGATGTTCCAAATGTCGCTATAGCCCTTCGTATAGCATTGACTATTCCGATTACTGTTGCATCGGGGGAAAGAAGTTTTTCCAAGTTGAAATTAATTTTTTAAAAACTATTTGAGAACGACTATGACGCAAGAACGCCTGAACAGTCTGGGAATGATATCTACCGAACGAGATATCGTCCAGTCTCTGGATTATTCACAATTTATTGTGGACTTTGACTTTGCTACCATCAAACACGAAAAGTTGATTTTTGGTGAAGGTTTATGACATCTGCACGTCTATGGTTGTATAAATTTCAGTTATTTATTGATTTAGATATAAATACAGGTAGTTTTTAATAAATAGTGTAATTTTATTCTTTCCGTATGTATTTTTCCTATAAAAATTTAGGGCCACTAAATTCACTTCGCCTAGGGCCTCCGATTCCCTAAAGCCGGCCCTGCACCTAACCAATGTTGTAGGGCTTAAGAAAGTTTGTCAATGATTACCAGAAATATCTCAATCTTAATTTTTTTTTCCCAGGAGAATACTGTTTTTTTTATGTCCCTTTATCAAAATGACGCTTTCTTTTTTGTTTGATAGTATTGAAGATTGTTTACACTGTTTTTACCACGGACTTTTCCTTTCCTTTGTCTTCATAGGAATAAAATTAAGAATGCTATTTTTTAACAAACTCAATGAGAGACTTCCTTTCTAAAATTGTTTCCCAAATTTCAAGTAAAATAGCGACTTCCAGTTTTTCAATTTCCTTTAGAAATCCTTCTTCTTCAAGTCGGGGGTCACGTGGCTGATTTTCATTCGTTGCTAATTCTTCCAGTGCTGCGATATTCTCATGGTATGAGCTATTGACAGACCTTACAGCATAATGTCAGGCTGACCATCTTGTGTCAGACAAGGCTTTGTTAGCATGTATCAATTTCATATGTTTTTGAAGTACCTGTCAACGATGAGAAGATGCAACAAGTCGGGTATAAAGATTTTGCAGAAGACAAAAAAATCTGACCGCTGTAGGACAACCTGCTGCTCTTTTCCCAACCAAATTAAAGGAATGAGCTGTGCGCGGCACATAATGAGCTACAATGCACTTCTCACGAAGAATAACCTGGTTTCCGTTATACTTCCTACTCATTTGCAGCATTGCCGCATGACTGTCCAAGGCATTTTCAAGGATTCGTACAAACATAATGGCCTGCATCTTTATTATACACTATAATTCATAAAAATGTTTGGGGGCCCTTAAATTATTGGGGGCTTTAGCCCGTTCAGCACCCCCCCCTTTTAATCCGCCATGGGGGGGCACGCATCTGTGACGATGTGGTACGAGGAGGGGGTGTTTACGAAATGTGACGTCACATCAAAAACGCGAAACTTTAAATAAAAGTTCCCCTTAAATATTTGATTGTTTACCATTTATTTGATTACGTTTTCAATGACTTCACGCGTGTTACGATTATTACAGTGCAGACTTACCCTAAATACATAATATTTAAATGACAAAAAATAATTTGCAACATGCTAATTTTTATTGAGAAAATACGGCTTGGGGGTGGGGTGTCAAAGCTTTGTTACGTCATATCGTAAAAAAGGGGTGGGGTATAAGTTTCTGTGACAAAGTATGACCCTTGGGGAGTGTGGGGTAAAAATCGGCAACCTCGCGTGACGTCATTTATGGACGGCCCCTTCAGTCGTGAAGGGGTGACACCATGAGCTACCGCCCTGGGTGACACCAACCCTAGTGACGCCTCTGCTTCAGCATTTGTTCTACCAATTGTATTCCTAAATGAAAGTAAAACAACAATTTAATTTGAAAGCCGCTGCATGGTCCTAGAAATCTCGCAACGGATTGGAGTTGTTTTGTTTTTTGTGGTGTGGTTAATACATCCACTTAAAATAGCATCTTCTTTCAATAACGTCTCGAAAAATAGCATCATTCTAACAATAGCATCTTGTTTCATAACCATCATCAAACAATAACACTACCTAACAATAACATCATCTTGCTACAACTTCCTCCTTCCGCCACACCAAATTTAGATTAATAGGAACCATCATCGCTTCAACTACGGTTAATATCATACAACAAAATTGCACTTTGTGAAAGGTAACAATGAAAACAGAGAATGGAAACAAAATGGCGTCATATAAATGACTTTATGTTATTACTGTCCTCAGTTAACAAATCGAATTTCTATTTCCAGCTGACATGGCCGTAAAATAACCAATGGATTGACTGACAACGTGAACAGGTCTGCGTCATTCCTCTAAACAGTGGCCAATAATTACCAGCGTCTGCTCACACACGTCATCAGAGGTCAAGACACGGTCACTTTTAACCGGCCAACGTAAAGCATTGTGTGTTGTTTGTTTTTTTTTAATGAGAAGAAATGTACTCTAGTAGCCCGAAAATAACTTTAAAATAACTCTTCAATTTAGAGCAGAAGATACGATGTCTTGAAGCCCTGGCAAAATAATGAATTATTCGTAGAGGATGGGTGACTCATTTCCAAACTGACGTCTTATTACAGGCCTCTACAACATCTTGCCTAACAGACGTCATAGTCTCCCACAACAGCTTTCCAAACTGACGTCCTATGCTGCTACAGCAGCTTGCCCAACTGATGCCCTAGTCTCATAAATCAGCTTGTCCAAATGATGTCCTAGTCTCATAAAACAGCTTGTCCAAATTATGTCCTAGTCTCATAAAACAGCTTGCCTAACAGACGTCCTAGTCTCATAAAACAGCTTGCCTAACAGACGTCCTAGTCTCATTAAACAGCTTGTCCAAATGATGTCCTAGTCTCATTAAACAGCTTGTCCAAATGATACCCTAGTCTCATAAAACAGCTTGCCTAACAGACGTCCTAGTCTCATAAAATAGCTTGCCTAACAGACGTCCTAGTCTCATTAAACAGCTTGTCCAAATGATGTCCTAGTCTCATTAAACAGCTTGTCCAAATGATGCCCTAGTCTCATAAAACAGCTTGCCTAACAGACGTCCTAGTCTCATAAAACAGCTTGCCCAACTGTTGTCCTAGTCTCATTAAACAGCTTGTCCAAATGATGTCCTAGTCTCATTAAACAGCTTGTCCAAATGATGTCCTAGTCTCATTAAACAGCTTGTCCAAATGATGCCCTAGTCTCATAAAACAGCTTGCCTAACAGACGTCCTAGTCTCATAAAACAGCTTGTCCAAATGATGTCCTAGTCTACTACAACAAACTTACCCTTCAATTGCTAAAAATTGTCTTTCTTGTTCTTTGGCTGGGAGGTTCCAATCAAATGGCAGTGTCGTCCCACAAAATTTTAGCATAAGTAAAAGCATCCTTACCAATGCCATTAGTTTCTCTTTCAGTGGCACCTGCAAAACGTATTTTTATTGTTTTGTCTGTTAGTAAAATGATTGAGGGTATCATTAACCTCTTAAAGTACAAATTTGCAGAAGCGATTAAAAAACAGAAAGAAAAACATTCCAATGCGTTCCTAAGACCTGTTCACCTGGTTTAAGTATTCGTCTGCCTCTGTCAGTTTTCTAAAGTTATCAACTAACCTTAAAGTAACACCTTGGTATGTACTGCATGACCTCTTGCTCACCATAGCGTATCCCAGAGTCATGTTTGAGCAAGGTACAAAGTAGGGCTGAACCGATACTCGGTTCGGTTACTCGGTATCGGCAAAACATGGCCGCCACTACTCGGTACTCGGCGAAATATCATACTCGATACACGTCTAGTACAAATTCAGCATTGAAATTGATGTCTTCGAATTTTTCATTAAACTATTTAAAACTCCAGACATGACAGCAGATTTATCAATCACTTAAAGTTTGCAACATTATGACCTTGAACATCCAGCCTCCTTAAAATCTCGGAAATGTCTTAAGAACAGTTTTATTGTATTGTTAATATGAAATCTTTGAAGGATTTTACAACTTATACTTCATGTTGTTGTTTGTTTTGTTTTTTTCAAACTTTACATATCGCACAACTTGACTTGTTTGATCCTTATGTGAAATATTTGGAGTGCTATCGAATGCAATGGTATCAGGTGAATTTATCTTCTGAAACTACAATGAACTTACTTTGAATTTGCGCGACTAATGCCTAAATGATCTATACGTTCAGAAATTTACTTAAATTTTTCTAGTCCCTGTCCGTTGAAATTTTGTTGTGTTATGAATCTGATTGGCTACTGTAATTTTTGCTCCTACAGCAGGAGTGTCTGAAAAGCAGATTGGGGCCATCCAGTAGCATAAGTGATAACAGGCTACCAGATCATTGTGGGGCCATCCAGTAACATAAGTGATAACAAGCTACCAGATCATTGTGGGGCCATCCAGTAACATAAGTGATAACAGGCTACCAGATCATTGTGGGGCCATCCAGTAACATAAGTGATAACAAGCTACCAGATCATTGTGGGGCCATCCAGTAACATAATTGATAACAGGATTCCAGATCATTGTGGGGCCATCCAGTAACATAAGTGATAACAGGCTACCAGATCAATGTGGGGCCATCCAGTAACATAAGTGATAACAGGCTACCAGATCATTGTGGGGCCATCAAGTAACATAAGTGATAACAGGCTACCAGATCATTGTGGGGCCATCCAGTAACATAAGTGATAACAGGCTACCAGATCATTGTGGGGCCATCCAGTAACATAAGTGATAACAGGCTACCAGATCATTGTGGGGCCATCCAGTAACATAAGTGATAACAGGCTACCAGATCATTGTGGGGCCATCCAGAAACATAAGTGATAACAGGCTACCAGATTATTGTGGGGCCATCCAGTAACATAAGTGATAACAGGCTACCAGATCATTGTGGGGCCATCCAGTAACATAAGTGATAACAGGCTACCAGATCATTGTGGGGCCATCCAGTAACATAAGTGATAACAGGCTACCAGATCATTGTGGGGCCATCCAGTAACATAAGTGATAACAGGCTACCAGATCATTGTGGGGCTATCCAGTAACATAAATGATAACAAGCTACCAGATCATTGTGGGCCATCCAGTAACATAAGTGATAACAGGCTACCAGATCATTGTGGGGCCATCCAGTAACATAAGTGATAACAGGCTACCAGATCATTGTGGGGCCATCCAGTAACATAAGTGATAACAGGCTACCAGATAATTGTGGGGCCATACAGTAACATAAGTGATAACATGCTACCAGATCATTGTGGGGCCATCCAGTATTATAAGTGATAACAAGCTACCAGATCATTGTGGGGCCATCCAGTAACATAAGTGATAACAGGCTACCAGATCATTTTTGGGCCATCCAGTAACATAAGTGATAACAGGCTACCAGATCATTGTGGGGCCATCCAGTAACATAAGTGATAACAGGCTACCAGATCATTGTGGGGCCATCCAGTAACATAAGTGATAACAGGCTTCCAGATCATTGTGGGGCCATCCAGTAACATAAGTGATAACAGGCTACCAGATCATTGTGGGGCCATCCAGTAACATAAGTGATAACAGGCTACCAGATCATTGTGGGGCCATCCAGTAACATAAGTGATAACAGGCTACCAGATCATTGTGGGGCCATCCAGTAACATAAGTGATAACAGGCTACCAGATCATTGTGGGGCCATCCAGTAACATAAGTGATAACAGGCTACCAGATCATTGTCGGACCATCCAGTAACATAAGTGATAACAAGGTACCAGATCATTGTGGGGCTATCCAGTAACATAAGTGATAACAGGCTACCAGATCATTGTGGGACCATCCAGTAACATAAGTGATAACAGGCTACCAGATCATTGTGGGGCCATCAAGTAACATAAGTGATAACAAGGTACCAGATCATTGTGGGACCATCCAGTAACATAAGTGATAACAGGCTACCAGATCATTGTGGGGCCATCCAGTAACATAAGTGATAACATGCTACCAAATCATTGTGGGGCCATCAAGTAACATAAGTTATAACAAGGTACCAGATCATTGTGGGACCATCCAGTAACATAAGTGATAACAAGGTACCAGATCATTGTGGGACATTCAGTAACATAAGTGATAACAAGGTACCAGGTCATTGTTCATCTGCACAGCTATCAATGTAACGCTTTCAGTTTAAATTGTTTTGGGTTACAGGACAGCTGCTGTTTTCCTCGTAGTGTGTCAAGTGTTCTTCGGATGTCTTATGTGGGCTCCGTGTATATAGCCGCGCAGCTTAAAGGGAACATTGGTTGCATCTAGCCATGTTTTTAAAAAATGCCTTCACCACATTCATGAATGTGTAGTCCAGTGGCGTCACTAGGGGGGTGTGTTGGGGGAGGGCCGCCCCGGGTGACACCATCAGGGGGGTGACACCAAAATGTAAAATTCTCTATGTTCCCATTATTTGGCACTGGAAGACTCGGAGGAGTTCTATGGGTTAAGTCGTGAGGGGGTGACACCATGAGCTACCGCCCCGGGTGACACCAACCGTAATGACGCCTCTGGTGTAGTCACGGGTTTTGTTTGCACTAATTTGTCAGTTATAATCGTCCACTGATACGTCATTGGTATTAACAGAAGACTTGTGCTTTGAAAAATACTTTTAAAATAGCTTCCTGTCACCATCAAAGTCACGGAAGACTCCGAATTGTTTAATGATCAAAACGGTTTGTATGTGCTGATCTACTTCTGGGATGACCTCATTTCTTTACTTAAACTTTGAACTTTTAATAAAGCACATATTTGTATTGGGTATAGCTGAAGAAAATTTAAGAATTGTCAGTTTTGAAATTCAGACACGGCTCATCGTCTGCTTTCCAACAATGTAATTGTTCAATTAGTAGTACCCCCTTGATAGTTCCACTTGGTAAGGTCCGCGCCCCCTAGCTACGCCACTGTAGTTGGATACAAGACGTCATCGAAACGAGATATTTAAAAAACGTGATCTTACCAGAGAACATAATATTGCTTATATAACTTATTTTAGTGTTATACAGGTTTTTAGGTTGTTTGTTTTTTGTTTTTTTTTAAAATATAATTATTTTGTTTCATTTAGTTTCGTGATTTTCATTTTACAGGGCCCTTAATTCATGTTACCTAAAAAGTTAAGCTTTTTGTTTTCTTCTAAAAGCGATAAAGGGACAATGGGTAGATGGGCTAGTAATCCTTTCTCACTCTACTCCCTTACAACTAATGGGCGTTTGTTTCACTCTCATGTGTAATCTTTTAAATTAATTATGTTCCTCTTTTTCAAAATCAGAAAACTATTTCTATAACATATATTTTATACAATACTAGCAGACCCGTCGTGCGTTGCAACGATAAAAGTAAAAAGGAATAAATTTAAAGAAACCAATGAGTGGTATGTTTAAAAACAATTCTGAAGAAACCTTCGTGGAAGTGTGAAAAAAAATCCAAGTTTCATAGCAAACGGATAAATAAATTAATAATTAAATAGCGTACAAAAGAAGAAACGATATTAAGGGCCCCGGCTTAAAATGAGTGATATTATAGTTTGTTATTGCCATTGTACTCAAGCTATATTCCTCAATATCGTGTAAAATTGAATAGGGAATACAATGATTAAAGTTCAGTAAAAAGACTTTTTCGAAGGAATGGAAATTAAGATTTCAGTGCCCTATAGTAATATAGGCTCTTAAGTTTTTATATTCTAAGTTTTGTCAAAATCCAGTTATTTTCTCAATATCTAACTCTTAAACTACTTTTTATAAACCTAAAATAGGGGGAAAATAACATTAAGGGGCCCCTGGCCCATTCAGTGCAAGAGGTCAATTTCAAAAACCTGCTCATTTTAGTTCATTTTTATTGTGGCTATATTTCTCAAGCTCTTTAAAAAGTAAATAGGAAAAATTTCTTAAACATATACAAAAAAATATATTTGGGGCCCCGGCCCCAAAGATATTGGCATTAGATGTTCAGTGTCTATAGTATTTTAATATAGGCTACCAAGTTTTTGTATGCAAAGTTTGGTGAAGATCTATTCATTTACTAAGTAGCTAACGTAGAAACTAATTTTTAAATAGCTCATATAAGATAAAAACGACATTAAGGGCCCCAGGGCCCATTTTCGGCAAGATATAAAGTTCAAAACACCTGTTCATTTCAATTAGTATACTAATTGATACATGTGTCATAATTTGTCAAGATTGTTAATGACTGTATGGTGAATAAAATCTTAAACGTTTAAAAAATGTGAATTTTTGGGCCCCCAGTCCAAAGGAATGAATATTAGCAGTTTAGTTCCCTATGTTTTAATATTTGCTATCAAGTTGTCATATACAAATTTTGGTTAAGATCCAATAATTTACACAGTAGCTAAAGCTTAAACTAATTTTATATAGCTCGTATAAGCAAAACATGACAATATGGGCCCCCGGCGCCCCATAAGTGTTAAATTTTGAAAAAAGTGACAGTTACCATCCCGGGAGCATACTCAACAGTCTTGAAAAGTTTCATGACGATCGGGTGAATGGTTTAGACAGCTATAAAGGACGTTCATACACACACAAACATATTTTTATTTATAAATATATATAGAAATAAATTAATAATTAAAAAGTTTACAAAAGAAGAAACAATATTAAGGGCCACGGCCCCAAATGAGTGATGCGTTATATTTTTTATTGCTATTGTACTCAAGCTATATTTCTCAATATCATGTAAAATTAAATGGGTATTGCAATTAATAACATTCAGTTAAAAAGACATTTTGGGCCCCCATCTCCGAGGGAATGAATATTAGGAGTTAAGTGCCCTATAGTAATGTAATATAGGCTCTAAAGTTTGTATATACTAAGTTTGGTCAAAATCCAGTTCTTTTCGCATTATTTAACACTTAAACTAATTTTTTTATCTAGCCAATATAGGAAAAATAAACGAAATTAAGGGGCCCCCGGGCCTATGCGGTGCAAGATGTCAATTTCAAAAACCTTTTCATTTTAATTTAGTTTCATCATGGATATATATTTCTCAAGATCGTTACAACGTGAATGGGGAAAATATCTTAAACATATAAGAAAAAATATATTTGGGGCCTCCGGCCCCGAAGAAATTGACATTAGAAGTTATGTGCCCTTAAGTATTTTAATATGGGATACCAAGTTTTTGAAAACAAAGTTTGGTTAAGATCCATTCATTCACTTAGTACCTAACGCATAAACTAAATTTTAAATAGCTTATATAAGCAAAAACGACACTAAGGGCCCCAGGGCCCATTATTTGAAAGACATAAATTTCAAAACACCTGTTCGTTTCAATATGGATAATAATGGATGCATTTATCATTATTTTTCGAGATCTTTAAAAAATATATGGGAAATAAATTCTTAAAAGGTGAAGCAAAATGGCATTTTGGGCACCAGGCCCGAAGGAATGGTCATTAGGAGTTTATTGACCTATAGTATTTTAGTATTGGCTGTCAAGTTTTTATATACAAAGTTTAGTTAAGATCCATTAATTAACACAGTAGCTAACGCTTAAACTAATTTTTATATAGCTCATTCAAGCAAAACATGACGTTATGGGGCCCCGGCGCCCCATGAGTGTTAAATTTAGAAAAAAAGTTGCCAGTTACCATCCCGGGAGCATACTAAACCGTCTCAAAAAGGTTCATGACGATCGGGTGAATGGTTTAGTCAGATATAAAGGACATGCACACACACACTCAGGCACACAGACATACTTTGATTTGTATAAATATAGATATAGTGAAATAAAACGACATAAGGGGGGCCCGGGCCTATTCGGTGCAAGAAGTCAATTTAAAAAATATTTTCATTTTAATTCAATTGCATCAGGTTTATCAAGATCATTAAAATGTGAATGGAAAAATATCTTAAAATATATGAAAAAATACATGTTGGGCCCCGGGCCCCGAAGAAATCGACATGAAAAGTTCAGAAACTTAAAGTATTTTAATATGGGCTACCAAGTTTTTGTATACAAAGTTTGGTTAAGATCCAATCATTTACTCTGTAGCTAACGCATAAACTATTTTTATAAAGCTCGTATAAGCAAAAAACGACATTAAGGGCCCCAGGGCCCAATTATTGCAAGAATTAAAGTGCGAAACATATGTTCATTTGAAAAAAATTCAAAATACATACATTTATTTATATTCCTCAATACTGTTAAAAAATTTGAATGGACTATAAAATATTAAAAATTTACTAAAATAGAAAGTTTGGGCCCCCTGCCCCGTGGGTATGAAAATTAGGAGTTCAGTGCCCTATCGTAATAGAATATAGACCCTTGATTTTTTATATACTAAAATGGGTCAAGATACATTAATTTTCTCAGTATTTTAATCTAATACTAATTTTTATACAGCTAATATAAGAAAAAAAACGACATTTAGGGGCCCGTGGGCCCATTCTGTGAAAGATGTAACTTTCAAACACCTTTTCATTTTAATTAAGTTTCCTCATAGATATATTCCTCAAGATCGTGAAAAATAGAAATATTGAGTGGGGGAAAATACATTAAACATATCCGATGAGAAGACATTTGCGGTCCCTGGCCCCGTAGGAATGGACATTTGAAGTTATGTGCCTACAATATTTTAATATGGGCTACCAAGTTTTTGTATTCAAATTTTGGTTAAGATCCATTCATTTACTCAGTAGCTAACGCATTAAACTAATTTTTATAGATCATATATAACCAAAAAAGACATTAAGGGCCCCGGGGCCCATTCTGTGCAAGATATAGAGTTCAAAACCCCTGTTCATTTCAATTTGTATAATAATTGATACATGTGTCATTATTTGTCAAGATTGTTAATGACTGAATGGTGAATAAAATCTTAAACGTTTAAAAAATGTGAATTTTTGGGCCCCCAGCCCTAAAGGAATGAATATTAGCAGTTTAGTGCCCTATAGTATTTTAATATTGGCTATCAAATTGTCATATACAAAGTTTGGATAAGATCCAACAATTTACACAGTAGCTAGCGCTTAAACTAATTTTTATATAGCTCATGTAAACAACAAAACGACATTATGGGCCCCCGGTGCCTCAAGATTGTTAAATTTAGAAAAAAAAGTTGCCAGTTACCATCCCAGGTGGGTACTCAACAGTCTCCAAAAATTTCACGACGATCGGATGAATAGTTTAGTCAGCTATAAAGGACATGCGCACACACACACACACATACACACACACACACACACACACACACAGACATACTTTGATTTTATATATAGATAGATAGATATAAGAAAAAAAGACATTTAGGGCCCCTGGGCCCATTTGGTGATAGATGTAAATTTCAAAAACCTTTTCATTTAATTAAGTTTCCTCATAGATATATTCCTCAAGATCGTGAAAAATTGAATGGGGGAGAATACATTAAACATATACGAAGAAAAGACATTGGGGGCCCCTTGCCCCGAAGGAATGGACATTTGAAGTTATGTGCCTACAGTATTTTAATATGGGCTACCACGTTTTTGTATTCTAATTTTGGTTTAGATCCATTCATTTACTCAGTAGCTAACGCATACACTAATTTTTATATATCTTATATAAGCAAAAAAAAGACATTAAGGGCCCCGGGGCCCATTCAGTGCAAGATATAAAGTTCAAAACCCCTGTTCATTTCAATTTGTATAATAATTGATACATGTGTCATTATTTGTCAAGATTGTTAATGACTGAATGGTGAATAAAATCTTAAACGTTTAAGAAATGTGAATTTTTGGGCCCCCAGCCCCAAAGGAATGAATATTGGCAGTTTAGTGCCCTATAGTATTTTAATATTGGCTATCAAGTTGTTATATACAAAGTTTGGTTAAGAGCCAACAATTTACACAGTAGCTAGCGCTTAAACTAATTTTTATATAGCTCATATAAGCAAAAAATGACATTATGGGCCCCCGGTGCCCCATGAGTGCTAAATTTAGAAAAAAAAGTTGCCAGTTACCATCTCAGGTAGGTACTTAACAGTCTCCAAAAATTTTATGACGATCGGATGAATGGTTTAGTCAGCTATAAAGGACATGCACACACACACACACACACAGACATACTTTGATTTTTTTTATATATAGAAAAATTAAATGTAAAAATCTACATCGACTTCTGTTTCAGTCATTGCTTTCAATAGGCCTTGTCATAATATGGCGGAAATCTATTCATAGAAATATTGGGGCTATATATATCTTTTTCAAATTATAAGGATAAATTTCATTAAGAATTTAATAAAAGATACGAGTCAATATGTAAATGTAGGTATATTGAGAAGGTTGTATCTTATCAGCTATTTGTTAATTATTCGTTAATTTAAGACAGCTTATTGGACTTGAAAAAGGAAAAAAGTTATGTAATTTTACTATGCTAACAATTTTGATAATATTTTAATTCGACTGTATTTATGCTTCAAAACATTTTTTCCGCTAAATTTATCTAAAAATAGAACATTACTCATTGACGCTCTCCGGTTTTAGAAATGACAAGGCCTATGAGATGACTCTCGGACAAAATTGGGTTGAGCCAAAAGTTCCATGGGTTTGTTAACCTTGTAATAAAATCGGGTCTACTCATTTCTTTCTGGAAATGGGTCACACTGAAGTAGTCGATCGTGTGGTGGTGGGGAAGAGGTGGGCACCAGGTAATGAGTGAAACAATAACGTTCTGTGAAGGGGCGGTTCATGAAGTAAAAGTTCAAAATCGTGATGAACATTAAAACAACAAAATTCTTATCGTCATGGAAAAATAACTAAACATCGGATCGAGTTCTTCTCTATTTAGCAGGAAAGGCTGGTCACATTCTTAGTGACTTTCGGTGTAAAAATATCAGAAAACTTAATCTGGAACATTGTTTGGGAGTTATTATTAAGTGTGACCCAGTTTGTAGTCTTAAGGTTACTAGGGCAAGCAGCTCCATTTTAATGATGATAAACGAGACATCTAGTCGCTTTGTTCTGTCATTAATTTTTGAATACACAAGTTGTTGGGTTTTTTTTAAATTAGTGTTTTTCTTAGAGTGTCGAATACAATTATTTGTTTAAAGCACAATTGTTGTAGGATGTCGGTGCAACATCAAATTAATACCTGGAACAGACTGCTCAAAAACTAAACGCGTTTAAACTGCAATGTCTTAAAATAAATTTAATTCCCTATTATTTTCATTGTCTTAGTATGTTTTTAACTTTTTCTCTATTATGCTGTAGTATAACCAAAACGACAAAGCTTAAAGGTTGGTCCACACCTCTCAAATGCTCGCGAGCATTTGAGAGGTGTGGACCAACCTTAAGATACGTCACATTTTTAAGTGTTAACATTTATTATATTAAATGAGACTTTCGAGATCTCCAAATTTTCTCATTAAAAGCTATTTACCATTGGTTTCTCGCGATCTGTCGCTATGAACGTGAGGAGCTTCCAAAATAATGACTTTTTTAAAGAACTACATTAACCGTGTGAAACACTCCGTCTTCCTAGGCTTGTGATTTAGGCACTTGAAAATAATCACATGTACAAACGTTCATGAAGTAATTAACACGGGTGTACGTTAGAAGACCAGTAATACAAATGTTCATGAACTAATTAACATGTCTGTACGTTATAGGACCAGTTGTCAGGGACAATGTTATAGGTTAATGGGGTTTTCCCGACCTGTGAATACTAATGCTATTCTGTTGAGGGGTGCGCATTATATTGAACACAATTTTAGTTATGACCAGAAGCTTAACTGGGTTTGCCGCGCACTTGACTAATTTATTTTTGGCGCCCTTGACAAATAGATATAAAAAATCCAAAAGTTAGGCAAATACTAACTTTGAATAACTTGAAGGGTTAGTCCTTGGCGCCCTTGGCAACTGCCCCGATGCCAAGTCGTTGTTACGCCTCTGGTTATGACGTAACATGAGGGGATATGACGCGATATAGTGAACATGATATAGCGACGGTTAGGAGTCGATAGGTTAGTTAGTGGATTGATGTTGCGTGTGCAAGGACAATGTTAAAGAGTTGGAAGATATTAAACTTATAGAATGTTCTGATGTTGTTGCGTGTGCAAGGACAATGTTAAAGAGTTGGAAGATATTAAACTTATAGAATGTTCTGATGTTGTTGCGTGTGCAAGGACAATGTTAAAGAGTTGGAAGATATTAAACTTATAGAATGTTCTGATGTTGTTGCGTGTGCAAGGACAATGTTAAAGAGTTGGAAGATATTAAACTTATAGAATGTTCTGATGTTGTTGCGTGTGCAAGGACAATGTTAAAGAGTTGGAAGATATTAAACTTATAGAATGTTCTGATGTTGTTGCGTGTGCAAGGACAATGTTAAAGAGTTGGAAGATATTAAACTTATAGAATGTTCTGATGTTGTTGCGTGTGCAAGGACAATGTTAAAGAGTTGGAAGATATTAAACTTATAGAATGTTCTGATGTTGTTGCGTGTGCAAGGACAATGTTAAAGAGTTGGAAGATATTAAACTTATAGAATGTTCTGATGTTGTTGCGTGTGCAAGGACAATGTTAAAGAGTTGGAAGATATTAAACTTATAGAATGTTCTGATGTTGTTGCGTGTGCAAGGACATTGTTAAAGAGTTGGAAGATATTAAACTTATAGAATGTTCTGATGTTGTTGCGTGTGCAAGGACATTGTTAAAGAGTTGGAAGATATTAAACTTATAGAATGTTCTGATGTTGTTGCGTGTGCAAGGACATTGTTAAAGAGTTGGAAGATATTAAACTTATAGAATGTTCTGATGTTGTTGCGTGTGCAAGGACATTGTTAAAGAGTTGGAAGATATTAAACTTATAGAATGTTCTGATGTTGTTGCGTGTGCAAGGACATTGTTAAAGAGTTGGAAGATATTAAACTTATAGAATGTTCTGATGTTGTTGCGTGTGCAAGGACATTGTTAAAGAGTTGGAAGATATTCAACTTGTAGAATGTTCTGATGTTGTTGCGTGTGCAAGGACATTGTTAAAGAGTTGGAAGATATTAAACTTGTAGAATGTTCTGATGTTGTTGCGTGTGGAAGGACATTGTTAAAGAGTTGGAAGATATTAAACTTATAGAATGTTCTGATGTTGTTGCGTGTGGAAGGACATTGTTAAAGAGTTGGAAGATATTAAACTTATAGAATGTTCTGATGTTGTTGCGTGTGCAAGGACATTGTTAAAGAGTTGGAAGATATTCAACTTGTAGAATGTTCTGATGTTGTTGCGTGTGGAAGGACATTGTTAAAGAGTTGGAAGATATTAAACTTGTAGAATGTTCTGATGTTGTTGCGTGTGCAAGGACATTGTTAAAGAGTTGGAAGATATTAAACTTATAGAATGTTCTGATGTTGTTGCGTGTGCAAGGACATTGTTAAAGAGTTGGAAGATATTAAACTTATAGAATGTTCTGATGTTGTTGCGTGTGCAAGGACATTGTTAAAGAGTTGGAAGATATTAAACTTATAGAATGTTCTGATGTTGTTGCGTGTGCAAGGACATTGTTAAAGAGTTGGAAGATATTCAACTTGTAGAATGTTCTGAAGTTGTTGCGTGTGCAAGGACATTGTTAAAGAGTTGGAAGATATTAAACTTATAGAATGTTCTGATGTTGTTGCGTGTGCAAGGACAATGTTAAAGAGTTGGAAGATATTAAACTTATAGAATGTTCTGATGTTGTTGCGTGTGCAAGGACATTGTTAAAGAGTTGGAAGATATTAAACTTATAGAATGTTCTGATGTTGTTGCGTGTGCAAGGACATTGTTAAAGAGTTGGAAGATATTAAACTTATAGAATGTTCTGATGTTGTTGCGTGTGCAAGGACATTGTTAAAGAGTTGGAAGATATTCAACTTGTAGAATGTTCTGATGTTGTTGCGTGTGGAAGGACATTGTTAAAGAGTTGGAAGATATTAAACTTATAGAATGTTCTGATGTTGTTGCGTGTGCAAGGACATTGTTAAAGAGTTGGAAGATATTAAACTTATAGAATGTTCTGATGTTGTTGCGTGTGCAAGGACAATGTTAAAGAGTTGGAAGATATTAAACTTATAGAATGTTCTGATGTTGTTGCGTGTGCAAGGACATTGTTAAAGAGTTGGAAGATATTAAACTTATAGAATGTTCTGATGTTGTTGCGTGTGGAAGGACATTGTTAAAGAGTTGGAAGATATTAAACTTATAGAATGTTCTGATGTTGTTGCGTGTGCAAGGACATTGTTAAAGAGTTGGAAGATATTCAACTTGTAGAATGTTCTGATGTTGTTGCGTGTGGAAGGACATTGTTAAAGAGTTGGAAGATATTAAACTTATAGAATGTTCTGATGTTGTTGCGTGTGCAAGGACATTGTTAAAGAGTTGGAAGATATTAAACTTATAGAATGTTCTGATGTTGTTGCGTGTGCAAGGACATTGTTAAAGAGTTGGAAGATATTAAACTTATAGAATGTTCTGATGTTGTTGCGTGTGCAAGGACATTGTTAAAGAGTTGGAAGATATTAAACTTATAGAATGTTCTGATGTTGTTGCGTGTGCAAGGACATTGTTAAAGAGTTGGAAGATATTAAACTTATAGAATGTTCTGATGTTGTTGCGTGTGCAAGGACATTGTTAAAGAGTTGGAAGATATTCAACTTGTAGAATGTTCTGATGTTGTTGCGTGTGCAAGGACATTGTTAAAGAGTTGGAAGATATTAAACTTATAGAATGTTCTGATGTTGTTGCGTGTGCAAGGACATTGTTAAAGAGTTGGAAGATATTCAACTTGTAGAATGTTCTGATGTTGTTGCGTGTGGAAGGACATTGTTAAAGAGTTGGAAGATATTCAACTTGTAGAATGTTCTGATGTTGTTGCGTGTGGAAGGACATTGTTAAAGAGTTGGAAGATATTCAACTTGTAGAATGTTCTGATGTTGTTGCGTGTGGAAGGACATTGTTAAAGAGTTGGAAGATATTAAACTTATAGAATGTTCTGATGTTGTTGTGTGTGGATGGACATTGTTAAAGAGTTGGAAGATATTCAACTTATAGAATGTTCTGATGTTGTTGCGTGTGCAAGGACATTGTTAAAGAGTTGGAAGATATTAAACTTATAGAATGTTCTGATGTTGTTGCGTGTGCAAGGACATTGTTAAAGAGTTGGAAGATATTAAACTTATAGAATGTTCTGATGTTGTTGCGTGTGGAAGGACATTGTTAAATAGTTGGAAGATATTAAACTTATAGAATGTTCTGATGTTGTTGTGTGTGGATGGACATTGTTAAAGAGTTGAATGATATTAAACTTATAGAATGTTCTGATGTTGTTGTGTGTGGAAGGACATTGTTAAAGTGTTGGAAGATATTAAACTTATAGAATGTTCTGATGTTGTTGCGTGTGGAAGGACATTGTTAAAGTGTTGGAAGATATTAAACTTATAGAATGTCTGATGTTGTTGCGTGTGGAAGGACAATGTTAAAGAGTTGGAAGATATTAAACTTATAGAATGTTCTGATGTTGTTGCGTGTGGAAGGACATTGTTAAAGAGTTGGAAGATATTAAACTTATAGAATGTTCTGATGTTGTTGTGTGTGGATGGACATTGTTCAAGAGTTGGATGATATTAAACTTATAGAATGTTCTGATGTTGTTGCGTGTGGAAGGACATTGTTAAATAGTTGGAAGATATTAAACTTATAGAATGTTCTGATGTTGTTGTGTGTGGATGGACATTGTTCAAGAGTTGGAAGATATTCAACTTAGAAGGTTGGGATAGTGTTGAGTTGGATTGAGCTTTATCCTGTCCTAAAGGCTAAAGTTCATACGAATACCAGAATACGGAACATAACACCAGTAATACAAACGTTCATGAAGTATATTAACACGTGTGTACGTTAGAAGAACGGGAAAATAAGCTTAAGGGGCCGTCCATAAATGACGTCACGCGATTTTAGCCGTTTTACCCTCCCCCCCCCCTCGTCACACTTCGTCACAAAAACTTACAGCCCCCCTCCAATATGTCGTCACAAAGCTTTGCCACCCCCCCCCCAAAAAAAAGCCGTATTTTCTAATTACTTGAAAATAAGCATGTTTCAAACAAATCGCTTTTTTTTTGTCATTTAAGTATGTGTTTAGTTTAAGTCTGCACTCTAATATCGTAACACGTGTGAAGCCATTGAAAAAGTCATTAAATAAATTTAAATCAATCAAATATTTAAAGGGAAATTTTATTTAAAGTAGCGCGTTTTTTATGTGACGTCACATTTCTTAAGCAGCCCCCTTCCCCTCGTCACACATCTTCACAAATGCGTGACCTACTCCCCCACCCTTTTTTAGGCGCGTGACGTCATTTATGGACGGCCCCAAGTGTTGCACTAGCGTTTCAATAAAAAGTAATTTTGATAGATTTTCAAAATGTCCATTCAATTTAAAGAATAGTTTTGATAGAATTTCAAATGCCGTTACTTTAATTAGAAGTTCTTCTTAAGTCTTACATGCTTTAGTGCAGGGGTGCGCAAACTGCGGCCGGCAATAGACCAAAGATTGCGCACCCCTGCTTTTGTGCATAATTTACTGTTGTTCCTTTTAATATTACTATATTAATTGGATATAGGATTTGAATGAACCCTATACGGTGGCGGCATATTAATTACTAGGGGCAAGTACCCGGATTTGCCTGGGTTTAACAACAACAGCAACAACAACAAAACCAACAACAGCAACAAAACAACAAAAACAAACAACACAAACAAAACAACAACAAACAACAACTACAACAACAACAGCAACAACAACAAAGCAACAACAACAAAACAACAACTACAACAGCAACAACAACAAAGCAACAACAACATGAAGGACATTGTCGTCGCAGGGCAAGGGATGTGGACAACAACAACAGCAAAAACAACACAAAAGCAACAACAGCAACAACAGCAACAACAACAAAAACAAAACAACAACAAAAACATCAACAACAAAACAACAACTACAACAACAACAGCAACAACAACGTGAAGGACATTGTCGTCGCAGGGCAAGGGATGTGGACAACAACAACAACAACAACAGCAAAAGCAACAACAAAAGCAACAACAAAAAAAAATATTTTATGGCGATAATCGCCTTCTTGTTAATCTCGACACCAAAATGTTTATTATTTTGCGTCATTATTTTAAGTCTCAATTTTTAATAATTTTTATTTTATACTAGCAGACCCGTCGTGCGTTGCAACGATCTCTTTAAAAATGAATAAATTGAAAGAAACCAAAGATTGGTATGTTTTAAAAGAATTATGCCATAAACCTTCGGGGAAGTGAGACAAAAAAAGTCCAAGTTTAATAGCAAACTGTTACATAAATTAATAATTAAAAACTTACAAAAGGAAAAACGATATTAAGAGGCCCAGCCAAAAAATGAGTGATAATTTAATTTTTTTATTGCCATTGTACTCAAGCTAAATTTCTCAATATCGTGTAAAATTGAATGGGGAATTAAATTGTTACCGTGCAGTAAAAAGGACATTTGGGGCCCCCAGCTCCGAGGGAATGGAGATTAGGAGTTCAGTGCCCTATAGTAATATATTATAGCTATATACTGATATAAAAAACGAAATTTAGGGGCCCCTGGGCCCATTCGGTGAAGGATTTCAATTTAAAAAATGCTGTTCATTTTAATTCAGTTTCCTCATAGATATATTCCTTAAGATCGTGAAAAATTAAATGGAGAAAACTATCTCAAACATATACGAAGAAAAGACATTTGGGGCCCCAGGCCCCGAAGGAATGGAAATTTGAATTTCTGTGCCCTATAGTATTTTAATATCGGCTGCCAAGTTTTTGTATACAAATTTTGGTTAAGGTCCATTCATTTACTCGGTAGCTAACGCATAAACTTATTTTTATATACCTCATATAAGCAAAAAACTACATTATGGGCCCCAGGGCCTAATTATCGCAAGAAATAAAGTGCGAAAGACATTTTAATTTGAATAAATTTCAAAATACATACATTTATTTATATGTCTCAATATTGAATGAACGATAAAATATTGAACATTTACTAAAAATGAAATTTTGGGCCCCCTGCCCCAAGGGAATGAAAATTAGGAGTTCAGTGCCCTATAGTAATAAAATATAGACCCTTAAGTTTTTATATATTAAGATGGGTCAAGATCCATTAATTTTCTCAGTATTTAACGCGAATACTAATTTTTATACAGCTAATATAAGGAAAAAAACGACATTTAGGGGCCCCTTTAGTGAAAGGTGTCAATTTCAAAAACCTGTTCATTTAATTCAGTTTCCTCATAGATATATTCCTCAAGATCGTGAAAAATTGAATGGGGAAAAATATCTTAAACATATACGAAGAAAAGACATTTGGGGCCCCCGGCACCGAATATATTGACATTAGAAGTTTAGAAACCTTAATTATGTCAATATGGGCTACTACATTTTTGTATACAAATTTTGGTTAAGATGCATTCATTTACTCAGTAGCTAACGCAAAAACTAATTTTTATATAGCTCACATAAGCAAAAAACGACATTAAGGGCCCCAGTGCAAGATATAAAATTCAAAATACCTGTTCATTTCAATGTGTATAATAATGGATACATGTGTCATTAGTTGTCAATATTGTTAATAATTGAATGGTGAATAAAATCTTAAACGTTTAAGAAAAAGAATTTTTTGGGCCCCCAGCCCCGAAGGAATGACTATTAGGAGTTCAGTTCCCTTTAGTGTTTTAATATTGGCTATCAAATTTTTATATACAAAGTTTGGTTAAGATCCATCAATTTACACAGTAGCTAGCGCTGAAACTAAATTTTATATAGCTCATATAAGCAAAAAATGACATTATGGGTCCCCGGCGCCCCATGAGTGATAAATTTAGAAAAAAAGTTGCCAGTCTCCAAAAGTTTCATGATGATCGGATGAATGGTTTAGTCAGCTATAAAGGACATGCACACAGACATACATTGATTTTTATATATATAGATTAACAAAAACGACATTAAGGGCCCCCGGGCCCAAATCGGTGCAAGAGAATAACTTTAAAATACCTGTTCATTTCAATCTGTATCATGATAGATATATTAGTCAATGCTTTTCAAGATCGTGTAAATCATAACGGGAATAAAGTATTTAACGCTTACAAAAAAAAAGGATTTTGGGCCCCCGGCCCCGAAGGAACGGACATTAGGAGTTCAATGCCATATGGTACTTTAATATAGGCTATCAAGTTGTTATGTACCAAGTTTGGTCAATATCCATTCATTTTCCAAGCAGCTAAGCCCTAAACTAATTTTTATAAAGCACATATTAGAAAAAATTCTCATTATGGGCCCCCGGCGCCCCATGAGTGTTAAATTTTGAAAAAAAGTAGCCTATTTCCATCCCGGGAGCGTACTCAAAAGTCTCCAAAAGTTTCATGGCGACCGAATGAATGGTATAGTCAGCTAACGGAAATAAAGTATTTAACGCTTACAAAAATAAAGATTTTGGGCCCCCGGCCCCGAAGGAACGGACATTAGGAGTTCAATGCCATATGATACTTTAATATAGGTTATCAAGTTGTTATGTACCAAGTTTGGTCTAGATCCATGCATTTTCCAATCAGCTAAGCCCTAAACTAATTTTTATATAGCACATATAAGAAAAAATTCTCATTATGGGCCCCCGGCGCCCCATGAGTGTTAAATTTTGAAAAAAAGTAGCCTATTTCCATCCCTGGAGCGTACTCAAAAGTCTCCAAAAGTTTCATGGCGATCGGATGAATGGTTTAGTCAGCTATAACAGACATGCATACATACATACTTTGATTTTTATATATATAGATAGCTCATTTAAGGAAAAATTACATTTTGGGCCCCCGGCCCCCAGTATCTTATATATATGGAACGCAACCTGTTTAATAACCTTTCCGGTATAATTTTGTGTACGTGTACCAAATTTCACGTTATTTGGTTGTCTGGATCTTGAGTTATTAGGGAACAGACAGACAACCAGACAGACAACAAATGCGTCTTATATGTATATAAAAATAAAGAATTAACACTATGCGGTGCCGGCATATTAATTATTAACCCTATACGGTGCCGGCATATTAATTATTAACCCTATACGGTGCCGGCATATTAATTATTAACCCTATACGGTGCGGCATATTAATTATTAACACTATACGGTGCCGGCATATTAATTTTTTAACACTATACGGTGCGGCATATTAATTATTAACACTATACGGTGCCGGCATATTAATTATTAACCCTATACGGTGCCGGCATATTAATTATTAACCCTATACGGTGCCGGCATATTAATTATTAACCCTATACGGTGCCGGCATATTAATTATTAACACTATACGGTGCGGCATATTAATTATTAACACTATACGGTGCGGCATATTAATTATTAACACTATACGGTGCCGGCATATTAATTATTAACACTATACGGTGCCGGCATATTAATTATTAACACTATACGGTGCGGCATATTAATTTTTAACCCTATACGGTGCCGGCATATTAATTTTTTAACACTATACGGTGCCGGCATATTAATTATTAACACTATATGGTGCGGCAAATTAATTATTAATCCGGGTTGACACCAACCCTTAAGACCGCCTTGTGTCTACATTATTCCAGCAGTCAATAGACATGTTCGGAGCTCGTTGTTTCTTGTCAATAGCAAACATTAATGTCTATCTAATTATAGTGGTTCAAGACCACTGTTGGTGTCAGACATGGATGCTTACTTTCCCCCATCCTCTTCAACCACTTCCTTGAAAGGATTATGACAAATGTGCTAGAAAACCATGTCGGAACAGTCAGCATCGGAGGGAGGATTATAACCAACCTACGCTTCGCCGATGACATAGACGCCTAGCTGGCAGCGAGGACGAACTGAAAGAATTCCTTGCAAAACAAGTGAAAACAGCAAAGGCGTACGGCATGATAATGAATGCATAAAAGACCAAGGTTTATGGCAAATAGAAAATTCACAAATGAGATTCGGATAAACGGGCGAAAACTCGAAGAGGTCTCCACCTTTAAATATCTAGGGATCATAATATCCGACGTAGGCTCAAAGCCAGAAATTCTTGCCAGATTGGCCCAAATAATGGCTGCATTGAGTAAACTAAAGCACATCTGGCAAAGCAAGAAACTCTCCCCGAGATGAAAGATCCGACAAATGCGCTCTCTGGCGATGTCGGTCTTCTTGCATGGTTGTGAGGCTTGGACGCTCACTGCAGACCTCCAAAGAATAATCAATGCGCTTGAGATGAGATGTTTCAGAAAGATATTGAACATCTCCTACACAGCGCACATCACAAACGAAGCGGTCCGCAACACAATAAGTACTGTCATTGGCTCCTACGAGGACCTTCTCACCTCCATTAAGAAGAGGAAACTACGATGGTACGGACACGTGACAAGCTCTGGGGGTCTCGCAAGGCACATGCAGTCCAGGGAGGAAGGAAAAGAGGCAGACAAAGGAAGAGATGGGAAGACAATATCAAGGAGTGGACCGGCCTGTCATTCAGCGACTCTCAAAAGGCAGCACAGGACCGTGACAAATGGCGTGTGTTAGTGTGCAGTTCACGATGGTGCTCCAACGACCCAACGACGGGTTAAGGGATAGTTCAGTTCAGTTCATTTCAAATATATGTCAGTGCCTTCTGTATGACCTTACTTCTAGTTAGTGTCTTCTGTAAGATCTTGTCACTAGTCTGTGTGTTCTATATGGTTGTTCTTCAATTCATTGTTTTCTACATCAGAGCTTGTCAAACTTTTTAGTATGGCGGATCGGCAGGATTTTTTCCATTGCGCCAGGGACCAATGCACTATTTTTCCTGTGCAGACGTGGTAGCGACATGAGCCCCCAAAATAACCTACAGCTCTAAGACATTTGGCGTGAATTTGGTTAGTTATATGCTACATTTGGTTAGTTATATGCTACATTTGGTTAGTTATATATATATGCTACATTTGGTTAGTTATATGCTACATTTGGTTAGTTATATGCTACATTTGGTTAGTTATATGCTGCATTTGGTTAGTTATATGCTACATTTTGTTAGTTATATGCTACATTTGGTTAGTTATATGCTACATTTGGTTAGTTATATGCTACATTTGGTTAGTTATATGCTACATTCGGTTAGTTATATGCTACATTCGGTTAGTTATATGCTACATTTGGTTAGATATATGCTACATTTGGTTAGTTATATGCTACATTCGGTTAGTTATATGCTACATTCGGTCAGTTATATGATACATTTGGTTAGTTATATGCTATATTTGGTTAGTTATATGCTACATTTTGTTAGTTATATGCTACATTTGGTTATTTATATGCTACATTTGGTTAGTTATATGCTACATTAGGTTAGTTATATGCTACATTCGGTTAGTTATATGCTACATTCGGTTAGTTATATGCTACATTTGGTTAGATATATGCTACATTTGGTTAGTTATATGCTACATTCGGTTAGTTATATGCTACATTCGGTCAGTTATATGATACATTCGGTTAGTTATATGCTACATTCGGTTAGTTATATGCTACATTTGGTTAGTTATATGCTACATTTGGTTAGTTATATGCTACATTTGGTTAGTTATATGCTACATTTGGTTAGATATATGCTACATTTTGTTAGTTATATGCTACATTTGGTTAGTTATATGCTACATTTGGTTAGTTATATGCTACATTCGGTTAGTTATATGCTACATTTGGTTAGATATATGCTACATTTGGTTAGTTATATGCTACATTCGGTTAGTTATATGCTACATTCGGTCAGTTATATGATACATTTTGTTAGTTATATGCTACATTTGGTTAGTTATATGCTACATTTTGTTAGTTATATGCTACATTTGGTTAGTTATATGCTACATTTGGTATTTATATGCTACATTTGGTTAGTTATATGCTACATTCGGTTAGTTATATGCTACATTCGGTTAGTTATATGCTACATTTGGTTAGATATATGCTACATTTGGTTAGTTATATGCTACATTCGGTTAGTTATATGCTACATTCGGTCAGTTATATGATACATTCGGTTAGTTATATGCTACATTCGGTTAGTTATATGCTACATTCGGTTAGTTATATGCTACATTTGGTTAGTTATATGCTACATTTGGTTAGTTATATGCTACATTTGGTTAGTTATATGCTACATTTTGTTAGTTATATGCTACATTTGGTTAGTTATATGCTACATTTGGTTAGTTATATGCTACATTTGGTTAGATATATGCTACATTTCATCCAAAAATTTCGAAAATAATAATCGCTTGTCTTCACAGGTCTTGATGGTCGTGGGCGGTAACTACTTTACTTCAACTATGCTCTTCATCGTCAAGGGCTGGAACTTTGAATTGTTCTCTAAAAATATTTCTTTGAAATAAAAGGTGTCAAATGTTGTGCCTCATTTTATCAATGATGAAAAATTATATTAATAGATAATAGGGGTGTACCGGATTTCGGCTACGGTAAATCCGGAATTCGGCCATTTTTAAAAATCCGGCTCCGGTCCAATTTTGCCAGATTCGGGTTGGATTTAGCAATAGCATCGTACCACTTCCAGTTAACTATTCTTCGCTGATGTAAATAAAAAAAAATTAATAAAAATAATAAAAACCCACTCGTTTTGAATTTTAACTGTGCAATCACATCATGAGTTTGTTGGACTTGAATAAAGTGGTAACTCGGTAGACGTCTGCTTTGGTATAAGTCCAACTCTGTATACGTCCTGTTTTGACGCGAAACAATTTGCTTGGTATACGCTTATCTCGCTAAGGTTCGTTGGTCCGTGTGCAAAGTGAAAAAAACTCGTTTGCAAAGTTGCACAGTATCCATTTGTTGTGCAATATTTTACAAAATTTGCTGCGCGGTCATTCTAAACTGCTGCGTGGCGTTAGTAAAATTCTGCGCAAATCTATTGTTTGAGTTTGGGGGGGGGGACATATTTATTAAAATTCAGTGCTACTAGTGTATTACCCGTCAAAATGACAGAAGTTTTCAAAATAAATATATTTCAGCTAAAATCTATTAATTTTGAAAAAAATACACATCACAATAAAAAATAATGTAATACAGAACTTTCATTTAATTTATTTATTTTTATTTTATTCATTTAATTTATTTCCATATTGAACAATTTTATGCGGACCTTTGAAAAGGGTTATTTTTGGTGCAGTAATTTTTTTCAAGGCTTCTTTTTTTAGTGGTGCGCTGCTTTCTAAAATTAATAGCGCTAAGGACGGACACACGGACATACATAGCAAATTATGTGTATTGATTATTTCTTTCCTGCTTTTTTTGGAGTAGATTGAAGTGAACTAATCACCAAAATTTGGGGGACTCTCTTTCATCCTCCATGATCTGCGATTATGGCTACGTATTGAAATAAATGCAGAAATAATATTAATTAATAATTTAAATATATTATCAATTCATGATTTTTTAGTAAAAAAGGCGAGGACGTGGTCACAACTGAAATTAATTGTTTTATTTTTTTTAAATATATATAGCCTATTTATAATATCAATAAACTTAACTATAATTTAATTGGACCAGTTCAAAAATTAATCTATTTCAAATTTAACACACACAAAATAATAATAATAATTAAAAGGATATTTTTAAAAAAATAATAATAATTAATAATTATTGAAATTAATCTAATTTAATTTATTTTATTTTTTATTATGTGTGCTTATTGTTGTAAATTGACATCTTTCAAGGATTGATATTAATGGCTGCAAACGGAAGATTATAATAATATTTTTCTTTCGTTTCATGATAAATTCTGAGGACTGGCAGCTGATGGTCTTCGGACCTGCACCGGTCCGCGGACCACCACTTTGAGTACCACTGTTCTACGTGACCTTATTTATAATTGTCACATCAAGACACTCGTGCTGTAAAAATTATAGACAGACTTTAGTTAATCATTGTTTGGAGTTACATTTAAGTTAATCTCAACATTACGTGGCGGCTAAAGTTTTGGAATATTACATACAAGATTTTTGTCCTGTGACAGCAGCGCGGCCGAAGTGATCGTATCAGTTTCGATCATTTTTTGCGAACAAATATTCAACGCTGTCTTTTAAAATGGAGTATCAACGTCAGACTGAAGTTTTTGTCTGGACAAAGTAAAGGATCCGTCGAGCCATGGAATTCTAAAGTTGTATCCCCTCTCTCGATAGTCTTTTCATTCATCCATTTATTTATTTGTCAAAATATTTTTTTAAAAAGTATTTTCAAAGAACACTCGTTTGTTGAATAAAACGTGCATGGCGTGTACATAAGTAGAGTTGAGGAACGCGCACAGTTGAGGAATGCGCACAGTTGAGGAACGCGCACAGTTGAGGAACGCGCACAGTTGAGGAACGCGCACAGTTGAGCAACGCGCACAGATAATGATTTTCACGTATGTAACCTAATTAATAAAAATTTTCCTACTTAAATGGCTTGTTCTCTTTCTTAATCATTACTGCACTTTTAATTACGCTTTTCTTCTTCTTCTTTTTTTTTAAAGCAGAGGTACACCGAATAAATCAAATTTTTGCTCACCTTAAGGATTTAATAATTGGCAGAAAATAAGTCCCAAGAAGCCAGCCTATCAAGATGTAAGTGTAAGTGCTCAAAACAACCGCAATATCCGTAAATGGAAGGAATTAGAAACCAGACTTTAAAAAGGAAAGATTATTGAAAAAGAACATAAGTATATTGTGAAGAAAGCAAAATGATGGCAACAAGTTCTTGTTAAAATTTTTGACATTGTTAAATTCCTGGCAAAACAGAATTCGGCTTTTCTCGGCCACGGAGATGAAAATGATGCTAAACTTATGGAATCATTGGCAAGATTTTCGAAACAGGTGTATCTACTTGCAAAGAACGATCCATTACTCCAAGAAAATCAAATAAAATGTAAAATCGTCAGAAGTTCAATCACTTATATGTCACCTGCCCAACCCCGCCGCCAGACGTGTTTGGTCCCCTAACAACTGGTTACATGTGGACCCCTCTAGGCTCTGCCTCGTACCGGATGCCTGTTCCCAGGTCCCCGCATGCCAAAAACCTTGAAAGATGTATACAAAATGACCAAAATGTAGCTTATCCGGCAGCGATAATGCTGCCTAGTTAGACTGCAAGTAGGAAAGCCAGCGAAAGCAGATGGCGGAATTGAAATAATACATTATTGAGATAGGCATATGCAACGGGTTACTTGTAACGTTACAATTACAGGGGGACCTCGCTAAGTCGAACTTCCCTAAGTCGAAAACCTCCCTATATCGAATTAAATTGTTAGGTCCCGGCTAAATTCCATAAGATTAATGTATTTTAGATCTCCTTAACTCGAAAAGTTTTGGCCTCCAGCCTCCGTAAGTCGAATTTTACAAGGCGATTGTGTAAAACTAGTAAAAGGAAAAATATCACTTGTGTCGGTGTTTCAAAGCTAAGTCGGCTTCCTTTCATATGAAACATCAGACACCGCCTCTCCTTATTGTCAAGCCTTCTCGCTTGTATTGCTCCTCCCCTTCAATATCAACATTTTATCAACATTAATCATTGATTAATCTGCGCCTATTACACCATTTTCCTTAACTCGAAAACTCGGTAAATCGATTTTTTTTTCTGGTCCCTTTGAGTTCGACTTAGAGAGGTCCAACTGTATATCAATGCAATGATTAGGAGTAACATCTGGGTATATTTTTAATACGTACTAGCCTAACGATTAGGGTTATCTACATGGTGTACAATCAGTATGGTAAGGTAAGATTCTGTATTTATAAACATACTTACTATATCAGTATGTCTAGAGCAGGGGTCCTGAAACTTTTTGTCTGAGAGAGCCAGAAACACCAAATATTTTGAAAAGTAATTCTGTGAGGGTCATACATTATGTTTAAAACTAAAAAATCAAGAAAATGTGTGCATTTTGTGTAATTTTAACACTGAAAGTACAAAAATTATGTCTCTGAATTCTTTTTAAAAACATTGTTATGCTGTTGTTTTTATGCAATTAATATGTAGATCAAATGAGTCTAAATAAAGTTGTTGTTTTTTTATAAACGAACATTTGTCTGAGAGCCAGATGCAGCCATCAATAGAGCCACATCTGGCTCGCGAGCCATGGTTTCCCGACCCCTGGTCTAGAGTAAGATCTAAATAGACACAGCTCCCTGTCTTTGAGAAGCATGCCGCTTCCGGCGCCCGGGCCCCTTTGACAAGCGTGCTTCCCACGATACGAGCACGTTGACTTAATTGGTTGACAACGTCTACTTAATTGGTTGACAACGTCTACTTAATTGATTGACAACGTCTACTTAATTGGTTGACAGCGTCTACTTAATTGGTTGACAACGTCTACTTAATTGGTTGACAGCGTCTACTTAATTGGTTGACAGCGTCTACTTAATTGGTTGACAGCGTCTACTTAATTGGTTGACAACGTCTACTTAATTGGTTGACAGCGTCTACTTAATTGGTTGACAGCGTCTACTTAATTGGTTGACAGCGTCTACTTAATTGGTTGACAACGTCTACTTAATTGGTTGACAGCGTCTACTTAATTGGTTGACAGCGTCTACTTAATTGGTTGACAGCGTCTACTTAATTGGTTGACAACGTCTACTTAATTGGTTGACAACGTCTACTTAATTGGAGCATGCGGGCATTTAACCATCCACTTGGATTGTTCTTAGTTGTAAGCTAAATGTGTTAACTTTTTTGTTACATGTACCTTGAATAATTGTCTGAATATATATATGGGCGCACAGCATCAGCATAAAAAAAATCAAGCGTGGCTGACGCTTCCGTTGGGGCCCAGGACTAGAGTCCCGTTTGCCTTAATACCAGCTATGAGAAAGCCTTCTAGAGCAGGCTTCTCAAACTTTTTAGTATTGCGGACCAGCAGGAGTTTTTTCCATTGCAACAGGGACCGGTGCACTATTTTCCCCGTACTACATGGTAGCGAAATTGTTGTTCGTCCGTCGTGGTCGACGATGACCACTCTCATCATATTTGCTGGGCCGCCACATGTGTCCTCTGGTGGCTTATTAACCCTATTCTGGCACGAAAAAGGCGTCCGCATGTCGGACAAGAGATGGATGCGGTCCCTTCAGGAGAGTTTTGGATACGGTCCTTTCTGGCTTGACGTTTTAACTTGGCAGCCTGTTGTCTATTAGTGTAGCGAAATTAGCCCCTACATTTCCTACAACCCTAAACTAAAACATTGGCATGAATTCAGCTTGTTTTATGCTACATGTCATCGAACAATTTTGAAGGGAATAATTTTAAATCTGAATTGCTTATTTACGACTTTCTAATTTATCGTATTAAAATCGTTTTAAATTGAAACTGTTTTTAAAAATGTGTATACCGACTTGGGCCTAAGTTTCAATAAACGACGCGGTGGTCGAGGGGCAGCGCGCTCGACTGGCGTACCGATGGTCACGGGTTCGAATCCATGTCAAGGCTAGGATTTTTTCCCGGGGCCTAGGGCGTCCCTGAGTCACCCAGCTCCGAATGGGTACCTAACACTAGTTAGGCGGCTGGGTAATGCGTGGAACCCACAAAAGCCGTGGCCTGTGAACGCTGCATCACTTGCCAACAAACCATCTGTCATGGTCTGTGGACGCAATTATCTTCTGCATAGAATGAGCGTCTGTATAGATAAGATAAGACTTAAACTCTGGAGTTTGAAGGCTTCATTGCATTCAATAGATCATCGCTGCAATTAACACATTGTGGTTTTAGGATATCGGAGTCATCCACGTCCACACTCAAAAAACCGAATCATCGAATAGATGAAAAGTCATATTTTAGAGTGAAGCTAGTCAGAATTTGTTTAATATTTTAGAGTGAAGCTAGTCAGAATTTGTTTAATATTTTAGAGTGAAGCTAGTCAGAATTTGTTTAATATTTTAGAGTGAAGCTAGTCAGAATTCGTTTAATATTTTAGAGTGAAGCTAGTCAGAATTTGTTTAATATTTTAGAGTGAAGCTAGTCAGAATTCGTTTAATATTTTAGAGTGAAGCTAGTCAGAATTCGTTTCACTGAAGAAGCTTTGTTGTCATTTATGTCTCCATCACCTAATTCTGAAGACGAGTCTGAATTTGTTTGATGCTCAGCATTCATATTTCATCTCTTTATAAACATTTTTAAAAATTAAGAAATAAATAGAAGTAAAAAAAATATTTAAAAAAAACACGTTTTAATTAGCGGACTACAAAGAAGAAAATAATTTTAAACTTATAAGTTCAAGTACTTTCAGTACGTTTTTAGTCATATTAAATCAAAGTACTTGAACTAGATTTTTCTTTTATATCTTATACGTTCTGCGGACCGGTGGCTGATGGCCCAGACCACCACTTTGAGAAGCACTGTTCTAGAGAGCGTCAGTTTAGCAAATGTTATATCGCACTATGTCAACAAAGTACAAAGTGTACACTAAAATTGACTATTATATTTACTATTTTTCATTTGTCTATTAAGCATAAAATGACTGATATAATAATTGATATTGACATCTCCAGTATTAAAGTAAAGAGCTTGGCTTGAGGAAAGGCAGAGAATTTCAGTTTTAGATCATGAAAGGAAATCTTTTCAATTTTTATTTCTAACATAAAATTTATAATTTTCTTAGCATTAATTTCCAATACAGTTCTCTTTCTTTACAAAAGACTCTAACTTCGTAAGGAGGGGCGGCAGATAACTCAACATACGCCGCTGCATGCTACTACTTTACCAAATACTACGCAGTAGACAGAACAAAAAACTTTGAAACCAAAACTATTTTTTTGTTCATACGATGACAACAATTATTTACTAGCAAATTTTAATCAATCACTAAAAAATAGTCCTCCACGATCGAATCGATGTAATTGAAATTGTATTACCCTCTTCAACAAACATTAATGCAATACGCAATTTTGAGCACACCGGATATATAGTATTTACCGGCAACCAACGCAGATGTGAAATCTTTGCCGCACTCCCACGCGGCCGGAGGCTTTTATTGATTACTTTCGTTAAGAAAACAAATTATGCAATCCCTGCATCTTGTTTCAGTGCTCTCCCTCGTATTATTTGAATTATTAATTTAATTACCTTCTCTAGATGGCCTACATGGCGCAATCTCGCTCTCCTTTAAAAATACAACTTAAAGTGCAGTGAATGGTGGTTGTCATAAAGTTCTCTTTAAAGTGGATAAAAATGAAGTGATTGGTTATTGTAAAAAATATTAACTTTAATTACAGTCATTGCTGGGATACTATTTATTGTTATAAGTTATAATGATTACTAAAAGTGAAGAGATTTGTGATTTTGGTGGTTTTCAAAAATCAATATTAATTTTAAAATAAGTAAAATGTAAAAAAATCTTTTTTTCAAAAGGACACGCTTTTATTTACAAACATTTACAGACTGAAACGCGCTGATCTCCCCTGCCCTTGATGTAAACACGGGAATATGGTAAACGAAGGCTGGAGTGAAACCAGTGAGCCGTGGAGGTCAACTCTAGCAGACGACTATACATTCTAAATAGTGATAAATAGAGATAAACTAAAAATTGATTAATTTAATTACGGTACATTCGATCGATCTGAAATTTTGATACAACGCATTGTCATCCAAGATCTATCTGCGGTAAAATTTTGAGATCTCTAGGACCATCAGAAGTGGTTTAATTTTACGTTACAAGATTTGAAGGAAGGATGGATGGTTACAACATACAAACAATGTGACTTAAATAAAAGCGTGTAATAATAACAAAAAATTATTAAGCAAGTTAAGGGTGAAACTAAAGAGATAGTAAACTATTAAATGTGTCAACAAAAACTTGACACTTTGGCTGCCATGTCATATTCTAACGGAATGCAAGCAGGAAGTGACTTTGTTTCTTTGTATTTAAATTATTGATGATATTAAGGCTATACTATATGTTAATATAAATTAATGAAAGTCTCACAAGGGCATCAATTTACGACTAAACCACACGGGTGGCTAACCATGTGGTTAATCTTGAAAAGTTTATATATTATATAGGGCTGCGGAAATTTATGATTAATTTCTCGATTAATCGTTAAAAATTTTATCTATTAAATATCGATTAAAATAATTTTAATCTATTAAATATCGATTAAAATAATTTTAATCGATAAAATTCGATTAAAATTTAAGAAAATATTTATTATATTTTTTAAATTTTTTTAGTCATAAATAATAAATTATTAATAATTTATATATATTTTTTTACGTACAAACATCTCCCGCATAATATTAAAATTTATTTTATTAATTTATGTTGACCGGCAGACGTCAACTATAAAATGGCTGACAGCCAGAGCCGTATTTACACCATTTTGGGCACAGGGCAAAGAAATGGTGTTGGGCCCTTCCCCCGCAGGAATAAAAATGAATATACATAATATATATAAATAAACATATTCCCATGGGGCCCATATGCTCGTGGGCCCCCGGGCAAATGCCCAATGGGCCTATGCATTAAGACGACCCTGCTGACAGCATCAGCGCAGTTAAATTTAAACATATAACTAGAAAGTTGAGCAAATATGTTGTTTTTAAGCTAACTGCGGATGGCAAAGTCGAAGATGGTGAAAACACTTACTGTGTCCACTGCCATAAACAATTCTCTTTTAAAGGATCAAATACATCGCTGACGTACCACCTTCAGCACAAATCAAGTATCAACACATTGTCATGAAATTTAGTTCAAAATATTCTTAATTTTCAATGTCCGTGAGAAATGTTCAGTTTAATGACGTCATAAATTTCTATTTTTGGTTTTAATCGAAATTATTGATTAATTAATCGATAATTTTTCAAAATTTAACGATTAAATTTAAATTAATCGATAACAGCCCTAATATTATACTGTACTGTATTATTATAGGTAGCCCACATTTCTCCATTTGTTTTTCCTTCCAGTTAAACTGTTATTTATGTTTTGAGATTGCACATGTAAATGTGTTACATACTGAGAAGTGCAGAACCGTGCCATGTAGGTTTGTCAATGATTTTAAGAGATGAACAAACAAAAATACCAAAAAATGCCCTTGCCCTTAGACCCATTTCAAATACGAAAATGTGATTGCAATAATACCACTACACCACAGAGAAAGGAGGTGCTAGCCTCATAACTCGGGGTATTGTGTATACCTTTTTAAGGGCCATCGATATATAACTTCACGCGATTAGGGATGATTTCCCCCCATACCTCCAAATTGTCACAAAAAGTTAGGCCTCCCTCAAATATGACATCATAAAGCTTTGCGTCCCCCTACCCCCCACACCACACAAAAGCCATATTATTCTATTTGAAAATGAGCATGTTTCAAATCACTTTATGGTCATTTAAGTATGCATTCAGTGTCAGGCTGCTCTCTAATATCGTAGGGAAAAACATGAAATAAATAGGTCTAGGACGGCTAAAATTAGCATAACATCATTTTTGATGTGACGTCACAGTTCTTAAACTTCCCCTCCCCACTCTGTCACAAATGTGACACCCCCCCCCGGTGCGTGACGTCGTTTACGGATGGCCCCTAAACAGATTTCTTTATCACAAAACTTTACAGAAGACAGTTGTTACATGTCAAAACTTTATTCAACCATTTATTTTTCACCATGAGTTGATTATGTCCTCATTGGATTCATTTGAATCATACAATTTGTATAACTCTCATTGAATAGGTATATTAAAATTCAACACAATAGATAAAAACTAGTAAACATTTAAGTTCCATCATTTTTTTTAGTTTGAGTATGTAACTAAAATGTACAAGTTACTTTGAAATAAAAAGAAGTACAGATCAGAAGCCCATACATTACTTCCAGAATTTATTGTTAAAACATTACATTTTAAGAATATCCACTTATAAAATTGTTTAGACTTAACTAATTGTTGAAAAACATTATTTTACTGTTCAACTTCTCAATCTTTGAATTAAAAACTAAATTTTACAACATTAAAAAAAAACAACTAACATCACTAGTAAAAGTTTTTTAAAAAAACAATATGAAGAAATAGAGGTCTGGAGAAATAGAGGTCTGGAGAAAAAAAATCATTTCAAGAAAAAAACAATGAAGTTTTAAAATTCCAATTAAAATATTTCAAATAAAATAAATGATAGGATATTTATAGATTAAGCCAAATATGATACCAATAAACTATTGCCTGGAATTGAAGATTTTTGTCCAAATCATTCTAAACCCTTTGTGCCTCACATAGACAATCTATTCAAGATTATCATATTAAGACAACAATTAGGAGACATTAGAAATCAACACAATCACAAGACAACAAGACAATAGTCAGAAGACATCCATCACCAGGTTGCCATGGGGAAATGAGTGGTTTCTGTACATCACTCTGATTAGTATCACAAGTAAAAACAACTCATGTGATAATACAAAAATGAGTATAAAATTGTGAAATGACACAAGATGAGTTTAATTGCAATGAACATCCAAGTCACCAAAAATATAGGTTCTTTTTTTTATATTCATTGACTCCAATATGTTTCATACCCTTCTTTTTCAATAGAGATTTTTATAAATAATTACTGCATTCCTCTGTGAAATAATGATTACATAAGCCCTGTGAATATCCATGACTATGAAAGGATAATCAACTCTATATTTTCTGGTGATACACACAGCCTGATTTTTTTGGGGTTGCAAACCATATTTTATTAAACATTTATAGGTTAATATGAAATTAAATATTTAATATTTGTAAATTAAGATAAAAAAATATTAGAAAAAAATAATGCAATCTTTTTAAAATTTCTAGCATGGACAATTAAAACGCTAAAGATAAAATTTTAAAAATGAATATTTTATTATTTTAAATTTATGATACAGATTTTTTCTCAAATTTGAACTAAGTTGTTTAAAGATGCATTTTAATTATATCTGTTACACTTTTAATAATCCACTTCCTTAAAAAAATGTATCAAAGCTTCTATAATAAATATTGCATCAAACATGAGTGGATCTGTATTTCAGGAATAAAACAGACTTCTCAATAAATAAGAGATTTTTTTGAATAAGTATCTTTAAGATTATTTAAATAAGGTTACAACTTAACAAAGCTGAACACAAAAAAAATTAGATAGATTCCTTTTTTTATCAAATAAATACTAAATATGCAAGACTAAACAAAATAATCCTTTTCTGGAAACTCAAAAGTGTGACCATATAATTAATGTCTAGGAAAAGTTAAGAGGTACATTTGTTTAATTTGGTGTACACACAAAATATGTACATGATAACAAAAAGTTAGTTTTTTTTTAAAAATCATATTGCAACAATATCAAAGGAAGTGGTGTAAAAGATGATTTGATTCTGTGTGTGCCACTCATTTAAATTTTTTTTTACACTTAGCGTCAGGAATACACAAAAAAGGTTTAATAAGATATGAAAAGAAAATACAAGGATGCAAAAATATATTCTTCATATTCCTGCAATTTTTTTAAAAGTGCTGCTCACAATTTTAACAGCAGAAAGTAAAACAAGTTTTCTCTTACTTTTAATCTTTGCTGTTAAGCTAAAACCACCCAAATATTCCTTATTTTCCTATACCAATATTTATATAACCACCCAAATATTTTATTTTCCTATACCAATGTTTATATAACCAACCAAATATTCTATTGTTATATACCAAAGTTTATATAACCACCCAAATATGCTATTTTCCTATACCAATGTTTATATAACCATCCAAATATGCTATTTTCCTATACCAATGTTTATATAACCACCCAAATATGCTATTTTCCTATACCAATGTTTATATAACCACCCAAATATGCTATTTTCCTATACCAATGTTTATATAACCACCCAAATATGCTATTTTCCTATACTAATGTTTATATAACCACCCAAATATGCTATTTTCCTATACTAATGTTTATATAACAATGGAACCTTGCTCAAGACTGTCTGACTTTCAGCTCTTCCTCATCCTCACAGACAGAGTCAAGAGTTGTTTCTGGTTCATCCTTGCTCAGTTTTGGTGATCTTATGAAAGCTGCTGGCTCCTCGCCTTTCACCACTTTTTCATTAATTATCACAGTAGTTATGTTGGACCCTGGTACTTCAAACATAGAATCCAGAAGAATTGACTCCTAAAATGAAATTAAAAAGACAAGAATAGTTTTCAACTTCAGCAAGAATATGATTAAATTATAGGTCTTCTTTTTTCTTAATTCAATCAAATATACTGTTTGCTTGGTGTGTGTAATAAAGTTGCTAACCATGATAGCCCTTAAACCACGTGCACCAGTTTTCCTTTCTAAAGCCAAATGTGCAATAGCTCGTTTCGCATCGTCTTTCACCTCCAGATGTACCTAAAGAAAATACAAATTTCATTAAGTATTTAAAAAGCAATTGCCAAATAAGTCAAATTTACAACATTTTTAAGAAAGCTAAATCCTCCTTATTGATTTTCGTGATGGAAATATTCCTTGTTTATCTTGGAGATATTCCTTGTTTATCTTGGAGATATTCCTTGTTTATCTTGTTTTAAGTTAATTTTAATATTTATTATAATTAGTTCCACTT
This sequence comes from Ampullaceana balthica, assembly GCA_944989445.1. NCBI lineage: Eukaryota > Metazoa > Mollusca > Gastropoda > Lymnaeidae > Ampullaceana > Ampullaceana balthica. Next base: position 505,804 of record CALYLW010000915.1, read on the forward strand.
TTAAGTGTAAAAAATGTACACAATTTAAAATTTAAATAAATCCTTACCATGTCCATTCCAAAGAGAGCTTGATATTGTGGTACTAGAGCATTACGTGGTTCAACAAGTATCTTTACAAGCATATCTTCAGTTAGACAATGGAAGGGTACAACAACAGGAAGACGTCCAACAAACTCCGGGATCATACCGAATTCAATCATGTCTCTGGCTTCCACCTATTGCAGGGGACACATTTTTAACATTTTATAACACAATCAACAAAAATATTTCAATTAACAAGTTCCTTTCATTTATAAATAAAAATGCAAGCCTTAATTGCAAAAAATTTTCATTTAAATTTATTTATTTAACACAAACCTGTCTCAATAATGCATCTCTTTCCTCATTGTCTAAAACAGCATTGGAACTTTCTGACTGACTTTTGACATCAGCTTCAGAAGCTGCCCGGCGACCTTCATTGGTAGACCTTTGAGTGCCAAAGCCAAGATACTGAAATGAAAAAATTATATCTTTTGGTCAACTTGTGAAACAATCTTCTAGTTGTAGCAAAATATTCAAAAAGTATTTGTTTGTTTTTTTACCACACTATCAAATATCTAGTTTTTCTTTATTAAAATCTAATACTAAATGGTCAATTTTCATATAAAAAGTTAATCATTTGCAAAATAATATACTTTATTTAATTTCTTTGAAATAAAATATGCATAAGTTCACTCTTATCTCCTTGTTCATATTGAAATTCTATTTAATGTACTTTATAAGGAAGGGGAAAATAGTACCCTTAAACACATTCCTTGATTTTCTCCCTTTTTAAGAAAATTTTTAATGACCCTCACAGAAAGCTCAACAACATTAAAACTTGAAGTCTATCGTGAATTATGTAATACATTAATTTGTAGGAAAATGAATGAGATATCTACAAAATTCATCTTTTGTAAAACATTCATTTAAGTATTTGGAAGATTACACAAGGCTTTAAAATAGCAATATTGAATTTTTTTCAGTTACTTTTAAGCATCACATCAGATACCACAATATCTTGGAGAAACAAAGAAAACACTTCTCCCTCTCAAAGAGTGAAATTATATTTCTCTCACATCTCATTCCTTAAACAATATGGTGCCTCACCTTTTCATTTTTACGTCTGCTTATAATTCGATCAAGGCCATTAAATGCTCCAGAAGCCACAAATAAAATATTAGTGGTGTCCACTTGAACGGTTTCTCCTCTAAGCTTACGGGAATTCCTTTCTGGTACATTAACCACAGTCCCTTCCAGCATTTTTAGCATTCCTTGTTGAACACCTTCACCCCCGACATCTCTCAGTTGATGAATGCCTGGTACTGAGCCAATTTTATCCACCTCATCCAAGAAAACAATACCTAACAACAACACAAATTTGGGGGAGAATTTTGTAATACACATACCAATGTTGTTCAAGGAAATGTGTTTTTATTTCAAACATTAATGTAATGAGTCATTTATATTTCCATGCCATAATTATTTTTTAAATTTTATTTCATGTCTGATTTTTTAAATGAAACTATATAACAAATGTGCAAATTCTAAATGTCTTTTAAAGCCTAATAAAAATCAAAGTTTATTATGATTGTGGTACCTTGTTGAGCTTTTTCTATATTGTAATTGGCATCCTGAAGTAGTTTTGCTATAACACTTTCTATGTCCTCTCCAACATAACCCGCTTGGGTTAAAGTTGTACAATCACAAATAGCAAATGGAACATCCAAGCAGCGAGCCAATGTCTGTGCTAGAAGTGTCTTGCCTAAAAGTTGTTTAAAGTATGCAAATATATAAAATTATAGTTGTGAAATGTTACATGGTTTTCTAAGTCTTTAAATTTAAAGCACAATCAACATTTTCTGTTTTCTTTTAAATAGATTAATATTACAAAATCTATGAAAAATAAAGAAACTTTTTAGTTTATATTATTAAAGTATTATCAATCGCAGCTGTATTTTCCATAGATGAACTAACATTAACATGACTGGTGGTTGCAGGTGTAAACTATGGCAAATAAAACTTGGTAACATCATTTAACATGTAGGGTTATCCTTATAGGGGTGACCAGATCAATTATTGAATAAAACTTGGTAATATCATTTAACATGTAGGGTTATCCTTATAGGTGTGACCAAGATAAATTATTGAATAAAACTTGGTAATATCATTTAACATGTATGATTATCCTTATAAGGGTGACCAAGATCAATTATTGAACAACAGAAAAGACTAACAAACCTGAGCCTGTTGGACCAAGCATTAAAATGTTGCTTTTTTCCAACTGCAGCTCATGCATTCCAGACTCCAAGATATCAGACTTCTTTGCACTCTCTTCATTGGATGTATTCACCTGCTGCTGCTGCTGACTTCCAATACTTGGTCCAAGCGGTCCTGTTACTGCGATTTGGAGCATATCTAGGGATGTATTAGTATTTTACTGTTTTGCGTGGGATTTTACATTTTTAGAATATTAATGAATGCACACACATGAAACATTTTTGACAATAAGTTGTCTAAGGTGCTCTCAGCCCCAACCCCTTTTATTTCTCTTCATGTATGGGTTTTGCCTTTTACACATTTTAAAAATCTTGGCCCTTTGCTTTCCTATCCAGTTGATTGCAGGTGTAGCTCATGCTTGGTGTGTCTACCTACATATTGCACTACAAAGTATTTTTCACCTTCTTATCTTTCCTTTTCGATCTGGGTTTCATGACCCCAATTTTAAAAGACTGATTTATTAAATAAAATTAAAGAAGAGTTTAATATTATTTTTTAATTTAGTAAGTACTTTAGTAACAATCATTGCAGTTACAAAATGAGGACAAATGGTTGTAACCTAGTTCTATTGAATGATTCATTCAGACTTCTTTAATTACTCTATCTTTTCATTTATAAAAACAATTGAATCAATGTATCAGGCGAAAATTATACAAATTTCCTTGTATCTATTATCTGGTCTACCATCCAAAATATTCTGTTTAAATATTTTTTTAAAAAGTGAGCTCAAGTATATATGTTGAAAATAATAACCTTTTTCATCAAGAAATAAAATTTGACTTTATAATTTATATTAGACAAACACTATCATGAACACATAACAGATTCTGAATAATGTAATTTTAAAAAGGGAAATTATTTATTTCACCTGTACCTCTAGGCGAGAATGTGTGAGGATAATGCTGTCCTGTTTGAGAAACTGGCATCTCATTTTGCTTTTGACTGCTGGCACCAGTTGATGAAGGCAAGTTGTGATAAATGCGTTTGTAATGGTTATATACTGCAACTGATAAAACTTTCTTTGCATGATCTTGGCCTACTACATATCTGTCCAAAAATTCGAAAATCTGAAATGTGTAAAAGAGAATTATTCTAAATTTATTATCTAAAAGGAAATGTCAGCAAAAATAAACCAAAACAAATGACACTGAAATTAAATTAGTCTTTTGGGAAAATGTCCCCAAAATATGATATTTATCAGTAACAATCATCTTCACTAAAGTTAAACAAATAGATTGATAAATTAGTTTTAAAATATTATAATTTGTTACTACTATACTTTTCTTGGTGGAGGGGGTGATTTTTTCCTTTGATTCACTTTTTCATCTCGAAATTCTTTGAAACTTTTTTTAGAGTCTGTCTCTGATAGCACAACAAAGAAATGATGACACTTCTCGCATTTGACAAATCGAGTTGATGCTGAAAGCATAATTGTTAAAAATTAATTTCTTGTATTGTGGCAAATTAAATATAAAGATTCATTAAAAAATTATTTAACATTTTAGAAAATGAAGGAACTTACAAACAAAAGTCTCTACATGAGTGCAAGGATCACCACATTTTGGGCAGCACAGCTGGTTTGAACTCTTTTTACCACCTTTTCCTTTGTCCCCTCCTCCTTTACCATTCCCTGTTATATTGGTACTTTTAGATTTTATTTCATCTGTGATATCATCCCCATTATTTCCAGATCCTGATGTAGTACTTGAAGCAAGTCGGCAATATATAATAGCTGATAATGAAGAATGAACAGGTTCCCCATGTCTTGTATTTCTAAGCTTCAAACTATGGAAATTTCCTCCTGTAAAAAGAAAATTGTATTGAATAATATTGTTATAAACCTTTCAGAAATATAAAAAGCAAGTGCAATATAACCCTATACATAAGCACCAGAAAATACTTATTCAAAACATAGTCATGTTCAACTGTTTTTACAAATGAAAGCTTACCACACATTTTCTTCTTTTCAACCCGTAATTTGGCTTATAAATTAATTGGATGTCTTTTTTTTAAAAAAACAACAACAAAAACAACTTTCTTATTATGACACTTACTTGTTTGAGTTCTGACTTGTCTAAGAACAATCCTCCCATATCGAGCCGCACAAGACATTCTGTCTTCAATGAAAGGAGATGTTTCTTTACAGATAAACTAATTGTCTGCTGCTAATAATATCTATACCTGTTTAAGATAATTTGAAGTTGATGTCAATACATTGTAATTTAATACAATAATGGACCTCTGCTTTCAGATATCATAGGACAAAATGAAACCTTGAATTAGAATTTTATTTTCCTTATTTCAAAAGAATATTAAATACCAGTAATATTAATAATATGAAAAAAAAATAGATTTTTTAAAAGAACATATTAAAACATTTTGTTACCAGTACTCAGAATGACAAGTATTTAAATAAAAATTACAGACAACTGATTTGTAGTATTGTAATCATATTTAGCTACCCAAAGTAGTTTGTACCAAAGAAAGCAGAAATTGTAGCATTATTAACGCATGGTTTCAAAATAGTAAGAACTGTTACTGTAGACCAGTGCTGTCCAACCTTTTTTGACCCTGCAGGTCAAATTTCTTTTCCCCATGAGACTGGGGACCGCAATTAACGTCTTAAGAAAATTATCAAATGTATAAATACTTCCTACCTTATGTAACTTCCTCTCCTCATCAATACAACAAATAACTTGAATAAAACTGTATCACATCTCTAATGCGATATTTGGCTTTGAGCTGTACTTGCCATTTTCTTAATTTGGGGTTTGTATTCAGTAACTGCTGCTCTTATAAAGCTTTCCAAATGCTCATCAGTCAAAGCGTTTCGTTTTTTAGATTTTATGTTATTCATGATTGAGAATCCTGCTTCATAGACGTAGGTGCTCCCAAACATGGTTAATATTTTTCTAAGATTTTTCGATAGTTGCGGAAATTCTTCTGCAGAAACATACGTCCTCGAGAATTCAGTTGGCGACAAATTCATATGTTTATCACAAAGCAATAAGCGTGTTAGGCAGAATCTCTATGATTTTGTTAGGCAGAATCTCTATGATTTCACTGCACCTTCGTCTGCTCCTAATAATGTCATTTTCAAGGCTACATTAGAGACATCACTAATAAATGGATTTTCTACAAAAAGCAAAACAGTTGTAAGATTTCGAATATCTTTAAATCGATCTGTGAAATCCAGCTTCAACTGTTCTAATAAAAGATAAAATTGTTCATTTGTGACAACCTCTGCAAGTTGTTGAGCAGCCTTGGGGAGAGCTGGGAAGTGAGTAAAATTTGACTGATTTAGTTGGGTGATGAAAAAAATTGAGCTTGGATTAAAAAATACTGATTTCTCTCATTAGTGTTGGTAAGAATTGAAAACGTCCTTGCAATTTCAAATTTAATTTATTCAGGTGATCCGTAATGTCGGTTAGCAATGCTAATTTTAAAAATAAATCAGGTGTTTTTTATATAATTTAACAAATCCTCCTTTTTTTTTAGACCCAAGAAACAGTTTTACTTTGTCAATTAGGTTCCAAAATCGTGACAGAACTTTTCCTTTGCTCAGCCAACAAACATCAGTCTGAAGAATAAAATCCCCAAAATTTTTATCATAATCTTCTAAAAAAGTCTTAAACTGCCTGTGATTTAATGGATTAGCTCGAATAAATTTAACACTTTTCACAACATCCATAACATTTTGAAATTTATCATCCTTCAACTTTGAGGAAAGAGATTGCTGGTGAATCATACAAGATTGAATGTCTGAAATAAATTTGTCAGCCATCAGCAAACCAATGAGTCTAACTTTCCTTCCTATCATTGTTGGTGCACCATCCGTTGTAACAGAAATAAGCTTCAACAAATCGATGTTGTTCTTTAATAGAAATTCCTTCAGCGCATTATATACATCCTCACCATGGGTTGTATTTTTCAATGGAATTTGTGTCAATAACTCTTCTTTAAATGACTGCCCCTTGTCAAACATAACCCAAACTATAAGTTTGACCGTGTCAGTGATATCACATGATTCATCCAATGCCAGACGAAACCAGAAGCGTTTTTTAAATCCGTAAGCAACTGCTCCAATATTTTCCTGGACATACTTTCTACATGCTTTGCAACAGTCTGGTGGGAAAGCTGAAGATAAGATATTTGTTTCTTTATTTCTTCCTTGTTTTTAAAATAACGAATCGACACATTCTTGAAAACAAAGTTTAACTGTTTCACCATTCAGATACGATTTTTGTTTCTTTGTTAACATCAAGCTAATATTAAAAGACGCTTCAGTAGCACAATCACTTGAACTCAAAATCTGACGGAAAACATTTTGCTGGCCATTTAAATTCTTCTTTAAAGAACTAACTTGGTCCTCTCTTAGCTTTGTTCCTTTCAGATATTTGTTATCAAAATCGGCATGCACTGACTTGTTCATCATGCACTCTGCAGATTTGCCTTTTTGATAACAGAAATAGTAGCCTGGCAAATCAAACACACTGGCTTTTCATTAAACACAGACAACAAAAATTCGAGTTCCAACAAAGAGTTAAAAGTACGATTCTCTTCTGTAACTTTTCATTTCCTACTCACCATATTGGCTTTCTCTTTTTAGAAACAAAGCAGCTGAAAGAAGACTGTTGGTATCTGATTTCAGGTAACCTGAAGTTTCCCCATTGTTGACTTGGGACGCCCTGAACATAAATCTACCAAACCACCACCCTCCTTTGCGGCACCCCACCCCGTCATATTAAAAAATGCCACAATTCTCATGCGGTCTCTAAAATTACTGAATCACTCAAGACTTTATTTTTAAATTTTATTTTTTGTTTATTGTTAAAAACAAAATTTAAAAATGTACCAAGATTTGGCGGGCCATTTTAGACAGGTCCGCGGGTTGGACAGCACTGCTGTAGACCAAACAAAGGTCATTATGCATTATGCAGACCAAGAGGATTTCAGCTTTATGTTTAACAATTTATCGGACTTTTAAATTTTAATCATGTCTAGTCATAGTCGTGAGGAAAAAATATTTTTTCTATATCCGTTAAAAGCATACAGAATCATGTACACTTTTCAAAATTCCTAAAATAGTAAAAGTTATAGGTTGGCACGACATATTGTTAAATATAATCTACATTACAATAGGCATATAATGATGTTTCTTCTCTTAAATTACTCAATTTTCAACAGAAAATAGTCTACTATTTTATTTTTACAAGTGCTGAATTAACATATAAATAACAACTATAACTATTTATATTGTTATTGAGTCCATAACTAATTTTTAAATTGTTTTCTTTTTACAACATGCAATTTGATTAAGCAGTTAAAGCATGTCCTCCAGTTGAGTGCAACAGTATTAAGTTTTAATAAAGTAAAAACATATTATTTTGAATCTGTTAACCTCATAGTCTATTCAATTATTTACCTTATTCATAAGTAGATAATGGGTGTAAGTTTCTTCAAATCTATTCTTTATTTGTATTGATACCAGCAATGGCATTGCTCATTTTAATGAAATTATGTTTTTGAGTCCTCTACTTAGCAACAACAAAAATAATAAGTATGTTCCTAATGTAGCTTCATTAGTTTATACATGTAGTTACGTATTTTAATTTTATAAAATGCTTTTGAAATACCGGCATTAAAATTAAATATTTCTCACTAAACACAGACTCTTAATACTGACACTTATGCCTGTAAATATATATAAACACAAATCTATTATTATCGTATATTTGGCGTATTATTATTATTATTATAATATATATATATATATATATATATATATATATATATATATATATATATATATATATATATATATATATATATATACATACAGTGGAAACTCTCATAACAAGCACCTCTCATAAAGTAATTCGCATAACAAAAAAAATTTGAAAAAAGCTGCTCCCTTAACGAGCGAAAAATTCACATAACTAGTGACGCAGAAAGGGAAAGTCCCTTTTTCCTGGAAATTCATTTGTAAGCCTGCTCATTTTCTTCTGCCTGCGTTGAGAAAATATTCTCTCAAGTATACATGGATGATGGTATAGACCAAAAGTTAATATAATACAACGCTCAGATAGACATAGCTATAAAATCTTTTTTTCCTATTTCGTATGCAAGAACAAACACATAAAAATTCTCTTTCTTTCCGTCCGGAATTCAGAAGTTGAATGAGTTGCCTGATCAAATGAGGAAAATCAACACTCTATCAACATTTAAAACTCAAATGAAAATGCAATACGAGACATAAACAATGGATAAAGTTATGACTCAATTATCTTCTTTATAAAAAGAGGAACGTCTGTAATAGATAAAATAAGAATATTTCCAATAATGCTGATAAGATTGGCATTAATAAGGAAGATGACATAAGTGATGAATAAATGCAGATGTAAGTATAATTTACAAATACTGATGTATAACATACTAATACCTTAGGGGTGTTCTTAAAAATAACAACACGCATCTAGGGGAGTCGAGAGGGTCACACTTTTATCAGATGTGTGACAAAGGGGAGAGGGGTGTTTAAGAACTGTGACGTTACATCAAAAACGCTATACTTAAAAATTTAAATGAAACCCCCACTTAAATATTTGATAGCTTACAATTAATTTATTGATGTTTTAAATGGCTTCGCGCGTGTAATGATATTAGACTGCAGCCTCACGCTAAATACATACTAAAATGACAATGATTTGAAACACGCTCATTCTCAAATAAGAAAAACAGCTTTTTTTGGGGAGGGGGGGGGGTGAGAAGCTTTATGACTTCATATTTGTTTATTTTTAGCATGTCTAGGTTTTTTTTTAATCTAGGTTTTTTTGGACGTGTTGGCTAGGTTTTCCCAAAATTGTCACTGGCAGCACTGGTCGTAACATTAATATTCCTATCTTATGTTACGACTAGTCGGAGCAATAGCATACTACCTAATGTTACGACTAGTCGCAACAATGCGAAATAATTTTATTGCTACGACTAGTGTAGCAGTAGCCAAGTTCCACTTACAGATTTGATTGCTTACTATTTATTTAATGACTTTTTACATGATTTCATGCGCGTTACGGTATTACAGTGCAGGCGTACACTAAATACACACTTAAATGACAAAAAATTGATTTGAAACATGTTCATTTTCCAATAGAAAATACGGTTTTAAGGGCAAAGCTTTGTGACGTCATTTTGGAGGGTGGTCTAACTTTTTGTGACGACCTTTGGGGAGCGGGGGTCATTTATGGACGTCTCCTAAAAGAACAGATAAGACAGGCATGGGGGAAAATAATAACATGTTTAACGGAATTTTGAGCCTGCTTGAGTGCTCATAGAATATATAATACAATCTGTTTGCCAGCACCCTCAGTGTGGTTTATTTTAAAAGGATCATACTGGGGTTCGATCCTCAATCCTCAAACAAAAAATCTACCATTCATTTCACCATTCGTCTAGAAACGCTCATATAAATTTATGAATTTTTAAGATTATAACTCTTATTTGTTAAATGGACACTAATCAAGCTTTTGAGGTGCTACCTTAAAAATTCATTTATCGTGATATTTGAATAAAAAAATTATTATCTGCGGTGTACCTAGGCCAAATACAATAAAAACTGCGTGGATAACGCTAACAAACAATATGCGTCGAAAAACCAAAAGTAGGTGATATTCTTATTCCGCAATTTTCACACAGCTGTGGCTGTGGAAATAATCACTCCTAATAATTTATTCAGTGTAGAAATAAATATAAGGACTGATCTTAACAATAGTCTGCTATTTTAATGTAACAACCAGTTTGAGTGCGCTACGTGAGTTCATGGCGGATGTTTGTAAATAAGTGAAGTAGACGTAACATTAATATTCCTATCTTGTGTTACAACTAGTCTTAGCTATAGCTTACTGCCTAATGTTACGACTAGTCGTAACACTAGCAACATCCTTTTTATAAAAGCACTACCTATTTTTCATTATGCTATATTCTGCATCAACTATATATTGGTAATCCTTCAGTATTTACACATATATTATTTCACAGCGAAATTTCTTTTTCTTGCGAGAATTTACGTTTTTGATTTATTAAATACATTATTATATGTTGTATTTTACCTATTGCCTATTACAACGCTAATTTGTAATTTGTATTAATTTATAAGGCATTTTTTCGGCTCACTATTGTCTCTATGATACATAATCCGGTCATGATACGTCCATTTTGTTTACTTAGGCCCAGTTTGCCAGATGTTTTTTACCCATGCTAAAATAAATTTACTGACTTGAAAATTTTTTTTAAAGTATTATTCATCTTTTTTATGTTCTTAGAAGATAAATAAATATTTTAAAGACAATTTCATTTTTTAATTCATTACTAGGTGTTTGATTCTTATTTTGTTTGTTTTTACTTGAGAAAATTTCATTTGGCATCTTACTGTGACAATCTGGCAAGTAGAATGCTAGATAAACAAAATGGACGTATCCTACTCCGATTATGTAGCTTCAAGGGCCGAAAAAAAAAGCCTTAGACATTAATACAAATTACAAATTAGAGTTGAAATAGCTAAAATTGTAAAATACAGCATATAATAATGTATTTGATAAATTTAAAATGTAAGTTCTCACCAGAAAATTAAATTTCGCTGTAAAATATGTCACAATACGTTTAAAAACTGCAGGATTACCCTATATATTATATGGTGGCATGATATGTACTAAGATTCAGGCAAGGTCTTACTCTTTATCCAAAAGTGACTGAACTTAATTTCAAACTTTCAAAATATTCATTCAGATTAAATTAAATCATAATGAAAATGAAGATTTTTAATGAAGACTAGGACTAGAACTAGAAGACATTGACTTTGACATATTCTAGGTTAGTCTAAGCCTAAGCTCTTACTGCTTAGTTGACTCAAAAATTGTAAACTGTAATTGTAATCTTTTACTTTGTTAGTCTCCTCTTTGAGTTCCTCTTTACTTTTAACCTATCTCAACTATCTGTCTTCACTTTTCTGCACTGCAGCTTGACCACTTCTGTCAATACTTTCAATTCAAACTAAAACATAAACTTAAATAAACTAATATTTAAATAGCTATTAATTTATCATTGCTGAAGGAAACGATTACCACATGCTTTACACGCAACAAATACAACAATTAAATAATTCCAATGTGAAAATCTTTTTAAAAAACATTTGGCAGAATTACACAGACATGGTGGAATAGTCAGGATTGTTGTAAAATAAATAGGTCTACGTATTATTTTTAGGTCAATGTTGTAATGTAATGGAAGGTCGCTAAGGGAGCATATAATATAAAGTATATTATTAAAATTTGACGATAAAAATAAATTTCAGAAATATTTTATTTTAATAAAATAAAAATAATATTTATAATAAATATAAATTTTATTTATTCTACTTGTTTCTTTAAATGTCTTTTTGTCTGTCACTAATTAGAAATTACTAAAAATATAAAATAATTAGCCCCTTTATTTACTTCTTTTACATCCGGTTAAGAACATCACTACTTTCTTAACGAGACTTAGACAAAATCAAATGGAGTCCTCAGTCTTGATTGAGTTGTCACCTAAAGTTCTACATACTTTACAATTAAGTTAATAAACGTTAAAACATTTATCTATAAAATGAATTAGAGTTAGTAGAACTAATTTATTGATGAGATTAGACTAAAAACTAAATTTTAATTTATATGGCATTATATAAAATATAATTTAATTTTAATTATATTTATATTATTTTATTTATAATTAATTATATTCATTATATTTTAAATTAGACAATGGTTACTATTAGTACTATGAGACTAACTAAGTGACTAAAACTAAGTAAGTCAACTGACTAAGAATACTAAAACTAAGATCTACTTACTATCTGTTATACGGATAAACGTATCATTGAGTATCAAAGATAACGGGCGATTAATCGGTCCTCAAATTCGAGTTAGTGACAGTGACAGTTTTCCTGCAAGTCAAAGGCATTTGACGTAAGATTACCAAATTAATATCAAAACTGATACTTTCTTTTAAAAAATGTAATTGTTATGCGTTGGAAGAGGAGCACAGCGAGTGTAGCTCAAAACCTATTGGCATTGGAACAGAAAAAATGGGGGGGAACATCGTGTGCGCCGCAAAATTCAATTATTCTGGCAAGTTGATAATTGAAAAATAATATGGTATTTAAATAAATTCCATTTTATCATCACTCTTTACTCCTTAAGCTTAATAATTTACTATTTTTTAATTCGGGAGTTGACCGGCATCACAAACAAGAGAGGTAAACACGACGTCCCAACGGACGAGGCGAGGCGTGGGTTTTTTTAAACTAAGGAAAAATGCCTCGCTAACTTTAAAGAATGGTCCTCTTATTTAGAATGGTTAATCACGAGTCCTCAAAGAAAAAAAAAGAAGAATGAAAAATTGACTATAAACAATCTCTGTTTACTTAATTCTGCGGTATTTTTTATAATTTTTAAAAAATTCTCTGAATTGAGGGCATCGCGAAAAAGAGCAGAATGCAAGTGGGGGAAGCGGGCTTTGATGCCACCATCAGATGACAGAAGGCGAAAACATTCTCTCATTAGTTCTCAAAACATAAGGTATATAGGGACTGCCGGTTAACCGGTCTTTTTTTTTAACGGTTAACCGGTCCTCAAAAACGAGCAGTCTTTACAACCTTGATATCTACTAGCCACCTGACCTAAGTTTCCTAAGCCTAGGTATAAGTGTGCTGCCTAAGTGGCATGGAGGCCATCGCAGCAGTATGCATGCATATACTTTACCAGAGGCCTACTCTATTAATTATTTTAATACAAAAATAATACAATGTATGCACTAGACACATCTATGCAAAGTGTGTACATTTCAGGCACTAATTTAACTAATTATAAGTTTTGGAAAGAAATTTTTTTTTAACATGACATCTTCAATAGACGAGTCACATGATTGCTGGACCTATAGGCCACCCTTCCCCAACCTTCTCATTCTGTCGCTGGAAAGATAGCCCTGGTTCTATTCGTCCTGTTATTGAACAATATAGTATAGCCACTGCCATACTAACCAATAAATAGGCCATAACTATAGATAAAACAAAGTTAAAGGCATAGTCTATAGCTAAACTCTATACATAGTATTATTGTTTAACTATTTATTTTTAGTACTAGTGTATTACCCGTCAAAAATGACGGACGTTTTCAAAATAAATATATTTCAGCTGAAATATATTAATTTTGAAAAAATACACATCGGAATAAAAAATAATGTAATACAGAACTTTCATTTATTTTAATTTTATTAATTTATTTCCATATTGAACAATTTTATGCGGAGGTTCGAAAAGAGTTATTTTTGGTGTAGTGATTTTTTGTTTCAAGGCCTTTTTTTTAGCGGTGCGCTGCTTTCTAAAATTAGTAGCGTTACGAACGGACGCCCCGGACAGACATACATAGCAAATTATGTATTATATTGATTATTTTAGTAGGCCAATTGCAAAAGGTGCAACATACTATTTTTCAGCAAATTTCAATTTTTCATTTGAAAACGTATGTGTTTCATTTAATTAAATTAATTAAATTTAAATTCATGGTAATCTTTTAATCATGGAGTTTAATGTGCAGAACTATTATTTAGATTTATTAAATAAAACTGTTTAATTTCTGTTTCTTAAGTTGAGGTCCTCAAATTATATACAGTCGAAACCGCTTAAGTCGACGGCGTTGGGGTATGAAAAATGGCGTCGACATAACCGATGATCGAGTTAAAACGAAAACCAATATGGCGGCAAAATATTAACATGTGCTTGAAATTTCTGTATGTACGTGATTAATTAGTTAGCGTTAATTAGTGATGGGACGATTAATCGGAATCGTATCGGAACCCTAATATTTCTTCACTCTTTCCTAAGGTTGTAATGGCAGTTCGTTTTTAAGGACCGTTTAAAATTTAAATATAACCATGGTTCCCACTCAGGAAAACGGGAAAAAGTCGGGAATTCTTTAAAAAAAAATTCTCGGCCTTGAAAGTCGGGAAAAGTTATGACTAATCGGCAGCTTTTATATATATATTTTATTATTTTTTTATATATATTTATGCCGCAGTAAAGGACTTTGATTACGACTCTGTGGTAGTGGTATGTTTCGATTCTGTCACATGTGATTAACATAATTTTGTGACGTAAGGTCACGTGTATAAGAAACGCGGGAAGAAAGGAGCATTCCTATTGGTTGAAAGTGTTTGGCGAAGAGTTGTGAGTGAACTTCCGTCAAGGAAGGATGTATGGTGTATGCCTCAAGATTTCCACGTTGTATTACCTCAAATTATATTTATGTATACATAGTATATATATATTAAAGTTGTTTTGTATAAACGAAGCTCTTCAGCGGATAATAGTGCCCTAAGATTAATATTGTAACATAAAAGTTAATAGTTACATTGGTGCAGAAGTAAAAGTGATTGCCATTAGGCATAAGTTCTAAGTCAACACAGTACAAGAGATTTTAGAAAAGAGGTTTCGTGGAAATAATAAGTATTGGATATTTCCAAAAAGGAAAGTATTAATTAAAATAAGAAATATTAGCAGCTATCGTATTTTTTGAATATTCAAGTTCGTAAGAAGCTGTGAATAAACTTTTGTGGTTCAATGAAAATACAAGAATATTTCAAGATGGCGGCATAAACTGCACGTGTCCGCGGTGTGTAAAACTGGATCAGACAGGTTGGTTCTAACCTGACAGCCACACAGTGCAAGCGTACTACTGTATACACACGACCGAGAGCTGGTAGGTCATGACGTCAACAGGCCCACTGTCGTTGCATACAGTGTATAGTAACACACGGTGAACGTGTATAGGTCAGCATGCTCAATAGTGCTAGTTGATTCCAGGAAATATTTGTAAACATAACCTGGAACTTGGAAGGCTATGGACTATTAATTATGAAGTGTGAATTATAAATAAAGGAACGGAATTTTTATCCATTCATTGTGTAAAGAGTTTGATAATTGCAATTTTGGATTAATGGAGTGAACTAAATTGTTAAAAACACTACTAGAAAATTGAAAATTTAATCAAGTGACTTTTATTCAAAACGATTGGACCATTTAATATGTTTTGTCAATCTGAGGGAGCGTATATATAAAGTATACTAAAGATCCTGTGTGAGGATTCTTTTGTTGTCTCATCTTGTCAAGGCTAGATTTCATGGTTTAGACGTGTCACTTATTTGAACTCAACATTTTGAATTCAAGATTTTTCATTTAAAAGATTTATAACTTTATCAACATATACCTAAATTCCTTACCAAATTGCTTAACTCATATTATTCAATCAAACAAAACATGGATTACTACAAGGAATTCACTGCCATAGCTAAAGAGATCGGACTAAAGGGAAAGGAAATGAGAGATTTCATTGAAGAAAAAGTAAGCATTGCTGAAGAAAAAGAGAAGCAAAAGCAAAAAGAAGCTGAAGAAAAAGAACAGCTAAGAAAAGCTGAAGAAAGAGAAAATCAAAGAATTGCTGAAGAAAAAGCAAGAATTGCTGAAGAAAAAGAACAGCTAAGAAAATCTGAAGAAAAAGAAAATCAAAGAATAGCTGAAGAAAAAGAACAGCTAAGAAAAGCTGAAGAAAAAGAAAATCAAAGAGAGGCTGAAGAAAAAGCAAGAATTGCTGAAGAAAAAGAGAGGCAAAGACTCATAATTGAAAGAGAAGAAAGAGCTGAAAAGAGAGCATTTGAACAACTTCAAATTGATAAATTAAAACTACAACTTGACTTAGATAGTAGAGGCCACAATCCTGATACTGAAACAAATAGAAGGTCAGCACCAAGGGATACTATCAAAGTAAGAAAATATGATAGCCAAAAAGAAAAAATGGATGTTTATCTGGATTATTTCGAATCCATAATGGCTATAAAAGGCTATAATGAAGAAGATTGGCCAGCACAACTGATGACTCAATTAACTGGAGAAGCATTTGAAGCTTATAACAGTATAGCCAAAGAAGACAAAAGCATATATAAGAATGTCAAAAAGGCACTTCTATGTCATTTTGGAAAGTCAGAAAATGATTATAGAAGAGAATTTCATGAAATGAGAATCAAGATGGACAAAGATCCACAGATCATAGTGCATGAAGCACAAGTCAAACTAACAAAATGGCTGGAACTGACAGCAATAGATACAAGCAATCCAAAGGCCATACTAGACATGGTGTTAATTGACAAGTTTTTAGAAAATGCAACACCAACTCTATTCACATATTTAACTGACAAGAAAGTTCGTACTCAAGCAGAGCTAAAAAATGCATTACGAACATTCAAAGACTCTCATCCGAATGTGGAAATGGATAAGAGACAAGACATATTTGCAGCTATACAAATTAAAAGTCTAGAAAAAAGGCAAGATATGAGAAACCAGAGTCTGCCAAACCAAGGCAACTGACAAACTATTTGTTGGTACTGTAACAAGCCAGGACATATGGCTAAGCAGTGTTACCACAATAAAGGAAAACCAAATAGGGTGTCACCTAATGACAGCTCTATCAGAAAGAAAATAGAAGAAAGATCAAGACAAGATCATTTTGAAAACAAAGGTAGACAAGCATGGAAAGAAAAATATAATCATAATTCCAGACATAGAGATTATGATCAAGAAAGACAATCATGGAGAGAAAGAAATAATCATAATTCCATAAATAGAGATTATAATCAAAGCAGAAGATCATGGAGAGGCAAATACAATTTTGACTCCAGAAAAAGAAATTATGATCAACCATGGAGAAAGAATGAAAACCAAGACATGAATGATAAAAAAATAATAAAGTTAAATCGAGCACAAACACAAACTAGTGACATTTTAACCACTATTAAAAATCAAGTATATGATAAAAGAAATGAAGACCATAGTAGCAGAGAAAGAGATGGCACTAGTGAAACTGAAACCACTTGTGTGAAATCATCTGAAGTAGGAAGAACAATTGGTTGTTTATTAAGCAGAATGAAAGACATAGATAAAGACAATGATTTTCAGATAAAGCTTTCTGACAGTGACTCATCTGGTCCAAATTCTATTGAATTATCTGGAAACAAAAATGACATTTTAAATGCTAAGCAACTTATTAAAAATGCTGGAATTGAAATTATGAATGAACATAATCGAAGTCATGGTTGGTGAATTATTGAACATTTAACAGTCTGAAGAAACATTCAAAGCCCATCGATTTGAATTCATACTCGTCAACTGAAGAATGACTATCTTTGAACTAGGCTATGCTATTAGCCGACTACAAATTTGACATTAAACCTGTGAAGGGAAAGGACAATGTGGTTGCAGACATATTAAGTAGAATGACAATAAATACAGACATTATGTGAATTCCTAAGTGATAAAAACAGGGACTTTATTAATATTAGTCTGTGAATTCCTCAATGATAAAACCAGAGACTGTATTAAAAAGACATTCTGTGAATTACTAAATAATAAAATAAGAGACTATATTAACATTAGTCTGTGAATTGCTAAAGGATACAAACAGAGACTGTAATTATATTAATATTTTTATTCTTTGAACAATGGACAAGGAACAGTGTTTGAATTCCTCTGGATTATTAGTTAATTTTAATATTGATTGTTAAAAAATATTTTAGTTACACAAAATTACAGATGTGCTAAAAATTTCAGTTTCAATTTTTTCAGCACAGGTAGACTGTTGCAGTCCTACAGATTTTTTCTCATTATTTTTTTGTTTAGACTGTTGCAGTCCTACAGATTTTTTCCTAATGATTCTATATCCAGATGTTGTATGTAAGAAAATGAATGTTCATTGATGATAAATATTTGAATATAGATATAGATTGATTTGATTTTATGAAGACCAAAAATGTTGTATTTCATAAACATTTTTTTTTGTTGTAAGGATGGGGGTGAATGTCACATGTGATTAACATAATTTTGTGACGTAAGGTCACGTGTATAAGAAACGCGGGAAGAAAGGAGCATTCCTATTGGTTGAAAGTGTTGGGCCAAGAGTTGTGAGTGAACTTCAGTCAAGGAAGGATGTATGGTGTATGCCTCAAGATTTCCACGTATTACCTCAAATGATATTTATGTATACATAGTATATATATATTAAAGTTGTTTTGTATAAACGAATTCTTCAGTGGATTATTGTGCACAAGATTATGTACTGTGAGAACGCCTACATAAAGAGAAACANNTAGTAATAGTTACAGATTCCATTTAATAAAAAAAGTTACCAGTTTATAATTGTCTGCGCATGCGTTAAAAGGTCAAAGTTCTCGTCTCGTCACATGCTGCGGCCTGCGTGTAGTGTGTAGCATGGCCTAGCCGCTCGCGTTTGCCGTCGTATCAGCGAATTTAAAATACAAATAAACAAATCAATATGGTTATTTTAAGTTTAATGCTTTTGACGTGCAGGATATCTGTTACTTAACTATCAGAACGTTCTCGAATTTCCTGTCAATCAAACTTGTAATATAAATAAAACTATTGTGGCCTTGACCGTTGATCACAGCACGCTGTGGGCTGTGTGTACTGTGTAAGACCTCGGCCGGCAAATAAGTCTAAGCGAATTTTTTTTAAATCGTTCCTTATCTCAATGATTTCATTTCATCGTCAAGCGCGTGTTAGTGTCACAGTCACGTATCTTACTGGTAACAAAGCAACAACAACAAACTTTTAAAAGAATAATAATTTTTTATTTAATTATATAAAAACCACCGTCGATTCTCGATACAAACCTTTATTTTCATTTCTAAAGATATTCGTTTATCTTAAAAAATAAAATGATTAATGCATCAGAAAATGAATTAAGTTTAATAATAATATAACATGCACTGCGAAATAATGACGCTTCACGACCTCTAATGCGATTGTCCAGTACCTCGCGTGAATACATACTCCATGGATACATGTCGAATTATAATTCACACACGCAAAACATCCGGTAATATTTATTGAAATCTCGTAGAATCACACAATAGCCGGAAGTCTCAAAGAAAAGCGAGATGTCAACACTGTTTTGAACTAAAAATGACAGAGTGCATTGCTAGGCCAACCGACGAGGATAGAGCTAACCAAGTTAAGTTGCAAATTTGACCCTCTTTTGTGCTCGAGGTACTAGGTTTCGGCGACTTAGAAAAATCGAATTAGCCGATGAAAAAATGCTAAGACAAAGAGAGAATTTGGCGGTTCCAATAAAAAACGTTGAGTTAGTGGGGTGGTCGAGCTAACCGAGCTCGAGGTAAGTGGGTTCGACTGTACATGGTTACTAAGAGACAATGGTGCCAGTGATCATGGTCATTTCCATGTTGTTCATTCTGTTGCATTCCTCTTTAGAAATGTTACTCACCCGCTTGCATGTCACTCACATTTTTTTTAATGTGCTATTCAAAGAGCTAGTAACTGGCTCAATGTTCTTTTGTTGTTTTATCTGATCCGTAACAGACAATTCGTCTAGACAGAAGATTATTGCCTTTTATGATTAAGCTTATTATAAACCTAATACTCATTAACAGCACTTAACTAAATGAGATTTTAAGTTTGAGCGGGAAACACTGCTGTACAGGAAAATATATATTCGCTTCTGCGTGTTCTGAATCATTCGCAATTAAATTGGTTCTGCTGGAATTTTGTGACTAGAGAAATAATTCTGATTTGAAGAGGAGGCTGCCCTGTGAATTAGCTGGTGTCTATATATCGTTTTTCTTCTTCAAAACCTCAGTGTGAAATGCAGCATAAAGTTACAAGATTTATTTATTTTTATTCTGCCATTATTGGCATTATAAAATTAATAACAGTTTGATATTGTCTTTTAATTTCATGCTGCAAATCTTGTAACTTTATGCTGCATTTCACACTGGGGTGATATATATAATTTTCTTTAACCCTTCTTCATTTACATAGATCATAGAATTGACTGCTGACTTTATTATTGTTTTTAACTTGGAAAAAACTTGATACAACATTTACAAATAAACCATAATAAAATATTTAAAGCATTAGAAAATGGGTGGCAGAGGTCGAGGCCGAGGACGTGGCATGTCCATAAATATAGAAGCTCTTGGTCTAGGGAGAGGAGAAATTTTGCCCACTGTTGCTCAACCACCGCCACTTTTTCCAGTAAGTCAAATATTTCTAATAATTCCTCTCAGGTACTTTTTTATTTTTGCACAAAATACTCGTTCTGTATTGTGTTTTTGAAATGTTTAATTTTACTTGTAGAGTATATTTATCGTATTTTTGTACCTTATCTCATTTTGAGAATTGAACATTCTTAAAGAATTGTGTGGTTCTTGTCCCAAAATTGGATTCTTTTAATTTGGGCTTTATTAAACATTGTGCTGAATGATTATTATTTAGTTATGTCTGAGATGATTTAAATATTTCCCTTTCTTATGTATTTATGTTATAGCCTCTGATGTTTAAACCAGTTCCATTATCTGACAACGAGGATCTTGACTATATGTTAGCACTAAAACAGGAATTAAGAGAGTCATTCCACAAGTCTCCTTTTTTCATCAAAGCACCAAATAAAGTCAAAGATATTGAACGCTACTCAGACAAATACCAACTAGGAACTAGTGACAGCACTGCTAATTGGACTCCAGGTCTGTCCCATTTTTTCATTAAATATCCAATTTAGACAAAAAAGTATAACGATATTCAGACAAAAAAGCAGCAAATAACTAGTTATAGTTAGAGTGTGTCTTTTTTATCTCCATTTTCCATCTCAGATTTGTTTTTGAATTTTTCCTGTCGACACATCTAATGTATTTCTCAGATCTCTGTTGATGAAGTTCTGTATTCTGTTTGTTTTAGTTTCTGTTGTCTTTCATGTTCCTGACCCTTACAAGAAATCTGCTCTCAAATTGGAGTTAAAAATCCTTATACTAATTGTCACATGAAAAATCACGGGTTTGACAGCAGGAAGAAAAGGGGAGAGAACGGTGGGAGAAGGTGTGTTGAGAAGAGATCAAGACAAGATGGCTGAAAAGTTGTAGTAGATGTTTTTACCATGTGAATTCTGAAGATTATTGTTGAACATTGTGATTTGTGTGTAATCATCTGATATTTTATTATTAAAGTTCATTTTCTCAACATCAATCGTTTCAAGGAATTATTTTACGAGAGATGGTATAATTGGATAACGCCTACAAACACACATGAAAGAGGTGTGTGACACTAATGTGGGATGATTTCCAAATTGTTTTTAGATGTGCAAATGTCTGTCAAGCTAAATTTATTCAGCTTTTGATGCTTCATCTGTTTCTTCAGACATTTTAAACACCTTGCCAAGGTATATGAGGCTATGGACTTGTTCTGTGTTTTGGTTACTTGTTTCATGTAAACATATGTTTTAATTTTATTTTTGTTTCTTGGTGGCTTATTTTAAACCTCAATCTTTTTCAAGCTTTGCTCAAAGCTTTAATTTTAATCGTGTCTTTGATGCATTTTAATCTGAAGGTTATTATGGCTGTATCATCTGCAAATATTTTTCTTCCAACAAATTTTATGTTATAGTCTGTTATACCCTTCTCCTGAAATTATGTATGCTTCTTGTGTGACCCCATCTTGCACTTGAAGGGTCAGGATGGGTGAAAGAAGACATACTTGCTTTACCCCAGTTTAGTTTAATATACGGGCAACAAGACTCTATCCTCAGCAACTGGTTGGGTTACACCAATAGTCTTTTACATATCGCTGCACAAAGGAGGTGAAAAACGGCTAGCTCTGGGTACTACAAGAAGAGTGGCACCCAATGCCATTTGTATCTAATCAACTCATCTATTTTTAGAAATCTCTCTCATATTGCACAGGGAACTTTTTTTTTACATACATGTACATAGGATAAAAACTCAGAGTGAACCAACCAAACAGTATATAGTTTCCACTGAAGACTGAAACATTATCTCTTTACAGATTGTTTAAAAATTGTTGACTGAACCAACGAGGAAGGCAAGAAAATAAATGGAAAAGCACTGATGAGATTAAATCAAAGCTTTTATTGATTGTCAACTCCATAATAGCAACCTTCACTTAAACAACACATCAGGAAAGGAATTGGCAGTCTCTATTTTGCTAGAAATCCTCTTTTGAGGTCAACAGCCTTCTTATTCTAAAGCATTTTTATTCTTAAAACAACACTAGATCAATTTTATAAGCTCATGACATCTTCAAAGATATTTCAGAAAGATTCCTGTGTAATTTATTGTAATATTATGTTCCTGGTTGATTTCAAAAGTCATGGCATATTTTTTGTTATTATCTCAGACAAAATCCTCTGGGTCTGCCAATGAGCTATCAGAGAGGCTACCCATATCTTGGCAATGAATATAAAAGTTTTTTGGCATCCAAGAGAAAATTTGGAATATAGCTTCAAAGATTGTTTCCTCTAACAAAAGACTTATATTGTAGCGTTTGCAGTGTCATAACAGACCTTCATAATTTATTTCACTCACCTACAACTTGCAGAATCAATGTCAAATAACACGCTACCCTTATTAAAATGGAAGAAAACACTCCTACCAAAGGGATTCCAGCAAATAAGACTCCCCCCATTCCACCCAAGACCCAGTGTTTTTGTTCAGAGTTGACTCACGGTTGTCATATAATGATAGCATTGACATTGCACATTTACTAATACTCCGGCTAATACAGTGGAGATCTCCGGGTAAAGTGCATCCATTAGCTGGTGATTGGTTTAAATTCTTCTGACAGTCTGCCATTTGTAACAACTAATAAGTAAGCTCATCATAAAGGTCTTTGATGATGGTTATTATTTTCAGTGAAATTCCTAGCATAGACCGTAATAGACGAGACATTGCCATTATTCTGCTCTATGATAATTCTGACCATTTCTATCAGATATCATAGGATTGTCCTCTTCTATACCCGACCTGTTCTTTTCTTAGGTGTAAATTACACATTTAATTCTGTTAACTAAGTTTCTGATGAAAACCTTGCTTGGTTCAGATAGTAAAGTGATTCTTTGTGTTGTAAACCATGGAGAGGCTAGTTCAGGTTTAAAAAAGGATACCTTTTCCATTGAAGAAAATTAATTATGTGAAATATTTCAAATGTAAAAATAAATTACTTTTAAGGCTGGATTAGATCAATTAGTTAATTAGTGATTTCATTGGGTAAATTTTTCAGAAATTTGATTTAGTAAACTGAAATGAAAAGATAACTTTTATTTACCTAGTTTTCACTGTACGCTACTAAAAATGTATGAAATAAATTACAACTAGTAGAAGTAGTATTTATTTAATGTTGATAGTTTTGTTTATTCACTATTATTAAGATTTTTATGTTCATTTAATTTTTGTTTGAATTATGTTCAACTTAAATTGTTTATTTCCATAATAAGGAATTTATATATCTCAGAGACAAGCTGTAAGCATTTATTCTGATTTACAAGTCATGTAATTAATGTTATTGGTCTTTTTAGATTGGACAAGACTGCCTACTGAATTAAGGGAACGTGTAAAAAGGAAAAAAGCAAACCTGACTGTTTTACCTAAAGTAAAGATAGCAAAGGAAATAAAAGATGATGATGTTTCAAAATTACTGGAGGTATTGTTTAAAAGCCATTATATTAAAATTTATATTATTAGTAGTGAGAGTCTGTGTCATATTTGTTATATTACTTGGGCACTTATTTAAATTACATGTATTGTAAAGTAGATATTTTCAGAAATATTTAACAGGTTAATTATCCATTACATCATACTAGCAAATATTTAATAAATATTATATTTAGACCAATACATAAATCAAATAAATGAAATCATCCAAATTTGGATAAGTGGATGTCTCAATTGTACAACAATTGTGTGATGATTAGTGTTCAACTTTGGCAACAAAAAAAAATCATTTATGTAGTTCTAAAATCTAAAGAGTGATGATGAATGATTGATTCATGATGATGGCGACAGTGGCTTTTGATATTTTATTTGGACAATAATGTTTTTTCTAATGAAAAATACTGTTTAAATTTTTTTCAGAATTCTAAATTCTGTTCATTTTTATTTAATTTATTTAAAATTAAATAATTTAATATTTTGCAGAAATTAGAAGAAAATGACGTTAAGGCAGACAATCCAGATGCAGAGGGGCAAGAAGAGGGTGACGAAGAAAAAAAGATAGAAAAAGAGGATGGAGACGATGAAGAAGAGGAGGAAGTTGATGATGAGGATATTGAAGAGGCATGTTATTATTTCTTGTTTATTTTTTTAAAAAGTAAATGTTAAACTTTAAAAAATGTAATTTAGTAACGCTCCATCTGTTTTTTGTGTTTAAAATTCAGATTGTCCATATCCATCAAAAAGTATCTTTCATCAGAAGATGCCAGTGCATATACAATGATATAAAATAATGTTCTATGATAAATTATATAACAACATTTGCCTTTTCAGAATTATTTAAATATGAAGAGCTCAAGGGAAGAAATGGCTATGTCACATTTTTGTAGTTTTGAGATATTCAACTTTTAAAGTTCAAAATTATACAGATTTCTTATAAATTAACTAAATAGATTTGAATTTGTAATAGGGTCAGAGACATAATTTTTTCATAAAACCTCTTACAGAGCATTCTATTTTTGACCCTCTATCAGATATAGGGAATAACTATAAAATTTCAAAAATGTCACATAGCCGTTTCTTCCCTTGAGGTCTTCATATATTTAAGAGCATTTTATTGAGCTTTGTGATAGTGATTAAGAAATTAGATTTAAATTAGATAATAATGATGATTTTCTTATTCCAATTTTAGGAAACTGATTACAATTTGGATTACTTTGACAATGGAGAAGGATATGGTGATGATGATGAAGATGATGATGAAGGACCTACTTATTGAGTTCTTAAGTCTTGTGGTAAATAAATCGAACTAGTATGATCAAGCTGTCACTGATTTATTTTTCTTATTTCTGAGATCTTTGTTTGTCTTATTTTTAATCAAAAGTATTTTATTTATTCACACTTAAGTTGTTTTTTTTCCCCACTGTCTATATTTCATTGCAACGTGATGTAATGTCTTTCTTAATACAAATCCAGTTTATAGTTTTAAATTATGAATTTAATTTTTTTCACATGATCCTATACCACAATTTATAAAAATTTAAAACAGAATCTAACCAAATCAATTAATTTCCTTAAAAAATAAACAAACTGTAATTAAACTTTATAAATAAAAGTACAATGTTACTAATTAATGTCAATATCCTGATATCAAACAACATTGATTTATGCCATTTGTAGGAAAGTAATGTTATTGATATATTATATACAATATAAACATACTAAACATACATATATAATAAATTTTAATCCATTGTAATTATATGTATATACATATGTAAAAATATATATACCTTTTTTAATATAGTTAGCCTTATGTGTTACACCACAAAAGTATTTTCAATAAAATCCATTTA
Source organism: Ampullaceana balthica (assembly GCA_944989445.1). Classification (NCBI taxonomy): domain Eukaryota; kingdom Metazoa; phylum Mollusca; class Gastropoda; family Lymnaeidae; genus Ampullaceana; species Ampullaceana balthica. Next base: position 531,564 of record CALYLW010000915.1, read on the forward strand.
TTTTAAAATAATAAAATCCAGATTGAACATCGGATTAACACACAAAATTTTCACTAGTATATGATATATAATTCCACCATCCCTCTTCATGCCACTTGCAAAACGAATTAAATTCTGTTGAACCTTACATAATATAAACAGCATTTATTTTCTTTTTGGTTTATAGTTTCAATCTTTTGGCCATATTGTCTAAATTTCCTATGAATCTGAATTGTTAATGTTACATTTAAAATTGATAGTTATAAAACATACACTGCTTATTAGTACAGACAGGAATGTCATTTTAAGTATGTAATTTGTTTCATTTATTCAACTAATTGTAAAATTCACATATTAGTGTAAAATAAAGGCAAAAGTGTAATCGAAAGACTGTTAACTGAAATTAACTATATTAAACCACTACCTAAGACCTGTGCTTAAAAAAACATTAGAAGAAAGACAGAAATATATTTCTAATTTAAGTAGCTAAATTTGAATTTTCTGTTTCTGAAATAAATATATCTGAAGCCTGATAACCATTAGAACTTTGTCGGGGCTTGATAAACCTTGGCGGCGCCCATCTCCTCAATAGCGCACTATTGACTTCGCTATCCAGCTGCCCATAACTATATAAGTTTATTAAATTAAACAGGATAAGTAATTAAAATTACTTTATTTTAAGAACTTTAAATAAAATTGGTTTTGATTTTGAAAGCTTATTGAAAAATATTTATAATAAAATATATTACTAACCTGATACGTAAATAAAATCACTTTTGAAGAAAAACTTGTTTAAATATTAAGAAGAGTACAAATAATCTGGATTAATTAATATTCAATAAATAATTGTAATTTAATTGTAATATTATTACTTTTATTTAACTTTCTCTGTATGTCGAGATATAAATCTTGTAATCAATATTTCATTCAATCACAGTGGTCAGATTGAGATAAAATTTTGCATCAAAATCGACTTTTGATGACAATTTTTGAATCAATAATAATCAATTAATAATAATTAACTACCGTATTTACCAGAGTATATATAGTATATAGGTCAATGTTTTTTTTTCCAAAAATACATCTCAAAAACAGCAATCGTGTTATTTTCAGTCTTGCATTTTAAATGAACGTAGACCACATTAAATACAGTTGTATTAGCTTTCTGCTAATTCAGCCTTAATCATGAACAAGATCAGAAGTACCGGTACATTTGAAAAACTTTGTAAAGATAGAACACAGTGCATGGTTAATGGCGGGTAGCAATGCTCCAACACCTACAGGCAAGATAAACAAGCCATCCTTTCCACTGCTCATGTAGTGCTACTCACTGCATGAACATGAAACAAAGCTTTGTGAGCAAAGAGATTGTGCATGGCTTTAAAAGATACTGTATTTCCAATGACATTGATGGCACAGTTCATTTTTTTGTCAAGTCAGTTATATTTCACATGTAGGTAAACAATTGATGACAAGATTTTCCAAAAATTTAAAAGAGTAAAATAAAGACAAATTTAAAACATTTTACACCACTCTTTTGTAAACATGAGCACAAAAAAGTAAGTACAAATTGTTTCCTGCTACCCATGACAATTAAAACTTTTAAAAGATTAAAATGAAAGTTTGACATGCTGGGCACACATTATAGATAAAATATGTTGTATTCTTTATTCACAAACCTTCTTTCGACCGATGTTCCCTCTAAAGTTCATTGGTCCATGTGCAAATTAACAACACGTGTGCAAAGTTGCGCAGCATCCATTTTTGTCCTTATTTTACAGCCCACTAACAAAGATATAATATTATCCTTATCAAAATTTACTGTGTCGTGTTTCTTGGCTGCTGCATGGCGACAGTTAGATAACTGCAGCTTACAGGAAACATTGCTGCCTACTTCTACAAAAAATTAAAAAATTGTGAACTATAATTTTACTACTGTAATTGTAAGCAATTCTTGGTAATTATAGTAACGAAGTCATAAACTATACATTGAAGATAGGTCCTTGATTAGATTGAAACTGTGTCATGAGTCCCCCAAGTTTTTTCATTTTTAGGACTTTAAAACTTTCAATTTTCCCAGGTATCAGGAAAAGAATTCTTTCCTTTAAAATTAAAAGAATGTGCTTTAAAAAAAATGTTTAAATATATATTTTTTAAATTTTAAAATCATTTATACCATTAAGAGTATGTACTTTTCATGAAAATATTTCCACAGAGATTACAGCAGATATGACAGAGCCTATCTTTTAACTCAATTATAAAAATACTTCTCGTCCTTTAACACTAACACAGTATGCCATTTCTGTAATGACCAAAAACTATATCATTTTATTTTAATTTCTATAGAAATTATGTTAATATTTCACTAATGTACACAAGCTTTAAAGTGGTAACAAAAAAGACTTTTAAATAGTAATTATGTACCATTTACAAGTGGCCCACAAATAGAAATTGAATTTTATAGATTCCATATTAAAAAATAAAAGGCATAGCCCTGATTATGACACAGAAGTAAATGCATATTTTAAGGCATTCCAATATGGAACCAAAGCAATGGGTATTTGAAAAAAATAAAACCCGATTTATTCATAGAAAAATGTTAATTAATTTTAATGCAGTGCAAACAGTAAATCTGTTTATTAATGGTTTTCCCTTTCCAATAAATAATAAATTTTTAGAGATGATAACATGGAACAAAAATATCCTGACATAAGTTTTTCTGTGTTCATAAATTATATAATTATTAGATAACACCTTTATCAAAACAATAAGCATTTGTGAAATAGGTAGCCAATGCAATTAGTTTGTGAGTGAGCAACCAGTAAATTCAATTCTATTTGACTATAATCATAAGTACTAAGATAATTCGTAAAATCAAAATACCTATGCAACATATATATGAAGTAGCACCTTTATCATAAACTGCATAGCAAATGCTGAGAAATGTAAGCACTCTCAATGAATGTTATTGAAGAAATTTTTAAAAATTGATACTGAGGTTTAAATCCTGAAGCTATAACTTAATAGCCATACAAAGCAAAGTTCCTCAACAATTGCACTCCGCATATTGAAAGGTTTTAATATAAGCTAATGAAATTTTATTTTAGAATTACATCAATCAAGTTGATGATTTCTTTTATTATAATATTTAATAATAGCCCTTTTGTCCATGAAAGTCTAGCATGCTCAGTACTCTGATGTTCGAATCTCTTTAGAAGAATAATGTCTTGAGATGTTTCTTCAGATCTTATCTTGTCCGTTACAGACGCTCCTTCTATACATAAGATTATTGCATCCTAAGCTATGGTTTGTGTCTAGTCTTGCATTCTTATTAGAGTTTTAAATGTTGATAAAGTTTTGGTTTTCCTGGTTTCTTCAGGCAACCCATTCCACGCCCGAATTCCGGACAGGTAGAATTTGTATGTGTTTGTTCTTGCATATGAAATAAAAAAGGTGTTTTTATCCTTAGGTCTATCTGAGGGTTGTATTAATTTATCTTCGGGTTGTATTTCTAAATTAGATTTAATTGCTTTATGTATTATTACTACTTTACTCTTAGTTCTTCTATCCTCTGGTGTTTCAAGATTTAGTGAATTAACTAATTGTTATTCTTGTAAGTTTTGATTATTCTTCAATGTTATTTTTTGTCTTTACATATTTCCTCAAAGACTGAAGTAGATTACATGTATTTCATAACCTAGGTGCAATTGATTAAAAACTCTGCACTCCAAGGTTTTGCCGGTATCCATCCATAAAGCTACCCTGGGAATAGAATTCTCCCAAGAAAAAGAAAGACTAAAAATGTTTCCCCTTTAGAGCATGTGGTATTCTTTAGTCACAGCATTGTAAATTCAATGCCATAAATTATAAATAATTATTATTAACATGATTATTATAATTATTAACAACATCTGAAGGCTAAATCAACAAAGATTGTAATTAACAGATCAAATATTCCATGGAAAAAAGTCATTCATTAACACGTCATAAACATTTTTTCAAAACTTCTGAAGAGAAAGAAACATAATACTAGAACTCATTCTAAGCTCTGAATTTAACTAATGAAGGCCTAAATTGTGTTTACCTAAAATTTATAAAGTATTATAATTGCTAAGAAATAGAATATAGTGAGTTAGTGAGCCTCCAAATATCACAGCATATCTTTATAAATTTCAAGAAAAAAAAATTAAAATCAAATGTTTAAAAAATGCATGCGACAATAACAACAAAAATAGTTTGTTTAAGCACGTCCTGATGAATGTTGTAACTTTAAATAATATGAATACTCTTTAAGGATTTATGTAATCTTGTAAAACTAAAGGTTTGAGACTAAACAATATAGTGCACAGCTTAGCAATCTACCTTTATACAGCTTTTCATCCAGCTAAAAATGTATTTAGTATTATTTTAAGTCTTAACAATTTTTAAGAATATTTTGTATTGGATTCAAATTAAAAGCTCATAAAATAAAACTAAATAATACTAATACTATACTCTTTTCTACTAATTCAGTCCCTTTTTGAGGCCCCTATCCTATTAACTCATGCAGGATTCCGGATCTGTATATGTTGTCAACGATTCAATGCTTCCGGATCTGTCGTCAACTTTTTCAAAACGCTCGTAAACACGTTTTCTGACTTGCTAGAGAGCTGAAATTTTCACAGTAGGTTTGGCTTGTGGGGAGGATAAAGCTATTAAATTTTCAGATCGATCGAATGTACCGTAATTAAATTAATGCATTTTTTATTTATCTCTATATGTCAGCTTTTGTTGACATTTTACGCATCATGCTGAGTTAAGTTCAGCCATCCATGACCAAAACTTTTCCCTGCCACCTCCATTTTACAACAAAGGGTATTTAAGACAATCTCAGTCCGTAAATGTTTGTCGCGTTTAAGCATGATAAATACTTTTTAGTTATGTCTCACATATAAGGGATTTATAGTCAAAAACTTTGTTTTTACAGGTTTGTTTAAAGAGTTTAAATTTTCATGAATGAAATTAAGTTTGACAAATCTTTTGTTAACGTGTAAAAGTAGAAAATAAAATGAACAAAAAAATTTTTTTAAACGATGAGGCCCAGCTGCAGTGAGGAATGTAGAATCTTGCATGAAAAATCAGAAAATAATTTTTTAGTCACAAACTAAGTAGTCTCACAGGGGGACTCAGAACTTTTGTGTTAGTTGATCAAATTTTATATCTCACATTAAATCCCACAATCGATCACAATAAATATCAATAAAACTTAGAGTTCTGAGTCCCCCTGTATGACTACTTAGTTTGTGACTAAAAAATTATTTTCTGATTTTTCACTGCGAGATTCTACATTCCTCACTGCAACTGGGCCTCATCTTTTTTAAAAAGTTTTTTTGTTCATTTTATTGCCTTCTCCCCTTCTTAAGTGATAGAAAGCTACTCCAACAACAATTAAAATTTTCTTATCACCATAATGAAGATTTTAAAAGTGAATATTGTAAAATGAACATTATCTCTATATTTTTAATTGTTCAAGGCACAAAAGATTGTAAATAATTTGATATATCAACTTTCATCACATAACAAAGTTGCCAAACAGAACAAAACATTAATGGGAAAGACTAGTCAGTTTGATCCATCATGATGAAGAAAATAATAATAAATCAGGAAAACCAATGGAGCAATGACTGCTATGGCTAGAGATGCTATAAGAATGGACCACCAACTTATTCCACAGTCTGCACCATTGCCCTTACGAATTAGCTTGCTAGTCTCTAAAGGATGAATGCTTTTATTAGTTAATACTGAGATCACTTCAGAGAGTGATTCTCTTTCACCACGTGATGATTTTTTAAATTTATTTAAATCTGCATCCATTTTTTGAAGAAACTTTTCAGCCTCCCTGTTTTCAGATGATAAGTTGTCTCGTATACTTAATGTCCTTAAAACTTTTATTTGAGTTTCAGGGTCACTTAAATCATGCTGTGCATCACTTTCATTAAAATGGTCGAATAAATCTTGATCCTCGCTTTGAATTGAGTTGCTTAAAGTATTTTTAACACACCTCGGACGTTTTAAAACTTGATCGTGGTTGCCAAACTGCTCAGATAGTATGCCATATTTAGTCATAGGAATTTTAATGACTTTAAGGGCATAGAATTCTTGATCTTGTATCAAGTTGTTGATTCTTTTAATTTCAGATACCTAAAAGGAATGAAGTTTACCATTTTTAATTTAAAAAACATAAAATATCAAGAATTATATGTATAAAGAAAGATGTGCATATTTGATAAATTGTTAATGGAAATATTTAAAATCCAAAAACTGTGTGTTTTTTAAAAAAAAAGATTCTTTACCACTTGAAGTTGACAATTCATGATTATTAAAGAAAGTATAACATTAAACAAATGTACGAATGTTTATACAATTACAATTAGGCATAATTTGGTCTTTTTTCCTGACGTTATTGTTTGAGGGCATATTTGGTACCAGCATTTATTACGTTTGCCTTGACTTTGTCCAATGCCCAGAGATTTTTTTTTCTTCTAAAAAACAAGTTAACAAAATAACTGTTCAAATACAATTTGCTTAATATTTCCTATTTGATATTTTACATAACTCCTTCTCAATGGTGTAAATAGTCTAATAAAGCCAGTTCACAACATCTAAAGATAGCTTATTTTTTTTCTTCCAATTTTTATTATTGGGTATTTTTTTTAAAAAGGGGTAACAAGTTAATATTATATGTAGAAGTCATTTTACAATATACACTGTAATTAAATTGAACATTTATGTTAACTAGATTCAACATTTTCCTACATACCTTTCTCTTCAGTCTACCAAGCTATTACCTATTACACCTAATCTACCACCATTCTACTATATATATATATTGTATATATATATATATATACTATATTAGTATTATCCCAATTATTACTGTTATTGTTACCTCCCATTCCCATGCCATTTTACTATCATTCTGGAGCTCTTAGATTAAGTACTGGAGCAGGGTACTAAAGGCAGATCTAATGCCAGGGTTATGAATTAGAGTATTTTATTCAGACTTTTAATTAAATTGAGAAAGAATTTAAAGCCATTGGGTATTCAAACAAATGCCAAATGGTCTATATACTATAGTACTTCTTGAACTTGTGTTGTATAATATAGTATTCAGTAAATTATCGTCCTGGCCGGGTGCTAATAGGGTCATTTCCGGTGGCCATCTTTGTTGCTGCGGCACCTTACAAAGGAGGCAGCCGGAATAGTAGTGCAAACCATTGGAATTTAGAGGGGTGGGGGAGGGGGGACTTCTCAAATTTGTGGGGTTTTTAGCAACGCACCGATGTTGAAAAACAGCAAAAATGCTACTAAAAATTGGGGGAGGGGTGGGGGTGGAGATTTTAAAAATTATAGGCTATTTTTAGCAAACTGCCGAGTTTAAAACAGCAAAAAATTCACATAATATGAAGAAAAAATGGTCCTCACAGTTCATTCGTCTGAATCACGAAAATGGGGAGGATACACTTTTTAAAAACTCTAAAGCTAACCCTAACCCAAAAATTCTATACCTTAACCTAACCCTCACCATACAATTCTATAGCTAAACCAAACCTTAAACCCTAACACTTCCATTTTGGAAAATTCACCTTCCTTTTTGGACAATTTTACACAAATATAAAAAAAACTTTCTTCCACAATGCTACTGCACCCGGAATTTCAGGTGAATAGAATTGGCCCACCGCGATTTTTCCCGGGCTATTATGCATCACTCCTTGTTCACATAGCCTATATAGTTACATATTTAACGATATTCTTAAATGCTAAAGGGAGGGGTGACCCCTCCGCTTTTATTTTTCTTTAATTATTTATTAAAAATGAAATTGGGGACGGGGGACCCTCCCCAAAGCCCTTTCTTTTTGTTCCTTCTTTTGACAAGTTAGGCTTATGAAGACCAAGCCATAAGATTTATGGCAAGGGACAGTAATCAAGGAAAAAGAAAAGTATAACTACAGGATACCAAACATAGCGTTGAAGTGACGTCACTATCTCGAGCCGCCATCTTGGCCACGACAACGATAAATAGCCCAATACTAGTATACTTTTATTGAGTTATTTACTCTGCTTTTCATGTTAAGTTTATAAAAATAAAGACTAAGGCATGTAGGCAATGTAGGTATAACAGTATACAGTTTAAGTATAAGGCAGGTGAAGTAGTCAAGTCAACAGATGAACCAAAGATTAATTTGACTTAATGACTTAAATTAAATACCATTTCAGAATTTGGCACTCCTGTCAACGGCTGTCCCAAGATCAAACATGCCCAGAATAATATTATTTATGTTATTTTTGGCTGCTATATTTGTTTTTTTTTCTATTTTAATTTAAAAAATAGACAACTAAACCTAACCCAGACCCTAAAACCTTAAATAAATACGTAATTGCCATTGGCTGGCTGAACACCGATTAATCCGCAATACAAATGACTGTGATTTTGGGACCGCCATTGACAGGATTGCCCATAATTTAAATACCTGGCATGCATATTTAAGAGCAATGGCCTGAAGTGTTTCTCCTTCTGCAATTTCTTTTTCAAAGAACTGTTTTGTATCTTCAGTATTATTATCCCCTATAAATGTGGAACTTTTTTTATGTCGTGACCTCATTTCAAATTCAACAGTTTCGTCATCATCATCTGCAAAATTGCTATCCCCAAACATATATACTCGTGCAGCTTTAACATTTTGAATGTGAGAACCACCATAGTTGATGTGATTACTTCTATATTCATATTTTTCTTCTTTTTTTCCAAAACGTGCAGTTTTTTTCTCATCTCTTGACGATCCAAGTCCAAGATAGTTTGGACTTGTTTGAGATATTCCCTTAATATAACCAGCCATAACTAATTCATATATTTAAGAACGTCATTGCTTTAAAAAGCTCTTAAATTAAATTTGAAAGAAAAATAAATTTTAAATGTATAGATTGAAGGAAATAATTTTCACTTGTTCATTTCTATGTGTTACTATTAGTATTAGTAGGTCCACGTCAGTGAATCAAACGAAAACAACATAACAAGGGAAGCTAGTCTTCTGTACAAAATTTACTGTAAACATATCTTTATTGAAACTCAAAGTCGCTAAAATAAATGCATTAAACCAAAAATAGTAGGCATCTTATTTGATTTTAAAATTGTAATATATATATATATAAATATATGTATTTTATAATTTCTCTTGAGCGTTCAATTTTACTAAATTCGTTTTAAATAGCCTAACTGTTTATTTTATCATCTCCATGTAAGCATATATCACGTGACCAACCAAAAGCAGTAAACAAATCACTTCCGTCTGGGTAGGACGACGAAGTCCATAAAAACAATTCCTAAGACTTAGGTAGCCAAAGCCGAAATATGAACACGTATAGTATGCACGATTCGCTTTCTGCTTTTAGTTTTAAAAAATATAGTTAAATTGTATATTCTATTAAAAATGCTAAGAGATATATTTTATGAAGAATAATATCGTAGTGCAGTATTGTTTGTACAGTAGAGTAGACTTATCTGAGTAGAGTGTGAGTGTAGACTACAGTGTAGTCTACTTTACTTTACTGAATTGTGTCTGTGTTACTTAACTGACTTGACTTAACTGTGTAGAGTAAAAAGTAAGGACATGTCGCTAGCGTTACAACATAGGAAACTTCTGCTGCAACTAGTCGTAGCAGAATTTTCCTGGCTAGTGCTAACGACTAGTCTTAACAGTAGATCTGGGCTTATTTATGTGTATTCTAAAATCTCAATTTTTTAAATATAGGCCCATAGGCTGGCACTACGTACACCACTGCGGCTGCGGGGTATACCTAGCCTCTAGCCAAAATACGAGCTTTGGACTTTGGACTGGAAACACAGCGGCGGTGAACCTAGCCAAAGTGCCCAAAGCATTGTGTCAGGGCTAGGTACACCGCGGTTAAAAATAGAAATATAAAAGATGATAGAAAATGATACCTTGCATTTACATGCCAATAATTAAGCATAGATGTGAATAAATTACGCATTACCTAAAAAGTATAAGCTATTTGGGAATCTATGTATTTACTGGTTTAAATGTGTAAGTATGCTAAGTGGCTAAACTAAGTAATAATTTCATAGTTTGTACTTTGTTAGGTCCTTTATAGTGATTGGGGCCGTCCATAAATGATGTCACCCGATTTTGGCAGATTTTTCACTCTCCCTCTCGTCACACAAACTTATACCCCCCCCCCTCCATATGACATCACAAAGCTTTGAAACCCCCTTTCCCCCCTAAAAGCTGTATTTTCTTTTTGAAAAAGAGCATTTCTTACACACCCCCTCCCCTCTTCACAAATGTGTGGACCCCCCCCCCTCCCCCCCCTAGGTGTGGGACGTCATTTATGGACGGCCCCATAGGACAGTTTTTATTGAATGATAATACTACAACACCTTGGCTAGTTTATTTAATTTCCATGTTCACCATGTATTTAGTGATATTTTATATACTTGATCCTTGTTAACTGTCACGTTTAATAGTTATAATATACTGACAGAGCAGTGTGAAGAAACACATTAAAGCCTGTATGAGCGTAGTTTGGGTTACCTAGATACTTCTTCATTTAGTTGAGTGCTCTAAACTTTATAAAACCTAATGCAGGCATGTACATAGCGAATACATCACCAACCGATGTGCCAGTTAGTAGGAATTACAATTCTTTAAATTTAAGCTAATCACTAATTTACTGTATTATTAATGTATCTCTGGCACACCTCATTTTCCCTGCTTTTTAAATGTAATGTACACACCTTTTTTTATGCCACAAATTATTCTTTGGCCAAGAGAATTATGAGGTATATGCTGTTTTAGAATGTTACATTTCTTTTTAAAAAACAGATGGTGAAATGTGGTAGCCATTCATCGATAATAATTGCAAACATTCTTTAACCATGAACAAAACCATAAACAGACTAAAACTAAATCCAGAACATGTTACTTAATTTTTATTCCTTTTGCAATAGATATAATTAAAAATAAATGAATAAGCTTAAGAGGCAATAGGCAAAATAGTTCTAGAGATAAATGACAAGTAATTGAACAATCAAACTAAAAAGTTAAGCACACCGAGATACAGTTAAAATTCATAAAAACAAGCATAATGTGACATGAAAAGGAGCATAATTGCAGCAAAAATTTGTTTAAATGACATGTAATAAAAATGGATACCAGAAAGTAATGGTAGACAATAACCGTTACAGAAATAGTTTATAATCAAAGATTTGTGGACTGCATCAAAATCCCACAGTGACAAAAATAAAAGAATGAAATCAAATAACACAATTTACACATTGATATGAATTGACATTAGTTCCCACATGAAGACAGGCAATATGAAACCACTTACCACACTTGTCACAATCACACCATTCCATCACACCATTCACACAAAACTTCCTCTTTTAAACAGATATTACAAACGTCAGAATTGGAGCTGGTATGGAAATTACCTGTGCAAGTCATGGTATCTACTGTTGCAAGCTCTTGCCCAGGAAGCCTAGCACATATGATTTCTTCTTCCTGGCTTAAAACAACTTTAGAACTAAGTTCCAATTATTTCAATATGAACTCTGTTGCAAACGGTGTAAATACATCTTTAGAAGCAGAATATAAAGGTTTGTAAGCTTCAGGACATGCCAATGAAACAGAGGTTAAATTGGCAAAAGCCTCGGCTAGAATTTCATGTTCCTTCTGCTGAATGAACTGCAGAAGGTCAAGAAACATTATATCCAGAGGAGATCTTTTTCTAATTATGGCTTTGAGTTCTGGTGATAGCTCTCCAGCCTGTTATTGGTACTGTCATTGAGGTTGACATTCTGACCTGGCCAATACAAAACCTACTGTTCTCTCCGGGAAAACCAATTTTCATAAAAATATTTAGTAAATTCATTACACTCCAATTTTTCCAGTTTAGCCACAACTGGATGTAACAACCTGTAATACAGTGTGAACACTAGGCTTACATTTACTGATAACTCTACTACACTATCAAAAGACATTCTGACCTAGCTAATTGGAGAAAAACCTGTATTAGACGATTCTGTACCTTGATTTATTATTGCCCTCTACAACCATCAATGTCAGAAGTGGCATTAGTGCATCATTCAACAAATAAGTTGAATCCAGAAGAACATGTTCTGAATACTTATGGAAGAGTCTCTTCTTAGATGATGACAATACAAGTATTGCAGCTCATCCCCATCAACATTCTTTGCAAAAACAATGGTAGATCCTGTGATTGAAAATCAAACATTATAAGGTTGTTAAGACCGATTGTTTTTGAGGACCGGTTAGCCGTTCAAAAAAAGAACGGTTAACCGCAAGTCCTTATATGCCTTATGTTTTGAGAACCAACGAGTCAATGTTTTTTCGCCTCGCGTCGTCTGATGGTGGCATCAGAGCCCGATTCCCCCGCTGGCGTTCAGCTCTTTTTCGCGACGCCCTCAATTCAGCGAATTTAAAAAAAAATTTTTTTAAATATTTTTAAAAATTCAAAAAATTAAGTAAACAGTGATGGTTAATAGTCAATTTAAAAAAAAATTTAAGACTCGTGATTAACCGTTCTAAATAAGAGGACCGTTTAAACCGTTCGTTAAAGTTAGCGAGGTATTTTTCATAAGTTTAAAAACCCACGCCTCGCCTCGTCTGTTGGGACGTCGTGTGACTCTCCTGTGTTTTGTGCGTGATGCTGGTCAACTCTGATGCGGTCAACTCGCGAATTAAAATTAATAATAATAATAAAATTATAAAGCTTACGGAGTAAACTGTGATGATAAAATGGAATTTATTTAAATACCTTATTATTTTGCAATCGTCAACTCGCCAGAATTATTGAATTTTGCGGCGCACACGACGTTAACATTTTTCCTGTTGAAATAGGGTTAGAGCTACTCTCGCGGTACTCCCCTTCCAATGCATAAGAATTACATTTTTTAAAAGAAAATATCAGTTTTGATATTAATGTGGTAAGCTTACGTCAAATGCCTTTGACTTGCAGGAAATTTGTCACTAAATGACCGAACTCGAATTTGAGAACCGATTAATCGCCCGGTATCTTTGCTACGTCTATCAAATGACTCTCGTAGATACTTCACTAAGCGGCTCGCGCCGATCAATTATTTGGATGCGGGAAACAGACTATAAACCGGTGACCAGAGAATGCCGTTAGGTCACGGGGTCATATGGTTTTATAGCTTTCTTTGTCTTTATAAGAAACCGACTATAATTAATATAAATAGAAACAGTCGCGGCCTTGACTGTTGTTGACATCAAACGCGCACTGTGTGTAGCTTTCGTACAGTGCCTTGACTACTAAGCAAATTATTTTAAAAAACATTCTTTAGCCGTAGGCGAACTAAACTAATAGTGATGACGTGTATATTATTTATATACCGGAATATGGAGAAAGCGATTTGATGTCACCGTCGCTCGCGTTAGTCTTGTATGCTGCCCTGCATCTTAACAGTAAATTTGCGGTTAACCGATCCTGATTAAATAGGACCGGTCCTGATCTGAGGACCGGTTAACCGTTAACAACCTTAAAACATTATTGACATTACTTATCAAAATCAATGGACAAGGCTGTCTATAAGCACAAAACATACATCATGGAAAGCAAAAAATACTGAATACTCTTGTAAAAAAATCATTCTATGTTAATCCATCCTACATTGCAAATATTTTAAATCCCTTATATTAACTTCGAAATCTTGTCTGTCGTCATCTCTTCGTACGTCGGTCGGGCGGAAAAAGAAAAGTAAAAAATGACCCACTTCCCGTGATGCGATCGAGCTAAAATTTGGCACATGGACCCGTCTCACCTAACAATGCATCATATCAAAATTTCAGATCGATCGAACGTACCGTAATTAAATTTATGCATTTTTAGTTTATCCTTATATAACGTATGTAATTCAAATTCACTGTTTGTTATTGTTTTTTTTCCACGTGAGAGTTTGAGTTGACGCGTCGACCGTCGTGCCGACACCCCCTCACGTCCCATCCCCCGTTATTAAAGACAGGGGACATCACTCGGTGTCAGTCTGTAAATGTTTGTCGCGTTGGAACATTATCAATACTTTTAGTTCTGTCTCATATATAAGTGATTTATAGTCAAAAACTTTGTTTTACGGGTCTTTTTTATTAATTCATACTGTCTACGTACACCTCTATTGTGTACCTAGCTAATTCATCTACATTGCAAAAAAAATATTAATTTCAAGTTGTTTTTATTTCACAATGGTTAAGAAATGATTCAAACCTATTAACGGGCAATAATCGATAGAGTTTTATTGTTTACAAAGATAAATATTAATTTAAAAAAGGCTGATGAAAATAATCTGCTGCAATGTGTAGAAAATTTGAATACGTCCGATCTTTGGCGGATTAAGCTGAACGGGCTAAAGCCAGGGCCCCCCGATAATTTAGGGGCCTCCAAACTTAGTATATTTTATAATAAAGGTGGACAAATGTTTGCATGAATCCCTGAAAATATCATAAATGAAATAAATTAATAAATACTTATCTATTAATCTGATCGCTATTCCGACCCGATAGTCTTAGTAATAGAAAAACCTGATTTAATAGGCTCAATAAGATAAAATATTAAAAGAATATTATGTATATTTTTTGTAATTTACCAATTCCGTCAAGTTCTCCTGGTCTGATGGAAGAGTGTTGGCTTGTGGTGCAAGCGATGGTGGGATTGATTCCCGGGAAGTGGTGGGGTTCTTTGGCCTTTTTTAAAAAAATTGTCTTTTTACACTCAATTTTACGATACAGGTAATCAGTTATTTCTCCATGTTCGGTTTTTTCATGAATAATCTTTTTGGCTGAATAGTTACAAGTTGCAGTCTTATATTAGCTGCTAGCAATCATTTTAGTTAAAGGGACGCTGGCTGGATAGGGCCGCAAGTTCAAATTGCAGCCAGGGGCCCCGTGCAGTCTTAATCCGCCCCTGGTATATAGTATAGCGTCTACTTTATTGTCTGGTGTTGTTATCTTTCCATATTTTATTTCAGAAATAATAAGAAAAATTATATGGCCATATAATACTTTTTTGGGGGGGGGGTAATTATTATTATTAATATTGCTAGCATCATATTAAAGTTGTATAATTAAACACAAAGAATTTTACAATAATAATTATGTTGATGTGTAACATTCATTTAAGACATTTACAAACACTTGACTTTGCTTTGGTGGATCAAAAATGCAAATGTAAGCTAATTGGAAACAAATGATACTGTCTTTTATTACAATAAATTTGTATCTTTTTTCAGAAGCTGACAGTGTGGACAAGTTTTCCATAATGATAACCAAAGACTAAGTGCAAGAACACAGTGCAATCTAGGATTCAAATATCATCATTTAAATCTGGGATTAAATTTATTTGAATATGTGGTTGAAATTGTGCCTGCTCCTTATTTATATTTCACTTCTATTTATTCTGTCCCGTGTCATTGATGCCATTGCTTGGTGTGAATCAGGATATGGAGGAGCCTTTTCTCACCAACTCCTTGACCCCATGCTACTCTCTGTTGCTAAGTTAAAAGCTCTCCTTGAACAAAGAGGTGTCAGCTATGAAGGTGTTGTGGAGAAATCTGAACTAACCAGTTTGGTGGACTCTTCAGGTACTTATTTATTTATAAAAATTTAACTGTGGTTTTTAATAAGATTGTTAAAACTGCTCATATTAGAGGACCGACTAACATTTTTTACAAATTGTTAACCAGCTTTCTATGGTGAGGTATATTTTCAATGACTTGAAGCAGACCAAACCTTTATTATTAACACTCACTGGTGTCATTTACTTCTTACATCAGAGATGCTCTGAATGTCTTGATGCTAGGTCACTGGACTAATTTTTAAAAATAATTATCATTCTTAAGCCAAACTAAGGTGAAAACAGTGATAAGTGAATTTTTTTTAAAATATATTAAATTGCCATATTATTTTTAAGAATCAACTCACCGGGATTATTATTACATGTAATTTAACAATTTTAATGTTTGTTTTTGCACACAAAAATGAAATAACAATGACAAATTGAAGTTATTGTTAACTGGTCTAGTCTAAACAGAACCAGCTCTTGTGACAGGTTAATACTAACAGGCTAACAACCTTAGTTTTTTATATTTTTTCAATGACAGCGACATGAAACCATTTTGATAAGGACACCTTATTACCACTGACAATCAGTTTTTATCACTTTAACTACTTTTTTAAAAATCAAGTTGATATATGAATTTCCCTAGCTTACTTAAAAAGGCATGTCTGTTTTACTTAACTATGGTCATGATAAACTCATTAAATATTAATTGAAACATTGAGCTGTTTGGTACAGGAGGTACCACGAAAAGGATACATTTATAGTTAAAATTCCTTAAGATTTGAGGAGAGGATGGTGAATACCTGTAGTAAAGAAAAACTTTTTAATGTGATTAAATAATTCAATCTCTGCTAAAGGAAAAGTGAGTACAGAAGAAGCTGAGATGGCTCAAGAAGAGAGTGCTACATCCACTGAAACTAACTTCACATCAGGTGCCCATTTCATAGAGCAAGTAAGATTTTTTTAAATATGGTTTACCTACTTAGCAAGAATATATCAGTTTTATAAAATACCACAATTGATAATAAACTAATTTTTTTCAAGTCATAGTCAGTAACTTCTGAAGCATTAATTTATTATATTTGCAATAGATACGTTTTTAATTGTCTTAATTGAAGATAAGAATAACTATTTGTAACATAATGTTTTTTTAAATGTGCTAAAACATGATCTCTATTAGGTAGAGGATGCCAAAGACAGTGTATGGCTTGTACAAATAGTATCACACAGTGGCCATCACAGAGTTTTAAGTGATGCTAGGTGGAAAACCATTCGTCACAAGGCTTCAAAATTTGGAGTACGCACAGGACTCCTTGACTGTTCTCTTGATTTTAGGTTGGTTCTCACTATTGCAATGAAATAATTATTTTAGGTTGGTTCTCACTATTGCAATGAAATAATTATTTTAGGTTGGTTCTCACTATTGCCATAAAATAATTTTTTTACAAAATATAACAGTTGTTGGGGTCTGGTACTGCTGTAAAAAGATAAATCATGACATGTGTGTAATTGCTAAATATAACCAATGTTTTTAACTGCACTTATTTTATTAGAAACCGTTTTAAAAATAAAGCTGAATTGATACAGTAATCCCTGGTCTATTGTGGGAGATAGGTTCCAAGGTCGGCCGCAGTAACTGAATTTCTGCAAAGTAGGGACACCAACTGTTAAGCTATGCGAAAGCGGCAGATAAGTTTACTGTTACTGTATTTCGAAGTACACGTAGGTGTACATGACGTGATTAGGGTGATGAATTTGCTGGGCTGTAAAAATGATAACTATGTAGGTGATGATAACTTTTTTCTTAATATAAGTTAAATGTTCTTGAATTTAGTATCAATTTGTCACTTTCACAGATACTGTCATCAAAAGGGCTGGTACTCACCTTTTTTATTGCTGGCTTTGCCAAGTCAATATGAGAAAAAAGCCAGTGTGGCCATGTATGACTACTCCGGTTCAGTTAGGGAAACAGCTGTTTTACGATGGGTTCGGGAAAAGTTAGACGAAAAGGTGCTTCAGATCAAGGATCCTGTTGTGTTTAAACAGCAATGGAAGGACTTCTCTGATAACCCCTTAGAACCAGAAATACGTGCAGTCTTATTCACAGAATCCAGCTCTGCACCTCTTTTCTACTCAGCATTAAGTGTTAAATTTCCTGGACGTGTAAAGTTTGGAGTTGTTAGTCTGCAATCATCAGAGTTAGAGAAAACTATTTGGCAAGATGTGCTTAAAGAAGAAAAAATTACTGAGCTACCAGCTTATGTGATTTACTCTACAGAAAAATGGTACATATACGGTAATGAACAAGGAGAGCAGTACTCATTCATCAGCATGGAACGTTTTCTCCAATTCCTCTACCCTTGCCTCAATGATATATTTATTATAAGTTTTTGTGTGGCTAATGTCATGTCATGGTTTCAACTAGCAATCTGCAACTGTCAAGCTCTGAAGAGATTACGTAAATTAATCTGGTGTGTTTTTAAATATAACATTATTGTGATAATGCTCTGGTTGCCCATTATAGGTATTTTTCAGATGCCTTATTTGGACCGAGTACCTTTACTGGCTTTAAAGTTGGAGCGAGTTTTCTGTACATCTACTTTGGGAACAATTCTTAGAGGGGACTTTACATTTTTTGTCAATCATCCAATCTATGTCTACTCCTCTTTTTTGATCTATCTTGTCCTTGTTAATATCTTATGTAAAAAATACAGACAAGAAGAACAGGACGATGACTGGTTTAACTTTACACAAATGCAAACTCTAACCCACTTGCGACCCAATGATTTCTTTGAACCTATGCGAATTGGGGGCTATGATTTAATGGGAGGTCTTGAAATTTTTGGTTCACGCTTTTCTCAGCCTTCTCTTTGGTTGCAACCTTCTGTATCATCGGAGTACATAAAGTACCTTCCCACATGGCATTATCGTCCAGTAATAATAGCTGATAGAGTACTTGAAAATGTGAACAAAATCAAGGATGTCTTAAGTGCTGACTGTGAACAAATAAAAGCTCCTGTTAAATGTACTTGTGTCATTCCTATTGGGAGATCAGAAGCTAGTATATCAAGAGAATCATGCTATGATAGTACAAGCATGACTTCACAAAGTATAGATGGTATTAGTGTTGAACATGTTTCACCGCTACAGAATAACTGTCTTTCTAATGTAAATAAACCTATAGCAGATCCATTGACTTGCAATAAAAAAACTCATACAAACTCCCATGCCTGTGATCCCCAACCTGACAGCTCCATATCCAGCCCTCAGCCCACTGATCAATCGACAGCCCGCTCTCAACAACAGCAGTCTTGTGTTAAACCTTGTAGTCACTTTCAAGATTTACCATCACAGACTTGTTCACTGCATAGCAACCTTAGTCAATCAACCATCCTGGACAGTTCATCACTTTCAGATAGAGCCAGCACAGATAATAGCACTACAAGCCTTGGCTCTGACTGCAACTTAATGTCTCCTACCCAGGTGAAGTCAGCTTTAGAAAGTACTGGTGAAAGCTCAGAAAAATCTTCATCTAGCCACACATATGGCTTTCCTGTGGGCTATATGGAAACTCATCAGTGTGTCATCTGTCTGGACGAATTCACCCCATTAGCCATGTTGTGTGGTCTACCCTGTGGACATGTCTTCCATGAGACCTGCATCATTGCATGGTTGAATAGAGAAAAACACTTCTGTCCAATGTGTCGCTGGCCCTCCTACAAGTTACAGCCTCCTCATCCAGTTGCAACCCATTCATAAAATAAGTCTGTAAGCTCTCGTATAAAACAGGCGTCTCAATTGATGATGTTCATTTCACTGTGATTTTGTACTATAAAACTTAATCCTTGGCAATCTCAGTTTTTATTTTTGTTTGAAGTGAATAGTGATGTTGGTTTGTAAATTATTGATGATATTTAAAAACCCCAAAAATAAAACAGTTCCCTGTAACTGAACTATGATGAGTATTACTAGTTATTTGTATTAAAATGGTGAATATAATGATGCTGAAATATTAATTTCAAAATAAAATTATCTTCTAAGTATTTGTTAACTACCTATAATAAAACTTGTTAAAAATACTTCTTACAAGATAAAAATGACAGGATGGAAAGGTTGATTTGATTGCAACACTTTCAAAATTAATGTGATTTTTATTTTCATTTGTTATTTGCAAGCATGTCATATGACATAAGTTAATATAGCCATTATTTAAAAGAAAAATATTTTTGTATGATAGGTTTTTGTTTTCTTTCGCTTTTTTTAAAGGAGGTAACCACTTGGGATAATTTGTCCTTGTTAATTTTTCATTAATTTTTTAACTAGTAAGATCTTCTTAAATACATTGTTAGGACCAATGTTCCCTCTCAGGTTCCTTAGTCTGTGTACAAAATAAAAAACTTGTGTACAAAATAAAAAAACTTGTGTGCAAAATGTGGGAAAAACTGAGAAAGGCTGAATTTGGGAGGAGTGATAGATAAGTATCTGTATAGATAGTGTTGATAAAGTTACAAAGAAACTAAAAACTGCTTCGGTTTTAGAAATTGCAACAGAAAAATTCAGAATATACAGAAACAATTCTATGTTAAGATGTTAGATACTCTATTAAGTTGGCTTCATTTTGACCAATATAATCAATTGTGCATGTTGATCTTATTTTAAGTATTCGATTTGGAAGGAATCGACCCCCAAGAATAATAATCAGTACAGCTCTAATAAAATAAATATTTATTATGCATGAAACATCTCAAGTTTTTTGCATAAATAGATCTGAATTATTAAAATAGAATTATGTTGAAAAAGTTTTTGTAAAATAAAAATGTTAAACTGTTTTACATGAAATCCACATACCTGACATGCTTGTCCTATTGAAACTGTAAGGATGCAATTTGAGTTCATGTTTTGGTTACTGGGGTTTAAGGAATTGAATTAGAATGTTTACATTCTCATGAATATTTTGGTGCGCTCAAAAATTTCAATAGGGCCTACATTTTAATCTTGAACTTTTATGAAGAGGTTGTTTACTTTTAATGCCTTGCTGTTGTCTTTGATGACAAAATTGTTGGGAAAAATTAAAACTGAAGCATTGATAAAAAATGAAATAAATATATATTTATAGATCATTTTTGCGGTGTTTTCAAACTGCCTTGTTTTTGTCTTTTATAATCACTGTACTAGAATTACATCAGGCTATGACTTACAACTAAAACTGGCTATTTTTTTTTATCAAAGCTAAATCACTATAAAGAAACATACTGTGTGTGAAAGTTAGAAAATATTTTTCTCCCTAATTTTAAAAATTATAAAACACATTTAGAATTAAGTCCTGGTCATTGCTTTAATAAACTTTAATTCACAATATAAAAGCAATGATTTGTATTTTTTAAAAAATAAACCAAATATGTAAAATATCACAAAAACTTGATATGTATTTCATAAAACAATCACTCATTCAATGAAATACTTGGGCCTTTATTTGTCAGATAATCAAGCATTACTTTGTATGACTTTAGTTTGTTTCTATTTATACAGTAAGTCTCCTTAAAAGGAGTGTTCTGTTACTGTGGTGAAAGTAATAAGTTGATACAAAATATTAACATTTAATAATCATATCACAACTCATGGAATAAAAATACAATTTAAAATAATTTTTTCATGGCTAGACTATAATTTTCTTTTTCTGGAATCATTATGAAAGCATATGTATATTAATTCTGATCTTGAAACTCTCATCCTTTAAATCATGATAGATAAGTATTTTAAGACTTGAGTAAATATAATTTATATTGTTTTTTAAACATTGGTATCCATATGGTGTTGGGAATGCACTGAGGTTTTTAGACAAGGAAAAAACTGCTACTTTGTAGCTGAACAATGAGCTGTATTTTTGAACAATAATACATCCATTTTAATGGGCTCATTACCCAATTATAATCGGAACCTGCTTTACCCAGGATACTAAGCAGAAGCACTATCACCCAAGACATTAGCTATTAACATTAGACATTAACATTTTTAACTAATAAAAACTTGAAAGAAAAATAACAATAATTAGTATAAATAAAAAGGTTTAACTTTTTTAAGTTGGGAATTTATGATCATCCACGTTATGATTGATAGTAAAGATGGTTTATTTTCCTTAAACTTTCCAAGTTAAATTGCCATTAATTTGTTGTAGATAATAATATAAAGGTTAATATAATAATAAGTTAATATCTATTATTTATGAGAGAACTGAATTGGTTTGTATATTATTATTATCATCCTTTATTCTGAAGGAGACCCCAGGTTGAAAATTTAAATATAATCAATTTATTAAAAGAAATTAAGATAATCTACATTAAAAATTAAGCAGAATCTAATAACTTCAATGTTTCAAAGATGCAGTCATCAATACATTTTGTCTAGGTCTTGACACTGGTAGATATTTTTGAGAGAAGTCCTGTCCTTGGCATAGAGTCCATTCAAACTTTGAAAGCAGTGCTTGTAATGTGCTCTGTAATAAAGTAATTGACCAGTAACACATTTTCATTGTAAGGCTCCATCAAAGTCTAAATATATTGGAATTTAGAAAATCTGACTTCAAATTAAACTGATTTTGATACTGGTTATTAAACAGATATTATTTTAATAGAAGAGTTTACAAAATTAATATAAAGCCAGGTATATATATATATATTAAATGTTCTCAAGTTATCACATTTTACAATTAGTATCATATGTAACCTTAAGAATGATCCATGAAATTTTCTCCCCAATGCACGCTCTGGGCCCTAAGCCATATGTAAAGAGTTTACTTTTTAGGTCAGGACTGCAAAGAAACACATTTTATTTATGCAAAATTCCTCTGTATAGGAGCATCTATAGTAGATAAGATAAATGATATATTGTGCAAAAGGCAATCCTGAACGGTTAGGGTAATGACATCATGGATATGAAGAGATTATAGTTATAGAAATGAAATAATAGATATAATGATAGATAAAAAGATAGATATTAATGCAGACAAAAAAATTTTTTTGACTTTTTTCCTAATATACTGTAATGTAGGTAATAATCACAATTTATTAAATATAAGTACTTTGCTAAGTGTCTAAATAAATAAGAATTTTAGATTTCTTAAGCATTTGTAAGTTTTATGTCATTTCTAAAAGGTATTTTGTTTTCAAAATGTTCTTATAATGTTAATTTGAATGTCTGAAGGAAAATCAACCAATTCTATCTTGACCACATAATACATGTACAGCCTTTTTAAACAATTTACTCATGTCACACTCACACCTGAAATCCTCAGTTTGGGAATAAAGGATCATTATAAAAAAAACATTAATGAGTTCTTTTGAGGAATATACAAACCGTGCTCCTGAAACAAACTTTCAACCAATTCTAAGAGCACGTTTTCATAGAAAACTCAAAGTATCATACAAGCATTAATGTAACAAGGTTATCAACATTTTTTATTTCATAACTATCATTTCTAGAATTTACTGCTAAACAGTAAGGGAGCAATGTCAGAACTTCTTATTTATTTACGTTACTCAAAAAGAATTTATAATATTCTCCCCCTTTTTAAGGCTGTTTAAAAAAGCATATTCACCTTTAATTAAGAACTTACTTTGCAGACCATCTGTCTGGAATAAATTCATGAGGATTTATGAATACAGACTCATCTCTATGTGCAGTGGGAAACATGAAAACAACAGCATAGTTCTCTGGGATTTTATATTCTGCTACTAAGCAGCTCTTAAATTCAGAAAAATTACAGATCAAAATTGGAATTAATTTTTATAATATAATTTTTTTTTAACGATGTGACACATCCTATTGTTTTTAAACATTTTACTGGTGAAATATTTAAAAATTCTTAGAAATTAAGTTTTTGTTTTTTTAATTACTTTATTTCATAATTTTCAAAAGTTAAACAGTAAAAAATGAACCTTTCTGGCAATCCTCCTCCCACCAAGAAGTGGAGGGTGCAACCTTTTGGTTTCTAAAACTAGATGCTCAATAAAATCAAGATCTTCATTTGCTCTAGCTTGAAGATGTGTCTGCAAAGCATGTATAAATTGATTGCATGTTTTATCTTAATTATGGTTTTACAAATACAACTCAACAAACCTTAATACTGATTTTTTTTAAAAACAGTTTATTAAAAGTTTTAACATTTGTAGTAACTCATTGAAGTAGTTATATAATAACAAGTTAGGCACTTGCTGTGCATTCCTTTTAATAAGTTCTCATTTGAATACTAACTCATTGAATCTATCAGATTCATCAATATGCATAATGTTTAGTATTGAACTGAACATAATTTCAATAAAGTAGAGAAGTAGTTAACTAAAAATAGAAAGGGGCAGTGCTTATTTATCATGTGTCCTTTTGTTGAACAGTATACTTAATTACACATTATTAAATGTTTAATTTGTTTAACACATCCTTCAATAATGAAATGTGTGTATGATAAAGAGTTATCTAGTAAAAATGGAAAGTTTTAAAATTTATTTTTAATCACAGGTGTTAACAACGCTCATATATTAGCAGTAATTAAAAAATACTAGATGCCAAACTTGAAGGTAGATTTTGAAATATAAGAGTCAGACCCTGCGCAAGGATGACACGCAAATTCGTGAAGCGTTCCATATTTTTTACGCCATCGTCCCTATGAGGACGGACGGTTGCCATACATACATACATACATACATCATACATACTTACATTCATACATACATACAAGAGTCAGACCTCATACAACTATATCAGATTAAATTATAAAACAAGAAATAAAAACTCGAATGAGTATTTAAACGCAATTTCAAACAAGGAATTTCCGATTTTTTATCAAGGGAAATCATTTGAGATTACATTAAAAGTCATTCAAATAAGTAATTCTGAAACTTAACACAATATGACGTCATATCCCCTCACGCTACATCACACCAAGAATGTGTCAATATAATGCGCACCACGCAACAATCTAACATAAGCATTCACAAAACGGGAAAACCCCATTAAACTATCATTCTAGATTACATTAAAAGTCATTTCAAAATCAATAATTTTGAAACTAAACAAAACAATTGCTTTTCAAAAAATTGCTTCTAAAATTATGGGAGTCGAACGAAAAATATATTTTTGAAAAATTCCTTCTCCGACTTTGTTCTAAATATTATTAGCTATTGTTTGACGTTTGATTCAACCCGATAGATGTTATGGTTGGCGAGATATTGACAAAATACTGATATTATTTTCCAGGAAATCCAGTAAACCTTTTTGGTATTTTTTTGGCCGTTGCACATCCTTGGAACCTCCTTAGCATATTTGCAAAAGACCAGAACCCTCTATCTGGTATGGTTCAGGAGGAGTTGCATGAGCAAGCATTACAGACATTTCGAATCTATAAACGCAATTTTTCCAAGGGAAATTGCGTTAAAAATCTAAAACTTAAATATGGTCAAAATGAGACCAGTTGTTTTCATAAAGTGAAATTAATTACCTTCCCAGACTTTCCAATCTCTTGAAACAATGATGTGCCTATAGAAGCAAGGATCTTTGGAATTAAAGCTGATGTGAAAAGAAGCAGGTGATTATTAATTTCTACTCCATTCAAACCTGGTGTTTCTCTCAATTTGCCTGGAAAACAATCTTTAGTCTTCTCAATTTGTGACTTGATCACTTCCATCAATTTCGACTGCAAATTATAATTATTATCTCTTTAAATGGCATGTTTCATATTTTTAATTATCATAATTTGCCTTTAAATAATTTTACATTATAATATACAATAGTTAATAGGTTTATAAAGTTGCCTTTCTTTTTTGATTCATGAAGAACTTCTTTTGACTTGCAAATTTAAGGGTAATAGGTGAAAAGTTTGTAGCATTCTTTTTGTAACATGCATTAAAAATATTCCAATATTAGCAGTAATTGAAATAGAGGCAACTTTGAACAGTTTATTTCATCAAGTCATCACTTGAATGATGTTGATCATCTGACCCCAACTCAATTATGTCAACACTAGTGTACACCCGTCAAAAATGACGGAAGTTTTCAGCTGAAATCTATTTATTTTATAAAAATGCACTTTTTAGGGCACCTATGGCACCGACCTTTTTCAAAAGCCCAACTAACTTGTCCTTGTTTGATAAATACGAAATATTAAACTTTCTGAAATGTACACAAAGTATTTTATAATAGGGGTTTGTTTTTTTATTTTATAATTAACCATCATCAAATCCTCTTTTTACATTGATCCCTTTTCCAAAATTAAAATATGAGCGAAAACAATGACGCAATATTATATTTTTTACAGCGCATTTTTAATTTGCACACCTTTTGATGCATTGGTGCAGTAATTTGGTCTTCCCTGCTTTCTAAAATTAGTAGCGTCAGGACAGACTGACTGACTTGCGTGACAATTGCAAATTATATAGTTTTATGTCTGATTAGTTCAATGAAAGATAGAAAAGAGCATTAATATGAAAGATTTAGGATTTTTTAAAAATTTTAAAAATGAAAGTTAATTATACTTATTTTCTTGATAAAATAAAATTTGAAATGGTACATAATACTAAAAAAGGGCAAATAATAGATATTTTAAAACTATTTAAAGAAGAATTTCTATCAAAAACTAATTTAAACATACTAAAGCATAGAAAATCATTTAAATTTCATTAAATGGCATTAAACGAAAATGTCTATCAAGAAAATATGTTCAAAACTTAAGTTTAAGAATTAAACAATTACAGTGGGGCCCACTTAACTCGAGCCCGGTTAACTCGTCAGCTCTATTAAGTTGACGTTTTTTTTGGAACCGCCAAATTCTCTCTTTGTCTTTGCATTTTTTCATTGGTTCGATTTTTCTAAGTCGCCGAGCCCTAATATTTCGAGTACAAAAGAGTGCCAAATTTGCAACTTAACGTCGGTTAGCTCAATCCCCGTCTGTTGGCCTAGCAATGCACTTTGGCATTTTTAGTTCAAAACAGTGTTGACATCTCGCTTCCTTCGAGACTTCCGGCTATTGTGTGATTCTACGAGATTTCAATAAAAATTACTTGATGTTTTTACTTTCAATTTGATTCCGTGTGTGAATTAGTTTGAGTATGTATTCACTAGAGGTACTCGAAAATCGCGTTAGTGGTCTTTAATCCATCATTATTTCGCTGTGCATGTTATATTATTATTAAACTTAATTCATTTTCTGATGCATTAATCATTTTATTTTTTAAGATAAACATATATCTTTAGAAAAGAAAAAAAAGTTTTGTATCGAAAATCGACGGTGGTTTTTGTATAATTAGTATACATGTAATTAAATAAAAAATTATTATTATTCTTTTAAAAGTTTGTTGTTGCTTTGTTACCAGTAAGATACGTGACTGAGACTAACACGTGCGTGACAGTGAAATCAAATTATTTTCTTACTATTCTAGAATATATGTAATATACACGTCATCACTGTTGTAGGTCGAATTCTGATAAGGTCAAGGCCGCATTTGTTACTATTTATATTACAAGTTACACATATCATTTGATTGACGGAGGAAATTCGAGTACGGTCTCATAGTGACAGATATCCTGCACGTCAAAAGCATTAAACTTAAAATTACCATATTGATATTTTTTTATTTTTTTTTAATTCGCCGATTAAACGGGCATTGCAACGCGAGCGGCGGTGACATGCCATGCCACACGCGCCATGGGACGAGGTGAGGCGAAAAATTTGACCTTTAATGCATCAGCGGGCAATTATAAACTGGTAACTTTTTTTTTATTAAATGGAATCAAGACATGACCACAGAGACGTAATCAAAGTCATTTACTTCGTCAAAAAAAAATATATATATAAAAATTCCCAACTAGTCATAACTTTTCCAGACTATTTCCCGACTTTCAAGACCGGGAAAATTATTTTAAGAATTCCCGACTGAGTGGGAACCCTGGGTTATATTTAGATGGTCCTTAAAAACGATCCCTCTTAACCTTAGGAAAGAGTGAAGAAATATTAAGGTCCCGATAGTCCGATACGATTCCGATTAATCGTCCCATCACTAATTAACGCACATCATGTATATAATTATAAAGATATTTCAAGCGCATGTTAATATTTTGCAGCCATATTGGTTTTCGTTTAACTCGATGATCGGTTATCTCGGCGCCATTTTTCATACCCCGAGGCTGTCGACTTAAGCGGGTCCCACTGTATTTTGAAATTTCTAATGCAATTAAAGTTTTCTTTGATAGAAGGCCTGTTTTATAAATAATTCTTTTAACATCTTTTATTTTCAAAATACCTTAGCATGGCGAGCCTTGCTGTATGTTGATGTACCAGTCCATGAAAACTGTAGATCAAGTGGTACAGCAGTAATACCTAATTTTAAAAAATGTAATTTTTTTAATTTCGCTAGTAAATTAGAAATTAAGTACGATGTATTTTTTTTTCTATTGATAAAACTGAACTTTTTTCAATAAAGGATTCTGACCTCTCCAGTGCTCTTTTGTTAAAGTTGTAATGTTGTCTGCAAGTTCCGGATTTTCCATGAAATCAATGCCAAGAAACATAGTTAGGCAGATTTCAGAAAATAATTCTTTAAAAAACTTGTAAATGCAGAAAGGTTTTCTATGGAAGAAATGGGTAGCCAAAATTAATTTTATTTAACAAATAATACAAAAATTAAATTGAATGAAGATATAAAAATAATAACTTAATCTAAGGCATGCAAAAAAAAATGTGATTTTGTGAGTAGTTAAAATATTAGGAAGAGTATGCTATTGTACAATTTTTAAAGATGGAATTAATCTCAAGTTACCATATTTTTACTAGTTGGCCTAAACATTCCAAAAACATTGCAAAATAAATAATCAGAAACAAAATATTTTTTTAATTTTTTTATCTCTCAAACCCTTTTACATCTGAGTCATTTGGGATTAGATAAAGACATTGTTTATACTTCAGTGTTTTTATGGCTCATTTTTAATCCAAAATACTAAATCAAATAATTACAGTTCTATGAATTCATAAATGACAAATGTACAGTAATGGTTTCTTTCAATTACCAGTATCATGACTTTCTTGAAAGCTATTTCTACATTTATACATTTTTTATATTGAAGATATTTCTGAATGCTTTGAGTTTGAGACAGTAAACTACCTTATCTGTTACAGTTGCTCCTTCTAATCTAATTAATGTAATAATCTATACATTTTTTCATCTTTGTAGACTAATTTGAATTTATAAGATGATTTTTTTAAATTTTGATACCCAACTAGCACTCTTGAAATTCTGTTCTCCAAAACTCTGAAACATACAGATGATAAAATTATTAATATACCTTAACTATATTCTAATTTTATAGACATTCATTTATTTTATTTTTAAATAAAAGTCTCTGAAACATAATAATATTATTGAAAGAACTTTGAAAAGGCCATGGCCATTTCACAATTACAATAATTATATATTACTTACATTGTATTTGCTAAAAAGTTGTTTGTTTACATACTTCTTTAGAGAAATCTCAAATGAAGACACACAATTTTCCATTAGCAAGGTACTAAGAATTTCTCTGCTTGGTTTAGCATCTTCATCTAGTTTAGAAATTAAATATTGGAACTGATGTCTTTGTCTTTTCCTAATATTAATATTTGTTCCTCATCAAAAGACATGTATTCACTATTGTAATTTTTTGGTATTATTTTTAAGTCATATGACTGCTGGTGAGTTACATTGGTCATATAGCCATATAATTTGCATTTAGAGTCAATAATTGTAAATTTAGGTGTTGTTTACCATACAAACTTATAAACTTGCAATATGCATATTCATAGATGAAATCCTTCAATTCAGAATTAAATTACAGTACTGATCAAAGCAGTTGCATACTTGTAAAATACTTTAGTGATGGTTAATTTGTGGATTCTCTAAAATCTACCTATTTCTAATATAGTGATAGTGTGTTGATTATTTTTGATGGGGGTAAAAAATTCTAAGACCTTAAAACTAAATAATAATACATTAGAGAAGTTATTATTTTTAATTATCTATATTTTCTTGTGTTTTCTTTTAGTCTGTTTAAGAAGGCAGACATCTAGCTAAAATATGTTTTTATTTTACTAACTATTCCTTTCAAGCATGAACTATCTAAGACACAATTTTTTCTATGCATAAAAATATTTTGTTCCATAATTTTTTTTACCTATGAATAGGTTATATGTTTACATTTCTACCAAAATATTTGGGTATTGAGAAATGTGTATCTTTTGATTTTGTTTCCTTTGCTATATAATTATAGGCCCTCCTAAAATATATTGAAAAAAACAGATTATATTAAATGTATTCACTTTTACTTAAAATATACTTTCTTATTAGTGATCAGTCATCCCTTAACTTCCTTAAAAGCAAATGGGCCTAAATTTAATTGAATCATTTTTAAACTGAATCTTCTTCTTCGTTCTCAAAATCTTTTGATAGAGGATTTAGACACCAAGTCCTATATTTGTGATGAACTGCGCTGTGGCTGTCAGTTGGTCCAGTCCACCATAGAGTTTGTCATCGAGGGTAGCTTCCTGGGGCCATATGTCTGTCCGGGTATGGTGGTACAGAGGGCAGTTTTGGAGAACATGTTCCGCATTTTCCGCAGCTGTCCCACAGGGGCACATTTCGCTTTCTCCAATTCGAAGTTTGCGGAACATGTGTTGCCTAAGTTTGTTGTGGCCCGTCCTTAGCCTGAAAATGATGTTTTGTGATTGGCGGGGGAGTTTGAAGTATGCATCACTTTTTGGGTGGTATTCTTTGAGCTCGGACCATCTTTCAGATTCACTTCTTTTGAGCATTGCCTTGATTTCTTCGTGGTGTAGAGATGGCTCTGCCTGGTTTTGACTGCCTCCAGTTTTTGCCAAGGAGTCAGCAGTGTCATTTCCTTCAAGTTCCACATGTCCAGGGATCCATTGGAGAATAAGTTCTTTTGTTATTTTGCTCAGTTTCAATAGTTCTGTACTGAGTGTCTGATTGATCAAAGTGTTTGGGTTTTTGAGAGACTGAAGCACTGTCTTAGCATCAGTGAGGATGACAATCTGGCTGTTTTTAGAGTGGGGGTCACTTGTTAGAATTTTTGCGGTCAAAGCTCTAGTGCTTTCCTTTCTGCTCTAGTGCTATCTGAGAGACTTCCTATGGCAGTTGCTTTTTCAAGGTGTTCTCCGTTAGGCCACTCTATAAGAATGCCGGCTCCTCCATTTTTTGTGGCTTTTTCTGAGGAGCCATCGGTGTAGACTCTTATCCAGGAATTTTCAGGATATTGTTCTTTGATGATGTTATTTACTGTTACTCTTAGTATGTCAGTTGTGTAGTCAGATTTTTTTCCTATGCTGATTAAGTTGTCTCTGATTATTAGAGGTGGACTTGGGTCCCAGGGTGGGAAGTGGCTGTGGGGATGTGTCGCTTCAATCACAATGTTATCAATTTTATGTTTGGATTTTAGATGTTTGGCTTCTTTTATAAAGTTTGTTCTTTGGAGTCTTTTAGTTGAGTAGGATTTTTGCAGCTTGGGTTTTAGAGGGTGATGTACTGATGCTTCTAATTTGGTGAACTGTGTTAAGGTTTTGGTTTCTTGTCTAACTTCCATAGAGCTTAGGGTAGCTAGGTCCTCCATTGCTCTGATTGGGGTAGTTTGTCATTGCTCCTGTAATTATTCAAAGCCCTAGGTTTTGAACTTTGTCTATTTTTAAATCCCTTATATTAACTTCACCGCCGTCTCTGT
This sequence comes from Ampullaceana balthica, assembly GCA_944989445.1. NCBI lineage: Eukaryota > Metazoa > Mollusca > Gastropoda > Lymnaeidae > Ampullaceana > Ampullaceana balthica. The sequence continues at coordinate 562,944 of CALYLW010000915.1, forward strand.
TTCTCTGTCGTCATCTCATGGGCGGGCGGAAAAACAAAAGTAAAAAATGACCCATTTCCTGTGATCCGATCGAGCTGAAATTTGGCACATGGACCCGTCTCACCTAACAATGCATCATATCAAAATTTCAGATCGATCGAACGTACCGTAATTAAATTTATGCCTTTTTAGTTTATCCTTATATAACGTATGTAATTCAAACTCACTGTTTGTTATTGTTTTTTTTTCACGGGATTATTCAGTCACGCGTTGACGCGACCCTATCGAAGTACCGGCGTGCTTTTTGTTTTACATTTTACGTGTCACGCTGAGCTCGGTCAAGCGATCGGTGACCAGACTTCAAGGGTTATGAAACAAAGTTGAGTTAAGACAGATTCAGTCTGTAAATAATTTTAGTTATGTCTCATATATAAGGGATTTATAGTCAAAAACTTTGTTTTTACGGGTTTGTTTTATTTGGAGGTTGGATTTGGCTGCTGTGCCCTGCACTGTGGATCCATATTCTAGGGTAGGTCTTATATAGCTGGTGTATGTTTTCTTCAGGATGGAGTGGTTTGCGCCCCAGTCTGAACCAGCTAGCTTTTTCATCAGCGCCAGTCTTTGGATTCCTTTTTTTGTGAGTTATCTATTTGGTTTCTCCAGGTTAGCCTTGGGTCTAACGTAACTCCTAGATATGTCGGATTGTCATTTTTTTCCAGGACTATTTTGTCTAAGGTTTGTTTGATGCTTTGTTTTTTGGTTGAAAGGGAGAAGATTGTGTAGGTAGTTTTTTTGGAATTTATGATCATACCCCATTCCTTAGACCATAGGTTGAGGTTGGTCAGTGCTTCTTATAGCCTAAATTTTGAAGTGCTTGTGTATTCTTCTGTGAATGCTGCCTTTTACTTTTCTAGGAATAATTTGTAGTAAGTCGTTTATAAAAATTAGAAACAGTGTGGGTGACAGAACACCTCCCTGGGGGACTCCATTGTGTTTCGGTAGCTGTGTTGCTCCTTTTTCCTTGCATTTTGACTAGAGCCTTGCGATTAGTTAAATATTCTGTGATCCAGTTAAACATTGTGTGGGATACATGGGTATTTTGTAGCTTTAGAATTAGACCTTCTTTCCAACTGAATCAATTTCCATAAAATAATTTTTAAAATTACTAACGCATCTTCATTGTCATTGACCTTTCTACGTTTGCTTTAGCTTTAATCAACAGTAAAACAATTTTTTAATGTCATTACATTGTATTAAGACAGATCATCTAATTAAGCAGATCAAATATAGCAGAATCTGTACTTACTGCTAGCAGATAGTATAGTATTGTCAAACATAGTTCCAATAAATGACTCATACCCCAAGTCGAATGAGTTATCTTTATCTGTAATTGATATAGATGGGCTAAATTAAATCTGGATACATCCCATTTCAAAGAATATTTCATACAATATCTTTTTAAAAGTACAATGTATATAATTTATGAATTTTAATTTTTTAGCTTGATTGCTAAGACATTTAAATTTTAAATACATGTACATGTAGTAATAAAAAAAATTGTACCATTTAGGACATCCTGAACACCCTTGTTTGAGCAAACAAATATTGTTGGCCTATTGAGGAAGCGGACTGCAAACATAGGACTTTTTGCTTTATTCAAGTTTTCATTCAAAAATTTATGAGGATCTCTGTAAAAGTTTAAAGACTTGTCACCAATAATGGGCCATCCAACATGTCCAGAAACGTCCATCCTGTACTTGTACTGTAACCTGATAATTTTTAAAATGCACTTCACCAGTAGTGCATAGGACGCACTAATCTTCTGTTTAGAAGGAGCGTCAGTAACAGATACGTCTGATAAGAGTTGATAAGACATTAAGACATTTTCAGATGATTTCAGTAGTATAATATATATAAGAAGGTTTTAAAAAAATATTCTAGGATACTGAACTGGTTAAATATATTAATAATAATCAACTTGTCCAAAATAAGAAACTGAAACATTAAAATTTAAGTATAAAAGCATTTTTTTTAATGTAGGCTATGCAATAATTATTGTGTTGTTAAAGTAGGGTAATGATTTTAAAATTGGTCAGTGAGGTGAGTAATGCAATTAATTAGGGCTGCGGAAATTAAAGATTAATTTCTCGATTAATCGTTACAATTTTATTTATAAAATTATTTTTTTATTTAGTTGTACTAATAAATCATTTATAATTATTATTAATTAATAATAATTATTTTTTTTATTTTTTTTTACGTACAAACTTCTCCAGCGTAAAATTATAAATTATTTTATTAATGTATGTGGACCGGCAGACGTTAACTAAAAAAATGTCTGACAGCATCAGCGCAGTTAAATTTAAACATATAACTGGCACGTTGAGCAAAAATATTGTTTTTAAGCTAACTGCGGATGGCAAAGTGGAAGATGGTGAAAAAGTTTACTGTGTTCACTGCCATAAACAATTCTCTTTTAAAGGATCAAATACATCGCTGAAGTAGGCTATCACCTTCAGCACAAATATCCGATCAAGTATCAACACATTGTCATAAAATTTAGTTCAAAATATTCTTAATTTTCAATGTCTGTGAGACAGGGAAATAACTCAATAAAATTTTTACAATTTTTAACGATTAATTAATCAATAATTTTTCAAAAGTTAACGATTAAATTTAAATTAAGCGATAACAGCCCTACAATTAACTATTACTTTTTTAAAAATTTGTAATATTAATTTTAAACAATAATTAATTAAATAATTAATAATGCCATTGCAGTTGCAGCTTTTTATTTGCAGCATTGTATTTGGGCCGACTTCCTATTTACCATTATCATTTAATAATGAGGTCTTTCATACATTTACATATCATAATAATTAATAATGATGATAAAGTGTGTGATTCTTGGGACGAGAATATTAGTATTAGGCTTAGAATAGGTGTGACTCATGATTTTTTTATTTATTTTTTTTAATGACGCCGCAGTCACGGCCACGGCACGGGTTTAATTTTTTTTTCCCCAGACTTTGTACTCCTCTGTCTTAGTCTTACTATTTAATTTAACTATAGGCATTTAAAGGCAAAGGCAGTCCATGTGCCATGTGCTAATATAATATAAAACAAAATTATATTATATTAAATAGTTATATAATATATATTAATATTAAGATTTAGTCTAAAATTAAGATTTATATAGGCTATGACAGTGCTACTCAAAACGGCAAGTGGTGGTCCGCGGACCGGTGCCGGTCCGTGGGCCATTCGGATCCGTCGCCGGTCCGCAGAAGTTATCATGTAATCAAAACAGGACAGAAAAGTATAATTATAACCATTTGCAACCATTAAAACTAACCATACAGAACGCCACTTTTTCGGCAATATGCACAAATAACGAAAGAAATAAAATAAATTATATTTCGCAATCACGTCAGTAAGCTACAGGTTACAGGTAAAATAGTGCACCGGTCCCCGAAGCAATGGCAGAATTCCTGCCGGTCCACCATACTAAAAATAAAAAGTTTGAGAAGCTCTGGGCTGCGGCCTAATTATAATTTCGTAACTTAAAAGTCAAGACATTCAAGTGCATGGTCATGGTATTGGATGTTTTACAATAAAACACTATTAATAATGAAAATTTTAATTTAATGTATATAATTCAGTGGAAAGTAAAGTAACCCCAGCCATATGGGCCATATCACCAGTTTTCAGTAGTAGAGCAGTAGACTCAGTAGAGCTTAATTTTACTATTAGTCACTATTAGACTAATTAGAGTGTTAGTAATATAGGGCCATGGCATATGATACGTGTAAAATGTAATACTCTGATTTTTTATGACTATTCTATAACTTCTTTGTAAATAGGCCTATATAACATATATACATCTATAAATATATAATTAATTTTAAATTATACTTTTTACTTCCTGGAATAGGTTCTTATAAGATAACTATACTTTGAGTTTGAGTACTAGGAACTATGTATGACTATGATGACCACATATTTATATTATAATTAAATTTCAAATAGCTTTAGTTACTACCTTTGTAGATAAGCCACGAATGCCTATCTATTGCCACTGGTTTATCAAAATTAGCTGAATTTATTCTCTTATTTTCTTAAGTCTTAAGTCAGTTTCGGGATCATACCAGTTTGAAGGGCGCTAGCTTACAAATTAATGTATCTTTACTTATTAAACGAAGTTTTTTTACTTCCATTGTTTTGTTAGAAGTTATAAATAAATGTTTGGCGGGAACCACTAATGCATTCATTATCATTTGTATGCAGGGTTGCCATATTGGCCTTTTTAAGGCCAAATTCTCAAAATTTTGCCTTTTTTAAGAGGGTTTGGCCTCAAGAATTTTGTTTGGCTTTTTGGCCTTTTTCTTAAAAAATAATAAAAATAAATAAATAAAATATATATAAAAATAATCTTTATCACAAAAATAAAATTAAAAATTCGCCAATATGTCAATTAACCTTATTAATTATTTTCTTTTTTGGAATAGCTTACGTGTATTTTAGACATTAAAAAGTTTTTTAAAAGTTTAACAAAGAGTATAACGGGGAAAAAACACCAACTTAGCAGTGAAATCCAATTAGTCCAGAGATGTCATCTCTACTGGACTAATTGAATTTCACTGCATCTAAATCTAAGTTTTTTTTTAATTCGTTTCTTATATTCGTTTTATTTGTGTACTATTTGTTCGTTGAGTAAGGCTCTTTGTCGAAACGTTCGCTGTTGTGTTACGACCTGTCAGGCTAACAAATTCCCTGTTTATATGTTATACTCTTTCAAATTTTTATGTAAGTATCAAAATCTATTTATTTTGTGAGTACAACCATAAATACGAACATTGGCATTTACAAATTAAATATCCTTTTTCTCCTGGTTTTACCTTCATTTTTAAATAGTTAACTTATAATTCAGCCGTTATGAGCCGTCCATAAATGACAACACGCGATTTTGGAAGATTTTTCAATGTATTTTCACACCGCTCGTCCAACGTAATCAAGAGCTAGACCCTTTCCAACATGACCTCACAGTTCTTAAAAGTACCCTCCCCCTCTTCATACATCGCCACAAATCTGTGACCCCCTCACACCCCCTATGTGCGTGACGTCATTTTTGTTGACATTTTTCATATAACATAAGTTTGGCCTTTTTTTGGCCTTTTTTGGCCGTCAGTTTGGCCTTTTACCCAAATTACAATCTAGCAACCCTGTTTGTATGTATTGTGCCTATTAGTATTAGTAAAAATTAAAGTCATGCACCAGATAGTTTAGGACATTTTCTGAAATTAATGAAGATATCGCAGTTAAGTTTGTTTCGACGCTTAAATATGTCTCAAACTAAAATATCTTCATTTTTTCAATCACCCAAAGCGATTAAGAGAGAACACCAGCAATCGGTGAGTTAGTAATGAATTGAATAGTAATAGTATACTCGACTCGGTAATTCCTTATTTCAGCGCATTTTAAATTTTTAGAACAAAATAAAATAAAATTACTTACTTTTAATAATTTAAACACTTAAATCAGAAATTTAAAAAAAGTATTAAATGCTTTACAATTAGTTTTTCATGTGTTTTGTTGAGTTTAAAGGGGTTTTTAACTTAGAAAAATAAATAGAAGTAAAAAAATAGATTTTTAAAAACCACGTTTTTATAAGCGGACTAAAAAGAAGAAAATAAGTTAAAACTTATTAGTTCAAGTACTTTCATTTAATATGACTAAAAACGTGGGGCGGGCGCTTATGAGGTTTAACATATCGAAGTGTCTGCTGCTGCGACAAAGTAACGGCAGACAACTCGACGGGCTGTTGCTAGTGCTACGACATGTCGTAACACAAGCAACATCCCGTCGAGTTGTCTGCTGCTACGACTAGTCGTAAAAATATGCTGTATTTTAATTATGCTAATACTAATACTTTAAAAATACAAAATTAAAATAGTTATCATAATAAAATTTCATGATTACTAGGTAAGCCGGATAATGAATTTTAAAGGTTAAAAAAAAACTTAATTGGTGTCCATTTAATGACAAACAGATATAATTTTTTAGAAACAAGCTACAGACATGTGCTCCGCTAGATGAAGTGTTAGTGCTGGACGATCTTTGATAATAAAAGTAAGGCTAGGGTTCTATTCCCGCTCCCGGTGTGTTTTGTTTTATAGAAATACTTATCTTTTAAATGACTGTGCTGGTAATTGTAATTTTTGTTCTTCTTATTCTGAAAAGCGGATACGTTGATTAAATCTATTTAAATAAATTTAGATTTTAGAATTAATACACTTATAAATATAACACATAAATAAGCCCAGCTGCCAGATCTATTAATATCGTATTATTATAATACGATATTTATATTATTATTAATTATATATTTATATATAATAAATGTTATATTTTATGCGTATAAAATTAAAATATTATGTAGAGTTTGTTAAAATATTACAGCGACTTAGTTTTTCCGAAGTGTTTACTGCTACTGCTAATAACTAATAGTACTAAGGCTAGTCGTAGCAAGTGCTAGTCGTAACACTAGCCAAGCAAACCTTTCCTGGCTAGTGTTACGACATGTCGTAACGCTAGCAACATCCCGCCGAATCGTCTGCTGCTACGACATGTCGTAGCACTAGTTTCCTGGCTAGCGTAACGACATGTTTCAAATCACTTTTGTCATTTAAGTTTAAGTATGTATTGAGTGTAAGGCTGCACTTTAATATCGTAACACGCGCGAAGCCCATGTAAAACGTCATTAAATAAATTGTAAACAAACACATTTTTAAGTACAACTTTTATTTTAAGTTACGCGTTTTGATGTGACGTGACATTTCGTCACAAATGGTCGACCCCCTGCCCCAACCCCCTCCAGGTGCGTAACGTCATTTACGGACGGCCCCGAGAAGGGACTGTCCATAAATGACGACACGCGATTTTGGCAGATTTTTCATTACCCCCCCCCTATTAAAGCGTCGTCACAAAAACTTAGACCACCCAGAGCCGTCTTTACACCAGTTTGGGTCCCCGGGCAAAGAAATAGTGCTGGGCCCCTCCCCCGCAGGAATAAAAAATAAATATACATAATATATATACATAAACATATTCCCATGGGGCCCCTATGATCGTGGGCCCCTGGGCTAATACCCAACGGGCCTATGCGTTAAGACGGCCCTGAGACCACCCCCTCCAAGATGACGTCACAAAGCTTTTCGCATAAAATATGTATTTTATTGGAAAAAGAGCATGTTTAAAATCACTTTTTTTGTCATTTAAGTATTTATTTAGTATAGGCCTGCATTCTAATATCGTAACACGCGTGAAGTCATGTAAAACGCCATGTAACAAATCAAATATTTAAGTGGAACTTTTATGCAAAGTTGCGAGTTTTGATGTGAAGTCAAACACCCCTCCCCCACGTCACACATCGTCACAAATATGTAGACCCCCCTCCCCCCTAGGTGCGTGGTGTCATTTATGGATGGCCCCTTTGAGACGTAATTGTGGAGAATGGTGGTCTAAGTTTTTGTAACGAAGTGCGACGAGGAGGGTATACATCGGCCAAAATCGCGTGACGTCATTCATGGACGGACCTTTTATAGTTTTTCGTAATATCGTGTTTTTCATGTTGAAATTATTGAAGAAATACAATAGAGCATTCAAATTTTATTGTCTTGAACATTACATAACAAAACTGATAAAAAGAACAATACAAACAGTGAAATCGCCGTCCCGTTGTGTGTTTATAACGGGTATAACGGCGAAAGTGTAAGAGAAAACTTCAATCCATACGCAAAATGCCGTTAATTGAAGACCCCCCCCTCCTTGCGTACGTAATATATGGATGGCCCCTACCAGTTTTTTCAGTAATGGAATATATTTCTCTAACTCAAAAGGTTAACACAAAGAGGTTAAAACAATGTATTATTAAAACTATTAGTAATGGTTCAACTTTAAATGCCCCCATTCTTCTGGGAAATTATTTTGATAATCGTAATGACAATGAATAATGATGTTCATGTATAGTAAAGCCTATACTCAGCCTATACTGTAGTAACTATAGGCTATATATTATTAATAAGCCTATTTATCCAGCATCCACACTAACCTCATGCAGAGCCAACTACGCTGGGTGGGCCATGTAGTGCGCATGCCCGACCATCGCCTCGCTAGAGGCTATGGTCAGTTTACTGCAGGGCATAGACTATAGAGCATGCAGTGGTCCACGTAAGTGATACAAGGATGCACTTAAAACTGCTCTAAAGGCCTTTGCCATTAGACATGACTCCTGGGAAGCAGCAGCCAGTAACCGAGCCCACTGGCGCTCTATGATACGGAATGGCGCAGTTGTCTGTGAGGGTAATAGACAACAGGCTGCCAAGACAAAACATCAAGCCAGGAAGGACCGTATCAAACATCATCCTGAAGGGTTCCCATCCATCTCTTCTCCAACATGCCGACGCAAATTGCGTGCTTGAATAGGGTTAATAAGCCACCAGAGGACACACGTGGCGGCCTAGCACAGGTCAAATACAAATATGATGAGAGTGGTCATCGTCGACTACGACAGACGAACAACTTTGATTGTTAAAACGATACTTGCGTTCTAATCTCGCTCTCGGCGAGTTTTTTTTGTTGATTTAATTTTTTTTTATAATTAAAAAAAACACGTCGTAACGCTAGCAACATCCCGTCGAATTGTCTGCTGCTACGACAGGCGTAGCAGCAGTTTCCTGGCTAGCGCTACGACATGTCGTAACACTAGCAACATCCCGCCGAATCGTCTGCTGCTACGACATGTCGTAGCAGCAGTTTCCTGGCTAGCGCTACGACATGTCGTAACACTAGCAACATCCCGCCGAATCGTCTGCTGCTACGACAGTTCATGTCGTAACGCTAGCAACATCCCGCCGAATCGTCTGCTGCTACGACATGTCGTAGCACTAGTTTCCTGGCTAGCGCTACGACATGTCGTAACGCTAGCAACATCCTTATTTTATTCTTTTTAGTCCACTTATAACAACCTGGTTTTTTAAAATATTTTTTTACCTCTAGTTATTTTACCAAACACCTCACAAGCGCCCGCCCAACGTTTTCAAAACATTGTGATGTGATCACGGGGGGAACTCACGGATGTCAACAAAAGCAGACGGTACAGATGCTAATATATATAGTATATAGACTATAGATAAAATAAAAAGTTCAATAATTTAATAACCGTACATTCGATCGATCTGAAATTTTGATACAATGCATTGTCATCCAAGATCTATCTGTGTTAAAATTTTCAGATCTCTATGACTATCAGAAGTGGTTCAATTTTACGTTGGCAGATTTGAAAAAATATTGGACAATGCCACAGGAACGAAAGCGAGTTAATAAAACGTTAAAAAAAAGGATTTTAAAAGCAGACTTCCAACAACAACAATGGCGCTGTTAGTCACAGAAGATAGTGAAATATATAAATTTTTATTTCGTACAAATCGTAAAATAGTAATTTTATTTCAACAAAAAAATAATGTTTTAATTTTAAAATAGATTTCATAATAATAATTTTCATTAATAATTAGTGAATTAAGTTTGAAAAATGTTTTTTTTTATGACTTGAAATATAAAATGAGCTGAAATAAGGGATTACCTAGTAATAGTACATGTAATTAATTATTTTTTTTTAAAAATTATACTAGTAATTTAATAGTAAATAGTCTTAGTAGTAAAACAATAAACGGGTGAATCAGATTATACGTTCCCAAATGAGTTATATAGCAATTAATTATGTGTTCTCTTCCTTTGTTATTTAAAATGTAGGTTTAGTTTTAGAATTTTTATTTGTTAAATACAGTTAATTTAGGGTTAGGTTTAGTTATAATTGTGAATTTAGGGTTAGGTTTAGTTTTAGAATTTTACTAGTTGAATTTTTCAATTTTCGTGTCACGTTTGCATAGCAACAAAGATGGCGGCCATATAATGTGGGAACGTACACTCTGAATTTACCCAATAAACTATTAATTGTAAAAAATTTCAAACGCTCACACTCACACAGATTTATGATTTAGACTTAAATAATATTATTCATAACAAAACAACTGGCTTTGTAGAATTTGTAATTAGTTTGTAAAATGTAATTGTACAATTTTAGGCTTTTACTTTTTTTAGCTTTTCATTTTTACTAGGTAAAGGAGTAAAGGTATAAATATTAAAGGCCGGCACTACGTATACCGCGGCGGTATACCTAGCTTTGGCCTGCGTATACCGCCACGGTAAACCTAGCCAAACCATGAGCTGTGGCCTAGGTTTACCGCGGCTGACAAAAAAATATATTGATGAGGGAAAACGATTAATTACTATGGGCTGCACTTGCCTATATATGAATCAAACTAGGAAATTATATTGAAATGAAGCTCTTGGGTGTTGATTTGTAAGGGATCCTAAATTATATATTTAAATATATACATCACATACAAAATATAGCCAATAAATATATATTATTACTATTTCCTTCTGTCTTAGTGGACAAGCCTAAAAGTTTTCGGGTGTAAGGGCTGTCCCATTAATTATGTCAACAAAATAGGGGAGAGGGGGTCTGAAAATGTTTTACAAGAGGGAGGGGTGGTAAAGAAAAGTTGAAGTCAACAATGTTAATTTTTTAAATAAATTTCTTTACTTAACAAAAGAACATTAGCCTCATTTGGCAGCGTTTGTAGTCCTGTGTTACACACTCGCCCAACCCTCAGTATATTAATTAAACTAACTATATTCCTACTTTTTAAAACCATGCTGTGCTTCACTCACTTTTTTGTTGTATATGTAGTTGTAAAGTAGTCTATTTAAAATATTGTGGTTTTTTTTTGGTTTTTTTTTGTTTTGTTACATTTACATTTTATTTATTTTATTATATTTTTTGTGTAATCAAATATTGACGTAATTTTATAGGGGGGTCTCTGGAAGTTTCACAAATTTAGTTGTTGACAAGGGGGAGGGGGAGGTAAAAATCGCCAAACTTTGTTGACATGATTAATGGACAGCCCTTTAGTGCTTTCACCACTGCCACCACTCTGGCATTGCTTGCCAATACTCAAATTTCAAAACTATTTAGATTTAAAAAGGGATTCTAAAATTTCCATTCAACGCAAAATGTATTGTTCTACAAAATGATAGTCTACCATCTTTGACTCTTCATATCCCCCCTCCCCCTATCTTTCTTCATTCAACGGCAACGAGGAACTCGTCCACTATTTATCTTTCAGGCTTTTGTAAGTATGAGCTGTGGAAACTGACATAATTATCAAGTATCATTTTAACAAATACATTTTAAAGTTAAAATTAAATACTACAGTCTACCTGTACAAATTATAACCTGTGCGTGTAGGCTATCTTATTTGTCAATCTAGTGAAAAAGAATGTCTTAGGGGCCGTCCATAATAAATAACGTCACGCGATTTTTGCCGATTTTTCACCCCCTTGTCACACGTCGTCGTGAAAACTTAGGCCCCCCCCCACATTTTTTCAATATGACAACACAGTGCTGAAAATGAAACAAATTTAAATCACTTTCTTACCCCCTTACGTATAAGGTAAACATTTGAATATTATGTAATTGTTACTATCTTTGAATGAATACACATTTGAAGAATAAAAATTGAAATTAATTTTTATATTCTTTTGGTGTGTGTGCGTATTTACCAATATTATTATAACGGGGGAGGGGTCGGTTGGAAAACAAGGTGTTCTCAGCTTTTTTTTTAAAGTTAGCTAGTCAATGAGAAAAACAGATTCTCTAATACTAATACAATCCTTTTGTTAAACAGAGGGGTCATACTCATAGTGATGGTGATAGAAACACCTTTCCGTATGCAAGAACAAACTCATACCAATTCTCGTTCCCGTCTCGAATTTGGGCATGGAATGGGTCGCCTAAACTATCTACGAAATCCAACAAACGATCAATTTTTTAAATTTAAAGCTCTAACAAAAATGAAATGTTCAACATAAATCCATTAATATTAAAGCATGCATAGGCATAAGACTGTGTAGAAATAGAAGGAGAGTCTGTAACACAAAAGATAAGACAGGCTTGAAGGACTTTTCAATGGTACTTGGATTTGCACATAGTATAAAAAAAACTTTTTGCGAGCACCCTCATTGTGGTTATAAAATAAAATTAATAATACACTGTAATTGTTTTTTTTTAAATTCCATCATTGAGATTCAAACCCGACACCACCAACGTAACTGGTAATGCACTGCACTTTACCATTCGCCTGGAACTGCTTATGAAAAATTTTGGTTTTTTAAACTTATAACTAATTACAGTGGCATAGTTAGGGGGGGGGGCGGTCCGCCCCGGGCGGCACTCATTTAGGGGCGGCATTTGTGGGCATTTGAAAAGTACAACCAATACCGACAACCGTTCTTTTTCTTTTGAAAGGGGAAAACCAAGGTGAAACAAAAATATTTGTAATTTCGAGTCTTAATTAACGGATTCGCACATTTGTTTGATTACATAGTGGATATTATAGCTAACGCAAAACCGTTCAAAAATTTTAAATTGCTCAAAAAAAAGTATCCATTTGTTTGGAAAACTAAGCGGTATAAGTCACAGATGACGCTTTTATAAGAAAACTACCCAAAAAAACACAACACGGCTATTAATATCGCCACTACAGTTTTTCGTGGAATTTCGACTTCGCAGAATGATGCGCAAAAAAGTACTTACATGGCATGGTGGTTTAAATATTGTGTTTAGCTTGCAAGCAATAATTTATATTACCGTTTCTGTTTTCAGTAAATTATTGTAAGGTATTAAAAATTAAATTTATTTTGTTTTTATTTCATTAAAGTAGCACACATAATTTGTGTTTTTCATTGAAATACGGTTATTCATTAAGCATATTATGCATATCCAATTAAAGTACATTAATAGTAATGTGTAAATAATTTGAATTCATCTATTTTATGGTAAATTATTAAGATTTATGACAAGAATATGTAAATATTCAAATTTCTCTGTTAATAAACACCACAATAGGCATAATAATTTCGAAAAAGACATATTTTAAACTTTCTAGCGTCTTGGAAAAATTGACATCTGAAGAAGTAACTAGGAAAACGAGATCAGATGCTGGAATTTTACTCAATTCTATGCAATCTTTTTCTCTTCTATGTTATCTCAATTTATGGGAATCCGTCAATTTTTTTAAATTAATGCAAAGCCATTGCATGGAACAAAGAGATGTGCTAATACAAAATGCTGTTAGGAGCCGACCATAAAGTACGTAACGCTATTTTGACCATTTTTAACTCCCCCTGTCACAAACTGTCACACAACTCGACCCCCCCCCCTAAAGTACGTCACACTTTCGAACAAAATTTTGTTTTTTTTATTAACAAAATAATCAAAATTTAATATAAAACACACATGGCCGAGCCCCCTCCCCCTGTCACAAACTGTCACACTTTCTTACACCCTCTCCCCCCTCTGGAGCGTGACGTACTTTATTGACGGCCCCTTATATCAGCGAAACAATTTGTGAAGAGATGGAGATATCAACTGAACGCCTAGTTAGAAGGAGAAAAATATGAGTAGGGGAAATTCAGAAGACGTGGTTCTATCTTTAAAACTAGAAGTACAACGAGAAATGTTTTTATCCATGGATGGAATTATAAAAGAAAAGAAAATAACGCTTTGATGAGATGCATTTCCTTGCAAGAAAATATTCGTATATATATAATATAATACAATGTAACCTACTAAATGAAGCATTGGAACATCAAATAAATTACTTTATTGACATTGACAGTTCAATATGGAAAGAAAAAGGATCCAGGTTTTTATGGCTGTACCTACACTACAAGAAGAGACATTATGTTAGAAAAACGGGGGAAAATGCCACCTTGATCTATTAAAATTTATTCAACAGTATAGATTGGAAAACTCTGTAACCAACATTGTAATTTTGCTTTGAATTTTTTGAACTATTGCTTTCAGTGTCGCTAGTTGTGAAAGGAGCTTCTCCAAACTGAATTTGATAAAAAATTATCTTCGTTCCACAATGAGCGATTAAAGACAACAAAATCTTGCAATACTGTCCATAGAACAAGATATTAAAAATAATTTTAATTTTGATAGCGTAATACACTATTTTTCTGTTATGAAAGTTAGGAAAGTAAAGGTATAAATATGTTAACATACTAATGTACAGAGGCATAACTGGGTTTTTGACGCCCTTGGCTAACTTATTTTTGGCGCCTTTTATTTAAATAAAAATTTAAAAAATAGAGATTTAGCGGCGCCCTTTGCAACTGCCCCAATGTCAAGCCGTTGTTACGCTACTGCTAATGTATACAATTCTTTGTTTGTAAAAAAAATCATTTATTTATAAATACAACATAAAAGAATGGTAATAGTAATTGGTAATTTTTTTGGGGGGGTGTAAATTTGGAATATGTTTTGTCCCCTGGGGGGGGGGACCTGCGAGCTCAGTAACTTTCTTGTGGCCTTTAAAAAGTGTCTTGTATTTTTATAAATGTGTATTTATAGGTATATAATATCATGCAACCTCTTTTATAACTGCTTACATGCAAAAGTAAACATCTTCCCCAACTTTACTTCGTTTCAATTACAATTACTTAGTCATGTTCATTAATTTTTAAAAACCATAATATAATCAACTAAGTGGCTGTCCATAAATAAGCACTGATTTTTCATCCCCTCCCCCTGTCACACGTCGTCACAAACCTGTGACCTCCCCCAGATGCGTGACGTCATTTATGGACGGCCCCTAAATAGGGGGCAAATGGGAGACCGCCCCAGGCGGCAAAAGTTCTAGCTACGCCACTGACTAATTATCCTGAAATGGGGACCAAAATAGTTTTCTTAAACATTCAGTAATCATGAAGTTGCATAAATACATTGATAATTTGAGGTCTACTGTTCATTAGCATAGGGATTACACACTTTTAGCCTAAATATAGTGAAATCGGCTAATTTTTTAGCCGCGGTGTACCGAGGCCAAAGCCAATGGTTTAGCTAGGTAAACCGCGGCGGTATATGCAGGCCAAGGACGATGGTTTAGCTGGGTGTACCGCTGCGGTGTCAGTAGACACTTTGAATATTAAATTATAAAACCAAGGATAAGTCATAATAAGTGTAGCTCAGGCCACAGGACTCAATGAAGTAACTCCTCCACATAATGATAATAGTAGGCAAATTGCGTACATGTAAAATAAAATTTTTGTTAGCAACATTTGAGCCTGGGCCACTGCGATTATAAATTTGTCTGTTTTCCTTTTATAATTTCCACACATGCTTAGTAGTATAGGTACACGATCAGTGTTCAGTATTCTTATTTCTGCTTAATTATCCTCTTTGAGAATGTGAAATTGAAAGCCCAAAAAAAATGTCGAGGTGTAAGTCTAGGTAAGTAAAGTAGGTTGGTTTGGGAGAATTCATTCTGAAGTTTCCAGATTGAAAACATTTTTTTTACTGACATGGTCACTTAGGGAAATAATGAATCTTTTTATTGCAGAGCGAAAAGCAAGCCTGTGGTGAAACAGAACTGAAAAAAGTTAAACTGCTTTCATCTGGTATAGAGGATGAATATTCGCAAAGGACTATATGCCAGGGAAATGATACAGAGCTGTCAAAAGAGGATAAAAACAAAGTTGAAAACAACAAGATAGCAGCTAAAGTAAAACTTACTGGAAGTAAAACTAATGGACTTGTTGTCAACATTGGTCACTCATGGTTTAATGGATTAGAGGCTGAATTTTCAAAAGAGTACTTTATAAAGGTATAGTATTTATAGAACTAGAACTTCAATTTAAAAAATAAACTTGTTTCCATACTATTAATCTTTTCTTTTGACACAAATGATGAGGTATGTCTGCAGGTTATTTGAGCTATTTTATTAAAACGTTTTTATTAACTTGCTTTCGTTCCTGTCTTTCGCAATTTTTCAAACTTGCCAACGTAAAATTAAACCACTTCTGATGGTCCTAGAGATCTCAAAATTTTACCACAGATAGATCTTGCGGGACAATGCGTTGTGTCAAAATTTCAGATCGATCGAATGTACCGTAATTAAATTAATGCATTTTAAAGTTTATCTTTATATAGCATCTGTATCCGATCGCCATTGTTGACAGCACGTGTCAGTTAACTCCAGCCATCGATGACCACTCGATGAAGGGAATTTCAGTCAGTTTCAGTCTGTAAACACGCGATGCGTTTAAAGAAATAAAAATGTTCCATATACTCTATCATTTTACACCAAACTAAAATGAATAAAATAAATCGAAGTTAAAAAAAACCAACATTTTTATAAGTGGACTAAAAAGAAGAAAATAAAAAAAAGTTATAAGTTCAAGTACTTTGATTTAATATGACTAAAAATGTGGGGCGGGCGGGTGTTTGGTATTAAAATTAAAGATTTATAATTGAGAAGGCAAAAGAGTGATCTATAAGTGAGAGAATGAGTGAACTGCATATGTAAAACCTCATAAACACCCGCCCCATGTTTTTAGTCATATTAAATCAAAGTACTTTAACTTATAACTTTTAAATTATTTTCTTCTTTTTAGTCCACTTATAAAAACGTTTTTAAAAAAAAATTTTTTTACCTCTATTTATATGTTTATACAAAAATATCTGCCAACATTTTTAAAGAATATTAATAACTAGACGCCCCGCGGCAAAGCATACACCGCAGACTTGCTCACGGAGAGTACAAAGAAAGTGGAGAAAGAACGGACACAAACTACAGAACGAAGAAATCAAAACAACGCGAGTGAACGTTGGTTGGGGGGTGGGGGAGACTGCCGACTCATTTTTTGTTTTGAGACATTCGCACTGTGGTTATCTACCTGCCCACCACCCTTTACCACATTAGCTTGCCAACCATAAACTGATTGGCCGACCCTAGTGAGGGTCAGCCATGTTGGCAATAAAGGGGTTAAAGAACGGGCACAAACAGACATTTAAAAAAACAAAAAAAAACAATGTCTTCGCTGGGGCTTGAACCCAGGACCTTCCCCGTATAAGGCGGACGTGATAACCAGTAGGCCTACACTACGAATCTCACGTTATTCTGTGAAGGAACACTGCAAGTGAACGCAAGGACCATTATTGGTCTCGAGACATTGGTCGACCCCATGCTCGTTTGCACATTCTTGCTTTGGTGAAGGGGGCGGGAGGAGGGTTAGAGAGTCGGCGTGCGTGCGTGGTGTCCCACATGTTTGGGCGACGTAGAGAATTATATATACCGATAAGAGTCCTTGATCATAAAATAAAGTGTCAAAAGAATTTTGAAATTTAGGGTAGGAAAACAATAGTCTGATTATTTTTACACGCTTTTATTTAAGTCACAATGTTTGTATGTTGTATCCATCCACCCTTCCATCCTTCCTTCAAAACTTGAAACGTAAAATTATACCACTTCTGATGGTCCTAGAGATCTAAAAATTTTACCACAGATAGATCTTGGATGACAATGCATTGTATCAAAATTTCAGATCGATCGAATGTACCGTATTAAAATTATTGCACTTTTAGTTTTTAGTTTTTGTCTATATAAAATATTATCACTTGCGTCAATGAACCATGCCTCAATTCGCCCTAGAGGGATACAATTATTATAACTTTAAAAAGTACTATCAACATCAAGTCTTGCTGGCCGAAATATAAGCGTGATCGATTGCCGACATGGGGGTACGAGGTTCAATTTTCAGTTAGGGGAAAATGTTGTTTTTTTTGTATTATACATATTTAGTGCAATTTCTATATGTAAATAAAAGCGTGTCCTTTTTAAAAAAAGATTTTTTTACATTTAACTTATTTTACAGATAAAATACTGTTTTATTAAAAGTGTGTTTGGACTTGATGTATAAGAAAATAGCAAACGTCAATCTAATCTAGAGTCTGAGTAGGGGTTTTATAGTTATTTTAATCCTTTAATTAAAAAAAAAGTATTTGGTTTCGTTGTCTCATTAGTTTTTATTATTTAAGGGAGTGCTTCACTGAATTTGAGTGGCCTGCCAGCGCTTCCAAGACATTTATTAAATATCAAATAAAAATTAAAACAAGCCACTATCAATCAGAAGCTTTATTTCTCTATTTTTGTTTCAGGATATAGCAGCCAAAGTTCTCTTGTCTCATAATATTTCTATCATATTTAAAAATTCATGTTAAATTCAGAGTTGACGTACCCACGATACATGGCCGCCATCTTTGTTGCTATGCTGTGTTACAAAGAAATTGTAAAATTCAGCTATGAAAATTCTAAAACTAGGGTTAGGTTTAAATTCACAATTATAACTAAACTGAACCCCAAACCTAAATTAACAAATAAAAATTCTAAAACTAAACCTAAATAACAAAAGGAAGAGAACGCAGAATTAATTGCTATATAACTCATTTGGGAACGTATAATCTGATTCACCCAAATTCAGTTATTTAGAAGCAAGAGTTGGACATTTTAGCTTGAAATTATTATAATGCATCAGGATAGGCTCATATGTCTTTGTTTATAACTATTGCTGCAGTTATCGACAGTGTCAAAAGAATAAACAGCACTGAGTTAGGTGTCTTGATGTTTAATAGTGTATAGAAAAGTTAATATAACCTTTTCTTTTATCAATGTAACATTTTAATTTTTGTATCCAAATTACAATGAAAGTAGTAAGCCTAATTAGAATGAATTAAAGGGGTCTTTCTTATTTTTTTCTTTCTGAAATTTTATATTAGTTAAGCCAGTTTATTGCTCAAGAAAGAAAATGTACAACAGTGTGCCCACCAGCTGATCAAGTTTTCACTTGGACAAATGGGTGTGATATAAATTCAGTAGGTATTTAATTAACTATTTTTTATTTAAGTAACTGACAAGATTTGATTGTTATCTTTTTTCAATTTGCTATAGATGTTATGCTAATGCAAGATGATCTACTTTTAATGGAAAATAATCTTAACTATAGAATTTGTTTTATTATGATTTTATAAAATGCTCTGGTTTTTTTTGTTTTTTTTAATCGAAACTATTACCTCTGTAACTAGATTAAAGTTGTGATTATTGGCCAGGACCCATACCATGGACCTAAACAAGCTCATGGTTTGTATTTTAAAGTAAATTTTAAAACAAAAATACTGATCATCAATCACATTTTATAAATGTAGCTTTATTACATAACTACATATTACACAACTTTATTTTAAAGACTTGTTTATCAAGCACCTGGAAGGTTATTGCGGGAATTGCAATGTGCTGGTGCATGTACAAAGAACTTGTGTTAATGAATTTAAAAGATAAAATATGTTAATTAGATTTTTAAATGGATATTAACCAGGTAAATGCAAGTATATTCTGGTAATATATTGAGCTCATGTTATTAAAGTAAAATCTGATTTTGTTTCAACTTTTCTAAATGTTATTTTACTTCTTTGCAGTTCATAAAACTGAGAAACTTAAATATGAAATGTTGTATATTTTTTGTAACAATAAGGCAGAAATTTGATGAACTATTATCCTTGTTTAAATCAGGTCTTTGTTTTAGTGTTCTGCCAGGAATAAAACCGCCTCCAAGGTAAGCTTATTATATAATAAAATTTTATAAATGTTCTTAATAATTGGAAATTGCTACTAAGTAACTCTTCATTGTCTTGTAATATTATTTGAAATTTTGAACTAATGCTTTGTAAATTTTAAATTATTATTTTCTATTCTTATAAGCTAATTATGCTTTGATAATTTTCTTCATGAGCATGCATAATAAAAGATACAAACATGATAGTTTCATATAATTCAGAGAATTACTTAACCATTGACAGCTATATATACATGTACATAGTTTAAAAGTTTATTTAACTTTATGTACATTATTAAAAATTACATTTCATAAAAATTAAATGTCTAGATAATGATAGATAAGAATAACATTTTGCTCTCACCTGTTCATTTACATATTTCAGTTTGGAAAATATTTTCAAAGAGCTGGAAAATAGTATTGATGGATTTAAACATCCTAATCATGGAAATCTTATTGGCTGGGCTCAACAAGGTTTGTACCTGGTATAACCTAGAACTAATGGTGGGGAAAAGGAGCCTACAACCACACACAAAAACAATCCAATAAAATATTATCTTTCTGCAAATATTATATCCTTTGATTTTATTTATATTATCCAGGTGTACTTCTACTTAATGCCTGTCTAACGGTGAAAGCCGGAAATGCAAACTCACATGCAGGCAAAGGTTGGGAGATATTCACAGATGCTGTAATAAACTGGCTAAATTCAAATTTAACAGGAGTTATATTCATGCTGTGGGGAGCATATGCTCAAAAAAAAGGATCATGTATCAACAAGGTTCTTCTATTTCTTAATTTTTACCTGCTACTGCTATTATCTGTAAAATTTATTTAAAATAAAATTCAGAACAAAGAGTAATCAAAATTTCTTAATATCAAACACTTGCTTACCTTTAAAGAATCTTGAAATAAAATGAGTGTAACTAGTACTAGTATAAATCTTTTTAAACAAACTTTTTTTTACCAGCTAAGATTTATTGGCATTATTTATTGATCTGAGATCTCTACCAGGCTTTTAATTGCTTATGCCTACTACTACTCATGCATTAATCCTCTTACAATCATATGAGTAGTAATATTATATTTTGTTTGTTTTTTCCCCCTTTAGAAAAAGCACCATGTTTTAACAGCAGTTCACCCTTCTCCCTTGTCAGCTCATCGTGGGTTTCTGGGGTGTAAACATTTCTCTCTCTGCAATGAATTACTTATAAAAGACGGCAAGCAGCCTATTGATTGGGCACACCTACCAGAGAAAGAGGAGTTGTAATTTTTAAAAGATTTTTTTAGCTCTTTTATACACCCTGTAAATATGTACATTAAAATTTAATATATCTGTATTTCTTTTAAATATATCTATATTTCATTATGATTTTGCACCAAGGTATTGGTGTCAAAATAGTTTGGTTTTTAATTTTGATCTAAATCCAGTTCAGAAGTGGTAAGGATTCACAATTAACATCCTGGGGGGGAGGGGGGGGGTTACCATTGTGGGGTCTGTCATCATGCTGCAAGAAGCCACCAAATTAGGGTATCTCTGTACTAGTAAGGTTTTGCGGAGTCCCATGAAAAAAATTGGAGTTGTTATAACATGATTTTACCCCCACTGACTTGCCTGAATCAAACGCTAGTGACACTACTTGATATAAATAATTTAATATCCAATGACGGTCACATGTTCTTTTTATTGTCTGTTACAGTGTTTCATAAGACTCAAACATTATTAATTTGTGTGGTGATAATTTATAAAATAAATTAGAGTAATTGGCACAATAAATTGATTTTAATATATCATAATATTTTGTTTTCTTTTATATTTTAAATACTAGTGGTGGTACTTGTAGTAAATTAACACATTTTTTTCCAGAGACCATCACTATCGTTTTTAAAAATGACGAAAAAGAAAGGAATTTGAAATACTTAGCCTGTTATCATATTGCTAACATCAGAGACATTGATTTCAAAAAGATCACAATAACTTAATATTTATATATAGAAATCACAGGTCTCCCCCCATTGTAAAGAAAAATTATATAAATTGCAGTGTCAGGATATATATGTTCTCTACAATTAAAGAGTGACAATCTAGTATAACTAAACATTTGAAGAAAATCTAATACTAATACAAAATAAAACTATACTAATACTATATTAATATTAGTAATCTCTTATGCCCATTTATTTACATTTTAAGTTAAAGGTTGAACATATTACTGGGTTTATTTTTACTTTAAAGTCATTCATTTATCTGTCATCACTTAGTATTTATTAAAAAATCTATAGGGAAGTGGATTTTAAAAAACAGCATATGGTTGGTTATAGTATCTGGAACTGTATGGGGTTGTCAGTTTATTTGTCGCCATGGCAATATTATGTAATTTTAGTTACTGATAGGGGAGATTCAGAGGTGTTAAAATTACATAAATTATGATTGTCTAAAGTTGACGATTTATATGAATTCTAACATTACCTTAATGAAAATTTAATAATAAGAAAGTACAAAATGAACTGCAGTTGTGTTACAAAAGAGGTCTGAATGATAAGCCCAGAAATAGAGGTGCATGAAACGTGTAAACTAAAACATAATCAGTGCTTTTGTAACAAATCTAGAACACACATTCCCTAACATTGATTAAATATGAACAATTTGCTGCAGGATGTTCATTCCAACCATAGCGGCGTAAGACCGCCAAGTTAAATGACCAACTGGCACATAGCCTCTTTCGAGACTGTCCATACTAATAGCACTGTCTATGGCCATGTCCATCATGGAAGAGTGTCGTCTGCGCTGACCAAGGGGTTGAACTGATCGATTGTCAATGAGTGAACGTGGTATAGTCACAAGTACAGAATGATTGTTGCTGATCTCTGTCTGTGTGCTTACATCCTGAAAAGAGCATTTAATGATAATTTTACATTCATTTTGTCCAATAATTTTTTTTTACACAATATAAGTCCAGACCTTTTATGGTTTGAGTAATTTTATTTATTCATGGAAAAAATTCATACCCTGCAATCTTATGATAGAAAATGTATTCCCTACTTCTGATACCTTGTGAAAGAACTGATTACACTGTAAATTAATGTCATCACTGAAAATTCTACCCATAGGTTGTCATGTAATTAGTATGAATAATATTTAATAGTATTAATAGCATCAAATTTAATATAAACATCTGAGAAACACTGCTTTAAAGTTAAAGTAATGAATAAAAATGCAAGTTCCTTGAACTCATTATATGCTTAAATTATCTCTAGTATGTTCAGTCATTTGGAAGTTTTAGTAATTGAAAAGAAAAATGCTCATCTGAAGGTCTAAAACCTAGACCAGCATTCACAATAATATTTATACATCAGACTCCCATTCTGTGCCATTTTCTTCTTCTAACTCCCCTGACATTTTTTACCATGCCCTTTCCGAACTCTCCCATTACATGCCTTTTCCCACCTCCCATCAAATTCTTTGTCAGTCTTCCAAAAATATTCTTTTTAACATTAACACCATCCAATGACATTCTTTTTAACACACTCCAATGACATTTTTTTTCCATCCTCCCATTTCAAACTCTTTCCCCAGCTCTGTTACAATACGTAACATTCTTTTCTTTAATTTTCTCTAATAAAATTATTTTCCCCAACACTCATTTCACAACTCACTTTATGATAATTGCTATTTTAATTTCCTAACCCTGAAATTTCTCTTTATATTATAAATCATCCCATTCTATTTCCCCAACTCTTTCATCCCATTCTATTTGCCAACTCTCTCATCCCATTCTATTTCCCAACTCTCTCATCCCATTCCATTTCCCAACTCTCTCATCCCATTCTATTTGCCAACTCTCTCATCCCATTCTATTTCCCAACTCTCTCATCCCATTCTATTTGCCAACTCTCTCATCCCAATCTATTTGCCAACTCTCTCATCCCATTCTATTTGCCAACTCTCTCATCCCATTCTATTTCCCAACTCTCATCCCATTCTATTTGCCAACTCTCTCATCCCATTCTATTTGCCAACTCTCTCATCCCATTCTATTTGCCAACTCTCTCATCCCATTCTATTTGCCAACTCTCTCATCCCAATCTATTTGCCAACTCTCTCATCCCATTCTATTTGCCAACTCTCTCATCCCATTCTATTTGCCAACTCTCTCATCCCATTCTATTTGCCAACTCTCTCATCCCATTCTATTTGCCAACTCTCTCATCCCATTCTATTTCCCAACTCTCTCATCCCATTCTATTTCCCAACTCTCTCATCCCATTCTATTTGCCAACTCTCTCATCCCATTCTATTTCCCAACTCTCATCCCATTCTATTTGCCAACTCTCTCATCCCTTCCTATTTCCCAACACTCTAATCTCACTCCATTTCCAAACTCTCTCATCCCAATCTATTTGCCAACTCTCTCATCCCATTCTATTTCCCAACTCTCATCCCATTCTATTTGCCAACTCTCTCATCCCTTCCTATTTCCCAACACTCTAATCTCACTCCATTTCCAAACTCTCTCATCCCAATCTATTTGCCAACTCTCTCATCCCAATCTATTTGCCAACTCTCTCATCCCATTCTATTTCCCAACTCTCATCCCATTCTATTTGCCAACTCTCTCATCCCTTCCTATTTCCCAACACTCTAATCTCACTCCATTTCCAAACTCTCTCATCCCAATCTATTTGCCAACTCTCTCATCCCAATCTATTTGCCAACTCTCTCATCCCATTCTATTTCCCAACTCTCATCCCATTCTATTTGCCAACTCTCTCATCCCTTCCTATTTCCCAACACTCTAATCTCACTCCATTTCCAAACTCTCTCATCCCAATCTATTTGCCAACTCTCTCATCCCAATCTATTTGCCAACTCTCTCATCCCATTCTATTTCCCAACTCTCATCCCATTCTATTTGCCAACTCTCTCATCCCTTCCTATTTCCCAACACTCTAATCTCACTCCATTTCCAAACTCTCTCATCCCAATCTATTTGCCAACTCTCTCATCCCAATCTATTTGCCAACTCTCTCATCCCAATCTATTTGCCAACTCTCTCATCCCATTCTATTTGCCAACTCTCTCATCCCATTCTATTTCCCAACTCTCATCCCATTCTATTTGCCAACTCTCTCATCCCATTCTATTTGCCAACTCTCTCATCCCATTCTATTTGCCAACTCTCTCATCCCATTCTATTTGCCAACTCTCTCATCCCAATCTATTTGCCAACTCTCTCATCCCATTCTATTTGCCAACTCTCTCATCCCATTCTATTTGCCAACTCTCTCATCCCATTCTATTTGCCAACTCTCTCATCCCATTCTATTTGCCAACTCT
This sequence comes from Ampullaceana balthica, assembly GCA_944989445.1. Classification (NCBI taxonomy): domain Eukaryota; kingdom Metazoa; phylum Mollusca; class Gastropoda; family Lymnaeidae; genus Ampullaceana; species Ampullaceana balthica. Next base: position 587,839 of record CALYLW010000915.1, read on the forward strand.
CTCATCCCATTCTATTTCCCAACTCTCTCATCCCATTCTATTTCCCAACTCTCTCATCCCATTCTATTTGCCAACTCTCTCATCCCATTCTATTTCCCAACTCTCATCCCATTCTATTTGCCAACTCTCTCATCCCTTCCTATTTCCCAACACTCTAATCTCACTCCATTTCCAAACTCTCTCATCCCAATCTATTTGCCAACTCTCTCATCCCATTCTATTTCCCAACTCTCATCCCATTCTATTTGCCAACTCTCTCATCCCTTCCTATTTCCCAACACTCTAATCTCACTCCATTTCCAAACTCTCTCATCCCAATCTATTTGCCAACTCTCTCATCCCAATCTATTTGCCAACTCTCTCATCCCATTCTATTTCCCAACTCTCATCCCATTCTATTTGCCAACTCTCTCATCCCTTCCTATTTCCCAACACTCTAATCTCACTCCATTTCCAAACTCTCTCATCCCAATCTATTTGCCAACTCTCTCATCCCAATCTATTTGCCAACTCTCTCATCCCATTCTATTTCCCAACTCTCATCCCATTCTATTTGCCAACTCTCTCATCCCTTCCTATTTCCCAACACTCTAATCTCACTCCATTTCCAAACTCTCTCATCCCAATCTATTTGCCAACTCTCTCATCCCAATCTATTTGCCAACTCTCTCATCCCATTCTATTTCCCAACTCTCATCCCATTCTATTTGCCAACTCTCTCATCCCTTCCTATTTCCCAACACTCTAATCTCACTCCATTTCCAAACTCTCTCATCCCAATCTATTTGCCAACTCTCTCATCCCAATCTATTTGCCAACTCTCTCATCCCATTCTATTTCCCAACTCTCATCCCATTCTATTTGCCAAATCTCTCATCCCTTCCTATTTCCCAACACTCTAATCTCACTCCATTTCCAAACTCTCTCATCCCAATCTATTTGCCAACTCTCTCATCCCAATCTATTTGCCAACTCTCTCATTCCCATTCTATTTCCCAACTCTCATCCCATTCTATTTGCCAACTCTCTCATCCCATTCTATTTGCCAACTCTCTCATCCCAATCTATTTGCCAACTCTCTCATCCCATTCTATTTCCCAACTCTCATCCCAATCTATTTGCCAACTCTCTCATCCCAATCTATTTCCCAACTCTCATCCCATTCTATTTCCCAACTCTCATCCCATTCTATTTGCCAACTCTCTCATCCCATTCTATTTGCCAACTCTCTCATCCCATTCTATTTGCCAACTCTCTCATCCCATTCTATTTGCCAACTCTCTCATCCCAATCTATTTGCCAACTCTCTCATCCCATTCTATTTCCCAACTCTCATCCCAATCTATTTGCCAACTCTCTCATCCCAATCTATTTCCCAACTCTCATCCCATTCTATTTCCCAACTCTCATCCCATTCTATTTGCCAACTCTCTCATCCCATTCTATTTGCCAACTCTCTCATCCCATTCTATTTGCCAACTCTCTCATCCCATTCTATTTGCCAACTCTCATCCCAATCTATTTGCCAACTCTCTCATCCCATTCTATTTGCCAACTCTCTCATCCCATTCTATTTGCCAACTCTCTCATCCCATTCTATTTGCCAACTCTCTCATCCCATTCTATTTGCCAACTCTCTCATCCCATTCTATTTGCCAACTCTCTCATCCCATTCTATTTCCCAACTCTCATCCCATTCTATTTGCCAACTCTCTCATCCCATTCTATTTGCCAACTCTCTCATCCCATTCTATTTGCCAACTCTCTCATCCCATTCTATTTGCCAACTCTCTCATCCCATTCTATTTGCCAACTCTCTCATCCCATTCTATTTCCCAACTCTCATCCCAATCTATTTGCCAACTCTCTCATCCCAATCTATTTCCCAACTCTCATCCCATTCTATTTCCCAACTCTCATCCCATTCTATTTGCCAACTCTCTCATCCCATTCTATTTGCCAACTCTCTCATCCCATTCTATTTGCCAACTCTCTCATCCCATTCTATTTGCCAACTCTCATCCCAATCTATTTGCCAACTCTCTCATCCCATTCTATTTGCCAACTCTCTCATCCCATTCTATTTGCCAACTCTCTCATCCCATTCTATTTGCCAACTCTCTCATCCCATTCTATTTGCCAACTCTCTCATCCCATTCTATTTCCCAACTCTCATCCCATTCTATTTGCCAACTCTCTCATCCCATTCTATTTGCCAACTCTCTCATCCCATTCTATTTGCCAACTCTCTCATCCCATTCTATTTGCCAACTCTCTCATCCCATTCTATTTGCCAACTCTCTCATCCCATTCTATTTGCCAACTCTCATCCCATTCTATTTGCCAACTCTCTCATCCCATTCTATTTGCCAACTCTCTCATCCCATTCTATTTGCCAACTCTCATCCCATTCTATTTGCCAACTCTCTCATCCCATTCTATTTGCCAACTCTCTCATCCCATTCTATTTGCCAACTCTCTCATCCCAATCTATTTGCCAACTCTCTCATCCCATTCTATTTGCCAACTCTCTCATCCCATTCTATTTCCCAACTCTCATCCCATTCTATTTGCCAACTCTCTCATCCCATTCTATTTGCCAACTCTCTCATCCCATTCTATTTGCCAACTCTCTCATCCCATTCTATTTGCCAACTCTCTCATCCCAATCTATTTGCCAACTCTCTCATCCCATTCTATTTGCCAACTCTCTCATCCCATTCTATTTGCCAACTCTCTCATCCCATTCTATTTGCCAACTCTCTCATCCCATTCTATTTGCCAACTCTCTCATCCCATTCTATTTGCCGACTCTCTCATCCCATTCTATTTGCCGACTCTCTCATCCCATTCTATTTGCCAACTCTCTCATCCCATTCTATTTGCCAACTCTCATCCCATTCTATTTGCCAACTCTCTCATCCCATTCTATTTGCCAACTCTCTCATCCCATTCTATTTGCCAACTCTCTCATCCCAATCTATTTGCCAACTCTCTCATCCCATTCTATTTGCCAACTCTCTCATCCCATTCTATTTGCCAACTCTCTCATCCCAATCTATTTGCCAACTCTCTCATCCCATTCTATTTGCCAACTCTCATCCCATTCTATTTGCCAACTCTCTCATCCCAATCTCATACTCTTCAACAACAAGCTGAGAGATTGGTTCAAGACCTGAGAGATTGGTTCAAGACCACTGTTGGTATCTGACTAGGATGCTTACTTTCCCCCATCCTCTTCAACCTCTTCCTTGAAAGGATTATCACAGATGTGCTAGAAGACAATGTCGGAACAGTCAGCATCGGAGGGAGAAGTATAACCAACCTACGCTTCGCCGATGACATAGACGGCCTAGCTGGTAAAAGAATTCCTTGCAAAGCTAGAGAAAACAGCAAAGGCGTTTGGAAATCAATGCAGAAAAGACCAAGGTCATGGCCAAATAGAAAATTCACAAGTGAGATTCGGATAAACGGGCAAAAACTCGAAGAGGTCTCCACCTTCAAATATCTAGCTAGGGGCCATAATATCCGACGAAGACTCAAAGCCAGAAATTCTTGCCAGAGTGGCCCAAACAATGGCAGCATTGAGTAAACTAAAGCACATCTGGCAAAGTAAGAAACTCTCCCTGAGATCAAAGATCCGACTAATGCGCTCTCTGGCGATGTCGGTCCTCTTGTATTGTTGTGAGGCTTGGACGCTCACTGCAGACCTCCAAAGAACAATCAATGCGCTAGAGATGAGATGTTTCAGAAAGATATTGAACATCTCCTACACAGCGCACATCACAAACGAAGCGGTCCGCGACACAATAAGTACATGTACTGTCATTGGCCCCTACGAGGACCTTCTCACCTCCATTAAGAAGAGGAAACTACGATGGTACGAACACATGACAAGAAGTGGAGGTCTCGCAAAGACTATTTTGCAAGGCACAGTCCAGGGAGGAAGGAAAAGAGCCAGACAAAAGAAGAGATGGGAGAACGATATCAAAGAGTGGACCGGCCTGTCATTCAGCGACTCTCAAAGGGCAGCACAGGACCGGGACAAATGGCGTGAGATGGTGAGCAGCTCACGATGGTGCCCCAACGACGGGTTAAGGGATTGTTAAAGTTCTCATCCCATTCTATTTACCAACTCTCTCATCCCATGTTCTTTATTAATTCTGCATATCACGTCAACATTTTGACTTACAGTGTTACAGGTTAATAAATTTATGTTCTATGGTTAACCAAATTTTTTTAAAATAGTTACACTTTCCACTTCATCTTGAAAGAAGAATTGAAGAATAAACTTTAACTTTTACTTTTACCTTCATACCATCTCTGAGTTTCCTCCACACTCCAATAATGTCAGAGAGAGAATTGTTCTTTGATGACCATCGAGCAAGATTCATCACCCTCAAGGAATAGTTGCAGTCCGGACTGGGGCATGCAAACTGATCCATCTCTTTGCCGTGCTTCTGATCAAAGGAACACGTCATAAGATGTGAGGACCGCTGAGGGCTGGTGTTCCAACGAGGGGAAGGGGCGCTGGTATCCCGAGGCCTTGAACTTGAAGGGGACGATGTGATCTGTGCAGACTTTGCCCTTCGTGGTAGAGTTGTTGGTGAGACGTGGCCACATTTAGAGCAGGCAGCCTCGTGAGCACCAAGCCCCGCTGGAGCGCTATAACGAGATGAACTTCTTTCAAGACCGCTGGCTTGTTTGTCTCTAATGAACGTGTTGCTACGAGCCATCCCATTGGTCAGCTGTTGGTCAGTGTCTTTAGGTGATGGGCGCCTAACTTCGTTTTTGTTAGAGGATTTAGGGCGGTAGCAACTTGAGTCAGAATCGGTTTTGCTTAAGTCGACGTTGCTTGAATGGTCATAGCGCCCACTATCTGATGAATCTGATTTAATTTGACTGTCTGTGAAGTCAGAGTAGTCGGTTTCAGTCCTATGGCAGTTTCCCTCCCGAAGAATTTCATCCCTCAGTTTGCCCAGACATTCGCTACAGAACGTGTGTCCACAAGGCAGTATTCTCGGACGTCTATAGATTTCTCCACACAGGTAACACGTAAGACAAGTTTGGAGGTCAACCACGTCATCAGATGTTGATGTTATCATAGCTCTCTCCATTTTGACTTACTCTTGTCTTGATATTTAGGCCAATGAGATAACGAAACGTTTTTTAATTACATTTTAAAAAAAATTAAACTAATATTCTAACATAAGTAGAAATCCATAAATGACGTCACTCACCCAGGGGGGAGGGGTCACACATTTGTAACGAGGGGGAGGGGGTGTTTAAGAACTGACGTCACACCAAAAAGCGCTACTTTAAATCCACTTAAAAATTTGATTGCTTACAAATAATTTAATGACATTTTTATATGGCATCACGCGTGCTACCATATTAGAGTACAGCCTTACACTAAATACATACCTAAATGACAATAAATTGATTTGAAACATACTCGTTTTCAATTAGGAAATACAGCTTTCATAGGGGGGGGGCGCAAAGCTTTGTGACATCATATTGGAGGGGGGGTCTAACTTTTTGTGACGAAAAGGGGGGGGGTGAAAATCCAGCCAATATGGCATGACGTCATTTATGGACGCCAAAAAGTATTCATGGAATGAAAAACCCTTGTAAATTTTAAATGATAAGTAGTAAGCTAGAAATAATCCAAATTGGCACAACGGAAACTATTGAGTAATAGTAATAACATTGCATGAAATTATTAGGTTGGAAGAAACACAAATAAGCCGCATTTATTTTGCGGCCGTCCATAAAGTACTTCACGCTATTTTTGAGCATTTTTAACTCCCCCTCTCCCCCTGTCACAAATCTCGGAAGACAAAGTACGTCACACTTTCCAACAAAAATGATGTTTTTTATTAACAAAATAATTACAATTTAATATAAAACACCGTGACGTCACACATGGCCTGGCCAGACCCCCCTCCCCCTGTCACAAACTGTCACACTTTCGTACATCCCCCCTCCCTCTGGAGCGTGACGTACTTTATGGTCGACCCCTTTACGTATAGTCTAATTATTTACAGATTACCCATTACTGCAAATAAATCTGATTACACTTTAACCAAACTTGTCAATCGATAAGCACTAAGTAGGCTACGCTGATATATTTCTTTAAACATGCACACACACACACACACACAATATTACCTTATTGATCCATGTAAAATCCTATTTGATTTCTCTCACTCTATTCACCAATTATTCCATGCTCACGATTTACTGCAAGTTGTATTGTACTTGTACGTTCTGAGTCTCAAATCGTGTGGAACGCACGAAACAAATGTGTTTCTAATGAACATAGAAGTATTTAGTTTTGATAACGATTGGTTATCGATCTCACCCAATTTCACGCAAGTTAAAGAACGGCATCAAAAAATTACCTGTAGTATTAGTTTGCTTTAAAAACATAATTTGATCAAGTTCGACTCTGCGTTTGATGCCCTGTACACACAAAAATCTTTCCGTCTCGTGCGGTTCGTCTGCAAAATCAAAGACACATGTAAGTGTTAGTGTGTACTGCTGCCAGTGTCGTGTGTTGAGCTGTAGTCCTTGCTAGCAGAGTTATCGATCTCATGCACTGTAGTGCTCAGCTAGACGTGTACGAGATTGTCATTGCACACTTTTAATCTAAGTCCTCGGAAATTTGATCAATCCGCCGACAAGACGCGCACGCCATTATTTAACGAAAGCTGTTGCAGTTAGGTGAAGGGGACGGGGGAGAATGGCCGGAGGTTAGGAATGGTCCCAAGGATTGGGGGGGGGTGAATGGGCCAGACTCGACACGTGGTTTTAAATAACAAATATTCATGAAGCTAACACTGGATTTTTGTCAATATTTTCACGACCACATTTGGAGCCAGCATTCAGTTAATGTGAGAATAATGTAAAGCAGATTAAACCTTTCAGCGTAGTTATGATTATTTTGATTGGTGGCTGTGATGTTTGGGGCGGGGGGGGGGTGTTTGCTTGGCAGAGCTAAACATTTATAACGTACTTTTGGAGTAAATGCTAAAGAAGTAAATTTTGCTTCGCCTTCTTGAACTGAAGTCGCTGGTCATACACGCAACTATACACACAACTATACACACAACTATAAACGCAACTATACACACAACTATACACGCAAATATACACACAACTATACACGCAACTATACACACAACTATACACGCCGGAGTTCTTTTCTTTTTTTTAAATTTGTATTGTTTACATTTGCTTGACGGAGTAGCACAATATTAAACACATGAATCAAGCATGAATGAATGAAGCATGGATCATGTTGAGACTATTCCATTTGTCTGAAGAAACCGTGATCGCATGTTATTCTGGAATAACACAGCCAGTTAGGGCATTCTTTCTGATCACGTGACAATCCTAGAATTATCAGTCGATCCCCATCGAAACGGTCAAAATCAATACTTCAGCCTGTTGACGGACACATAGGCCCAATATTCTTCAAGTGGAGTCCTGACCTGGACACGTTCTCTGACCTGGACACGTTCTCTGACCTGGACACGTTCTCTGACCTGGACACGTTCTCTGACCTGGACACGTTCTCTGACCGGGACACGTTCTCTGACCTGGACACGTTCTCTGACCTGGACACGTTCTCTGACCTGGACACGTTCTCTGACCTGGACACGTTCTCTGACCTGGACACGTTCTCTGACCTGGACACGTTCTCTGACCTGGACACGTTCTCTGACCTGGACACGTTCTCTGACCTGGACACGTTCTCTTAATGTGATTGTGTTTAAATATTATTTGGTGGGGGGTGGGTTAGAATATATAGATGCGATGTGACAAGGTCATTCATTTTTTGGGGGTGGGTGGTTAGAATATATAGATGCTATGTGACAATGTCATTCATTTTTGGGGGGTGGGTGGTTGGAATATATAGATGCTATTTGTCAAGGTCATTCATTTTTCCAGCGAATTAAAGAGAACTCTAAATCAGAAAAAAATCCTGTTTTTTTCCTTCATCAGAAATTTCTCGCACACATGAGTATTTTGGGCAAATGAGAACATATAGCTGGGATACAGTTATTAGGGGTCTGCGGAATGAACAGGGTGACACTATCACAAGGGATGACACCATCACAAGGGATGACACCATCACAAGGGATGACACCATCACAAGGGATGACACCATCACAAGGGATGACACCAAAGGGTAAATTCTGAATGTTCCCGTTATTTGGCACTGACAGACTCAGAGGAGGTCTACGGAGTAAGTCGTGAGGGAGTGACACTCAAAGTAATAGTGTTATTCACGCTTGAGTGCACTGGGGAACTTAAGTCTTTAAGTCTTGACTGGTGTCTGCTGTGTCCCTATACGAAACATTTGTGCAGGGTTATTTTTAAATCCTTTATATTAACTCGTGGTGTCTGCGGCCGACCGACCTTGTCGCCAAAACTTTTGATCGATTTTTAACCCACTTGCTCGCAAGATAGCGAGCTGAAATTTTGCAGGCAGTTTCGTACCGATGATAAAAACAATGTATCAACATTTCAGATCGATCGCATGTACCGTAATTAAATTATTGATTTTTTAGATTATTTTATTTATTCCTATGTATCATGCTATTTTTTGAGATAGAGCGTCGCGGTGCGTATTATATTGAACAACCTTTCTGTCGCGCAATAAGGTGCGTATTTTATTGACATCACTTTTTATAAACATATTCCTGATCGGTGCGCATTATATTAAACATGTTTTACGACACAACTGCAATTTTGTATTTCTGGATGGTCTGGGGCCGCGTATTATAATGAACATTCTTTTAATTACTTCTCGTACATAAAGGATTTATAGTCAAAAACTTGGTTTTTACGGGTTGTTTTTTATTAAATCCTTTATATTAACTCGTGGTATCTGCACCCGCCCTTGCTTGCTTGTCGCCAAAACTTTTGATCGATTTTTAACCCACTTGCTCGCAAGATAGCGAGCTGAAATTTTGCAGGCAGTTTCGTACCGATGATAAAAACAATGTATCAAAATTTCAGATCGATCGCATGTGCCGTAATTAAATTATTGATTTTTTAGATTATTTTATTTATTCCTATGTATCATGCTATTTTTTGAGATAGAGCGTCGCGGTGCGTATTATATTGAACAACCTTTCTGTCGCGCAATAAGGTGCGTATTTTATTGACAGCTCTTTTTATAAACATATTCCTGATCGGTGCGCATTATATTAAACATGTTTTACGACACAAGTGCAATTTTGTATTTCTGGATGGTCTGGCGCTGCGTATTATAATGAACATTCTTTTAATTACTTCTCGTACATAAAGGATTTATAGTCAAAAACTTGTTTTTTTTACGGGTTGTTTTTATTTTCTTTTTTTTTAAAATAAAAAAAGGATTATGATTATTTCTACTTTAATTGTAATGAATGACGAGGCATCCTACCACCTGTAGGTGTTCGTTTGAGATTCAATTCAGTCCAGGGACTAAATAGTTCAGTGCTTTCATTGCATTTTTAAATATGTTATTGCAGAGAGACAAATGAAATTAATTTTTTTTTAATGAATTCAAAGATGTTATATACCAGGGGTGGCCAGACCTGTAGTATAACTGAGAGCCATTTAAAATATTTTTATAAAAAAATTGAGAGCGGCATTGAAGAACTATGGGTCTTTGAACCTGGTGTGGAAATTTTCCAGTAATCCTTCTAACATATCTTTCATAAATTGTTCGGGAGCCGCAATCTGAACACAGAAGTGCCGCATGCGGCTCGCGAGCCGCGGTTTGGCCACCGTTGTTATATACCTTTAAAAGGGGAGCTGAATATAATCTTAATCTATGCTAACTAATCTGCCCTCTGAAATAAGACATTCCCCTTGACTCTGCCTCATGATTCTAACACAGCTGCCCTCTGAAAAAAGACATTCCCCTTGACTCCGCCTCATGATTCTAACACAGCTGCCCTCTGAAAATAAGACCTTCCCCTTGACTCCGCCTCATGATTCTAACACAGCTGCCCTCTGAAAAAAGACATTCCCCTTGACTCCGCCTCATGATTCTAACACAGCTGCCCTCTGAAAAAAGACATTCCCATTGACTCCGCCTCATGATTCTAACACAGGGGTCGGCGAACTTGTTTGCCCATTATCCCAAAATTGTATATTGACGCTGCCCCCGAAGGCGCGAAGTCCTGTCCACACAACTCGAGGGTTTGGGGGAGTTGGCCCCCATCCCCCCACACAACGTGTCTGGGGCTAAGCCCCAGCCGAAAACGCATATTGTGAGTTTTAGAAGCCTGAAAAGTGTTTTAAAATTAATCTAAAAAGGTTTATGGGTAGACATTTTAAATCGAAATGACACGGCGGATCCGTATATTTCAAGGGGAATTTATTTGATACAACTACAAAAGTGTACAGTCGAATATAACGGTTATAGGCCTATAACGGCCCCGACCATTCTAGATATAATGATAAAATAGGAGATAATGCGGTAAAGTCGCATAAGCACACATTTACTTTAAAAAAAAACCAACTGAAATTATTTGACACCCTCCTCATTTGCAATGTTAAAAAGCTTTGCAGCATTTGACATCCAAAGATGTGTCAGATATGCTTGTTTATTTCTTTGGCTGAAATGATATTGATATTTTTTCCCTGCAATTCTTTGTTCAACGCATTCACATGCTCAAAAAATATCTAAATATGCGGGATGTGCAACCCAACAAAAGTTCGTAAACTTATCTGCCAGAGGATGCTTTTAACGAGCCTGAAATGTTTGAAGTTCCGCTTTCAGAGCCAACACTCTGTTCAACCACGTGAAAGACACCGTACATCGGTGTGATAAAGTAGTCTGTATATTCAGCCTCACTATCTTTATTTAAATAGCAGTTGCATGTTCTTTAATGAAATTTACAATCTGGATAACATCATGCATGACGACCTCCAGCTCACTTTCCAAATGTTTCACAAGTAGAGCTTGATGATGGATCATTGGTGAACTTCAAGTTAGGGATCCCTCTCTCTTGCGAAAGCCGAAAAACCACATACACGACCCAGCATAGCTAGAGCTTCATCAACAGACACAGCGATACAGACTTCCAATTTTGAATAAGCCTTATCAAAGTATTCATTAACTTTATTGAACACATCAGTTCCTTGACATCGCAATTCGAGAGGAGCACAAAACCAAATATCCTCTTTGTTCCAAAGAGAAAAACTTTGTACTAAAAGAAATTATCACGGTAAGTGCACATTTAACGAAACAGTATGCTTTTAAATTGCCTTGTTGTTAGCATGCACGTTAGGTCAGTTATGAGGCATTACTTTTAAATGTCACAGAGAGGATATTGGATACAGTTAAGTCAAGTGGTTTAAGATTATTGTCATTCATGTCAATTTAAATGAAAATGGAGACGATTGTGGTGTCTTTGTACGCAGATGAAAAATTTATATAGATATCGAATTAAATAAAAAATGTCAATATTGGGCTTATATTCAAGCGTACAAGTAAACATGATAGAATTTGAATATATCTAGAGGATTTTATGTCTCCAATGAATCTGCATTACCCCAAAGAATTCCCATTTTCCCCCAAATGGGGTAAATTACCCCTGTTCGCCAACCCCTGACGTAACACAACAGGCTTTCAAGTAATACAAAATTCAGTAGTATGGTTAAAAACAGAAACAAGTTTAATCAATTCACAAAGTTAATGCACAACTAAAAGCTATTTTTAAAACTGTAAAAAAATTATTTTACAGACAAGCACTGCAAGTTGTCAAAATAGTTGGAACTACATGTAAGTTGGTAACAATGATACTAGGTCCATAGAAATATGTATCTATTTGGGATTTTTGGAAATCATGTAACTAACTTGGTTTCAAATCAAGTAGATACGGTTATTAGGTTATTATTCATGAGCAAACATTTTAAAGCAAGGATATTGTTTGAGAAAACAAAAATCTAGCTTCTACTTTTACTTAACATTTAAATAGCTTTTCAAGACAACACATATTTAAATTTAAAGCAACAAATGTCTAAATGACATGAGAACACTACAATATAGTGGTAGAACTTTGGTAGCATCTATGGGATTTGTCAGCAAAACACATTCAAACAATTAAATCTGTAGTCAACAAAGAGCGTCTGGTAAACATTGAGAATTTTCAGTATGGATGAGCCAAGATAGTATACAAGCCTCACATGAGAAATGTTCAACACTTGTCCCCTCTCTATACTATTCAGGTGTTAAATATATTCATTATTTTATATTACTAAATGAATCTTTTCATCACTTGACTTTGCCAGAGGCTGTCTTAAAAAAATGAAAAATATTTGCTCTAAAAGTCTTGATAAACTCTTAGAATTATTATTTTATCTTGATTGGCCAAATTAAAGGTTAGCAACTACTTACATTAAATTCAAAAAGTTCTTTTACAAATAGGCCTTACTAATTGGAAGTTACACTGTTAAAATCTGTTACGTTTGACGTTTAAGTTTTAAAAAGTCTCTACTTTAATACATGTACTACATTAGCAATGCATGTAGTATGTTAAAATTATCAATATTACAGACTATGTATAATTTAAAGAATCTCACAAATATTATTGGGATAACACATCAAACATTTTTTGTCATAGCTAAGTAAAAGAAACTTCGTTTTGTGAAAAACATTACTTAATAACTATATTACATTTATATACTGTTAACCTAAACACATATTAGAGTTTATTGTACAGGGCATCAACAGTGACTAAAATCCAACTAGAGTTCAACATGTAGCATATAGTTAAACCAAATAGTGCTTACTAGATATTTCAATGACAATGGCTGGAAAAAGAAAAGGTAAAGCTAAATGAATTATTTAGCCAATAGATAAAAAAGGTTCAGTTTTTATTTGCCTAGATTTTTCCGATACCTAGCCAAATAATTGGAAACTCTCTATTGTTCTGAACTAAGAATTCAATAAAACAATATAAAAATATTTTTAGTGTAAGATGTAAATCTCTTAACAGTATTAAGGTATCAACCATATACATAATTGTTGGATACTACCAAAGAACTTTTTCAAATAAATATCCTGAGACAATTAATTAAATAAGCTTATTTGAATTTAGGACAAATGAGAAATACCATTTTGATTTGTTATAAAATTACATTAATATTAATCTTTTCCCCAAATTTTCAATCAGAATACCTGTAGAATTTTTTTTTACTTGATATGAGAAGACAGTGATGTTTTCAAACATAAACCACAATATTCATAAATAGTATGAAAACACACATTAGTTTTAATAATTTTCAGAAATAAAAATTGACAATCTATAAAATGTTACTATAATTGACTTGATTCAATTTTATGGTTAAAATCTATTCATATCAGTAATGTTTGTGCTAGCAGCTAATAATAAACAACATTCTCTTTTATTTAAGATATCTCTAACAATCATTTTCTTGGCATTGGTTTATTGACCCACAAGTTTTTTTAAAAAAGCAGCATCATAGAAAAAATGTTATAGAAATGTAACAAAACATGTAGTAAATCAAATAGCTCTTAACAAAAACTATAAGTAAGAATATTCACCAAGTTTTGTTCAGTTAAAAAAATGTTATTTTTAAATGCAATATTGCACTCAAGAAACAGATCCACAATGTTGGACCCCAACGTTACTTAGTGATAGTGATCTACTAGTTTATATATATCTATGTACACTTTATTTTAAATTATTATTTTATATCTTACAACACTGATAGATAAAAATAATTGTTAAAAATGGGTAACAAATCAGGTGAGATCAAAGGTAGTGGTGGACCAATAAGAAACATAACTGTGACACAAAACTCAAATCTTTAATTACTAGTTATAGTAACCAGCCGAAAAAAGCTTTTTTAGAATTTAGATATTTGCCTATCTAGGAAAGTAAAATTGATCTTCAATATCTTGTCTTGAATTCCATCTAATAGAAGATTATGGTGCCCTACGCTTATCCTTGGCTTGTGTTTAGTTTTGCATTTTATTAGAGTTTTAAATGTTAATGCATTGTACTTTGTCGGTTTTTCTGGTTTGTTCAGGCAACTCATTCCGCAACCAAATGCCAGATGGGGAGGTTTTGAATTTGTTCCTGCATAAAATTAAAGCATCTGAACTCATATTATTTTATGCTAAATCTATAAAATATATTTTTATAAATTACTAGATATCTATCCTAAATCTGAGTTGGACAAAGCAGACAAAACACCAGAAAACTGCATCAATACTTGTATTCTATAATAGCACAAAATAATTTATCTAGTCTGAATTTTATATTTTTAATTTCAAATACATCAAGAATCTAGACAAGGGATCAGAAACAAAAAATCACACTCATCTCATAAAATAAGCTCTAAAATAATTTTAATTTTCACTACTATAGAAAGATTTTGTCTTGGTAGGGGAGACCATTCTGAAAGGCAGATTATGTAAAAAATAAAACAAACTGTTGCACTTTGGAGTTTTACTTATGGTTATAACATAGCTTTTCTTGAATTTTTAAAAAGGTCAAATAGATTATTATAAGCAGGTCTTAGATAGAGGTGGTAAGCAGGATTGACCACCAGCTAGCTTACCCACACCTGACCTAGATCCTTTCTATGTTTACATTAAATACTGTTATTGATATTATAATTGAGTATAATTCAATATGTCTTGGAACTAAGACAAGCACCAAACCTATAATTTGACTGTTGAACAATGAATATAAGCTGCATGTATATGTTATTTTTTTTAAATAAAGTGTCAGATCTATTTTCTAAATGTAAAAATTATGTGTCATTATTAATAAATTATAATGTATTCTCAAAATGTAAGAATAGAAAATTAGTCTTATTTTGATAAATATTTCAGATACATAAATTATAAATGTATGTACATTTAAGTACATTTGTCATGGTTAGTACTTTGTAACTTTTTGTATACATAGAAATTAAGACAACTGCTAGGTATTATAATATGATATTACATGCCTCATTAAGCAGTCTAACACAATTCAAATGAAATTAAATAAAGAGCTAGAACTTGTATTAGTAACATTAGTTTTACTTTTCCTTTACTCTCTACTTTGATTCATATCTCATCGGCCCAAAGGTGTTCTTTAAATTAGTACAAACATGATGGTAAAAACAATGTCACACAGGAGTTCATATCATTTCACCTTCATCTGAACAGCTAATACTATTAGGGGATGCTTGTAACAAGATGAACAAAATAATCTCAATGCCTAAACTATTCTTTAAAAAAGTTAATTATTTTTGCCATATTATGCAAATAAAAATTCAACAAAATGCATAAAATCTTTTTAACAGTGTATGTTAAAGTCGAAATGGAAATTAACAATAGTAAGTGACAATTTCCAGTTAAAGAAACAAATGCCATAAAATGCTGCAGGAACCATACATTGCTGCCCTTTTAATTACATAATTAACTGCCTTTAATAGTTTAAAGCTTGACAAAAAGACATGTAAAATTACTAGGAACATATATTAAGTTCTAATACTAATTTTAAATTACAACAAAGCCATTATATTTAGCTTGCACATTGTTAATCATTAAAGCCCACCTTTTATCGATTATATTTTTTAAAAACTGTCTTGAATGACAAAATTATTGAACCAGCTAAAAGAATTTTTAAATTTTTACTATAAACAATTGATCACCATAAAATATGAAAAGACGATAAAGTATTGTTGAAATTTGCTGTGCAATATAAATAACTTTGACAGTGTGGAGGATTTAATTTTGAAAACACACATAAAGCTGGCATTAAAAACTATGATATTCAAAACAGATATAAGTGAGAAAACAATCTCTAACAACAACAATTATAAATGACTGATCCAAGTCTGTTACAGTAATGTAATGTCAAATAAAAGCAATCAGTGGATTTAGAACTGAACTAAAAAACATGTTAAATGAACATGGTAAGCCATTTTTAATGGCAAAAATTACAGATGTAAGTCGATGATCACAGATTTAGCACCTTTGAAAATAAGCTGTAACTTGATATAAAATGAGGAATAATAATAAGCAGCAGTTATACAGGATATACACAAAATTGAAAGAAAAAATGATAAGACATTATGCACACAAATTCGTTTCTTTAATATATATATTTAAAAAAAAGGCTGTTGATTGTTAAAAAAATTTATTGTTTAACAGGAAATTAATAACTGTAATTAAAATTCAGCAATACAGATCCAAAACTATTCAATTTAGCAACAATTTTTAGAAATTATTTCAAATATTAGCAAATAATTAAATCAATTTGAAATCAAATTCACCAATAAATTAATCAATTATACCATGAGTAACATTTCATTTTAAAAAGTATGATGGGAACTGAAGAAGTATATTTAAAAAAAATATATATTAAAAAAATTAAATGAATTTAATTGCTTGTTTCAACTTAGTTGTGGAAAATTCTAAGCTAAATCTAGGAGCTTGAAAACAATATAACCCTATTTCTATTACTGTGTTATTCTATTTTTAGATAATATATTCTTTGTGGGGAAAAAAATGAAAGCCTAATTTGGGAATATTATTTTTTATTCTTATGCGTAGAAATTTCAGGAAATACACTTGATACAACTATGCCTATCATCTGTCAGATCAAAATTGTAATTTTTAGATAGTTTGAAGAGAATTATATGTTGCTTGAGTACATTAATAATATACTATGAAGAAAACAAAACCAATTGTAAATACATTTTAAAATCAATTAATAAAAACATGATCCAAATACATTGTAATAGTACATGTATTAGCTTTTTTTAAAAAAAATATGTGGTTGTGTTTTTTTGTTTGAACAAAACTTGTCTAAAGTAATTTTTAAAAAAAAATAATTAAAAAAATGAAATAAAAAATTTGTAACCTAAGATTAATAGAAAGTTGCAGATAATACAACTAAGTTAAAAAAAAATCAAATAAATATTTCTTTTTAACTTCATGATAATTGAATAATAAAATAGTACTCATTTACTTCTTCATCATATTTTCATAATGGAAATAAAAATGAATAAGCTTCAAAAGTAAAATAAAATACTTGAATTCACTCATTTATGGCAATAAAATACAAAAGCATTTTTAAAAATCATTTAGTTCATGATCAAATTATCATTGAATTAAGAACTTCAAAACAAACAAGACACCCCATATATCTTGCCAGCTGTAGAATAAATAAACTTTCAACGTGTTCGATGTAACTAACTGTGTAAGTGAACATTTTTAAGCTATAAACCAGTATTGCAATTTATGTTGAAGCAGCAATTTAAAATAAGTTACAAAAGCATTAACAATTTGTTTAATGAATGCAATGATTTTTATAGGCCAGCAGTAGCGAATGTGTCTCACCATATAAGGAACATCAAATAAAAACAATATGACTTGAACATCAGGGCATGGTCTCAATGAAAAGTATTTAGATATTTATATCTCTAGGATCACAATAATACAAACCATATTGTAAAACTCATTGCATCGTCTGTAAAAAAAACTGTCCATCTCTAAAATTATAAAGAAAAACATTTGTCTGCCCAGTGATAAATGACATTTTAAAAGCCTGGCCCTTTTTTAAAGTCGAAATTAAAAAAATCTGTTCTATCTGTAAGTCAGACTGATTCGGCTTTGAGCCTGTGTAACTAACACATCTTTACAGAGTGTAAATAATTTTAAAAACTATAAGATACTGAAGGTTAAACGGCTACAACTTCAAACAGAATCACTTGACTGGAAGAGCTAAACCACTTTACTATAACTTAGGACAGTTAACTATATGTTTAAAAATAACCCTATATGAAGTTTGTTTGTTTAATAAGTGATGAAGTGCACTAAAATGTTAAGCCCTGGGCATTGTACATGCAGCCCATTGTGATCTGTTCATAATAGGAACAGACAATGAACAAATCCTGGAGATTTGCCTTTCTATGGAAGCATTTTCTGAGGGACTTTCAAATTAAAACAGTTCTTAAGGTCTTATACAGGCATACAAAATATTGGATTTAAGAAAATAGATAACTTCCACTGTAGAGACGTTTTAAATATTAACTTAAAAAGATTTTAAATAACCTGTTGATAAAGCTCTATTGTTAAACAAAATGTCACAAATTTAAGTTGCTGTTAAAATAAAATCTAAATATGAAAAGCACTTTGTAGTGCTAATTACAATTTCAATTCCGGAAAATATTATTTAACAAAATTTCAATTCCTGTATCACTTTGAACAAAAATCTGCTATTTTATTAGGACAAAGATATAATTGAGCATATAATCTAAAAATAGTTTTACTTTTTTCCAAATACTGCACATCATAAATCAGAGTTAACTATTAATGAGTAAAACACATGGAACATTAAGAAGATAGATTGCAAAGGCTACTTGTTTTCATTTATATATATATATATATAAAAGTAATTTAAAATCTCTATTGCCAAGGATAATTTCTTAATATGTAGTAATAGGCTGACTTGGTGTTGGACAGTATAGATATGCACTGTATTATTTTTATCCACATTGCCTAGAAAATGTATGCAGAATATTTTCAGTGTTTTTGTGAGATGAACTCAATTGAGGAAAGTTAATAAAAGGCTATTTTGTTTAATAAAATATTTTTTTCTTCAAGATTTTATTCAAATAGCTGTAGGGCCATGAACTCATTTACGTTTAATAAAACAGCTTTTAAATCATGATGGTCTTTAAACAATCAGTCTAAGGCTGAAAAAACTAAGGGCAGCAAATATATCAGTACCTTGTTTTGTTTTTTTTAAAATCAATTATTTATTATGATTAATTATATCATTTATAATTTTAGGATGCAGTAGGTAATTATTAATGCAATATTAATTTAAATTGAAATAACCTCACACATTCCATAATATTTCAGATCAAAATAAAATAAAGCAAATTAAATTCACTAAATATGTAAAGAAAATGAACCAAAATTTTTATCTTAAATTTATCTTAAATTTAAAATAATATTTAGAATTGAAATGCTATGTTTTTGTTAGACAGTGGGTTTTGACATAGCATAAAACAATATTTTATGTGTTAGGTCTGGACTGATGCCCCCTCATGATATGAGAGTAAAAGCCATATTTATTGTGGCATTGTTTGCCACAAACATTGCACATGAAAGGATCTGTATGGCTATGGCAACCAATATGAATGGAGTACAGCACTTCATCATCAAATGTGACTCCACAAAAGTAGCATCTTGTTTCCACAACAGCAGATCCTCCAGCACTACTCACCGCTTCTGACTGGGTTCGTCCACCTGGTCTATGATTACTAGACATAGATATGATTTCACATTGTACTTCACGGTCAGTGCGTGTGCAGCTGTTGCGATTCAAGTAACTGCAGGTGTCTCTGTGAGGGGGGAATTCAATTTTTATAAATGGCACAGGGCATTGTGAAGCATTACTCGGGTCATCTGCTTGAGCAGTGCTGCTTGTCTGATGAGTTTCTGTACTGATCCTCGCTTCAGACCTGCAGCCTAATCCCCCAGGCTGGGGTGAAGATGCATGGTCATCACTACTCATATCCATACCAGACTCACTATCTAGAGTGTCAGATTGCCTACGTGGACTTCTAACTGGCCTATCCTTTTGAGTACTAGAAGGCATGTCATGAACTGCCCGAGACAAATGACTAATAGGTGCAGATCTAGGCTCTGACTTTACCTTGACAAAGGTAGATCCTGTTATGTTTTGATTATCCCCATGAGTGCTATTACTGCTGTTAGCATTCCAGAAACGCCTGTAGTTGTAAGTCTCCTCCATGATTGGCACATTATTGGACGGTAAAGTTGTGTGAGATTCTTGGGGGAAATTCCTTGCTGCCTGCAAGTATAAACTTGAGGATGAAACAGAATTACTTGGGTCTGTACGTGGAGACATTAGATTAGAGATAACAGAGCGCATGTAGCTAGTCACTTGTTGATCATTTGCAGGTGCATAATTTCCTAACATAGCACTTCCCCTAGGAGGATGTTGAAGAGTTGCTTGCGTGTTCACATGAAGATGAGGCTCTTGGGCTGTGGGGATGTAAGTTGGAAGGCCTAGACTCGATGCATTAGAGATGCCAGTAGTTGTAGCAGCACCAACAGCTACATTGACTGGTCTGTTTGAAACAGGATGAAATATTCCCCCACTCCCCATGAACATTTGACTCTGCACATGTTGACGGTGGGTAGATTCAGGCAGGACTGAAGGATTGAATGCTTGATTAGAGTTGGCAAGGGAGTGAGGATGAGACATGTGGTGGTTAGTGATGGTATGCTCTCTCATTTTACGAATCTGTGTTGTGCTGTATTCACAAAGGTTACAGTGAATCAAATTTGGCTGATACTGACGAGTGTGAAGCCTCCTGTGTCTTCTATAGAATCTCTGATTATTAGTAACGAAGCCACAGATGTTGCATTTCATTACTTGTTCTGCTGGAAAATGAAAATTTTATTTCAAAAAGCAACTTTAAATTTTAAATGCTTTATACATATATTTATTCTCTGAAAAGATTTTCAGCATAATAAAAAATATATATATTAGAACATAAATGAAATTTTATTGTGCTTTTTATAAAATAAGATGCAATTTTGAATAAATAAATTCGCAAAAAATATGCTTTTGCATTACATTAAAAAATTATAATTTTTCTGAGTCATAAAACATACTCGTTGTATGACTATTTAATTTTTAAGTCTTATAATAAATTTCTCACCTGGAGCAAAGTCATGAAACTGAATGCTGAACATACATTTAGAAGGATCAGGCTGGTCATCTACACTTACAACATCTATATTTGGTGAAGCAACATTCCCTTGCCTCTCTGGAGATACAGCAGTGTCTGCACCTGCAAGTCTGCTATTTTGCATACTTAATCGTAAAGTTGACTGTGCCTCATAGCCTCTATTTGAAGCAAAGGTAAATCCACTATTTCTAAGAACTTCATCCTTCTTTCTAGGGCTTGGTGCCAAACGCCCATCTCTCCTTGCATTTTCAGCCCGATCTGACTGACGTGACCTGGACATGGCTAACAGATCAATCTTCTTAATTTGCCGATTATTCCTAAAAGGGGATTGTGGTTGTAAATGAGGTTCAGGTGCTGGTGTACATGGTGGTGCAGAGGCTGTTGTCCGCCCATCTTCATTTTCATCATTTCCATTGTTAGAGTCACCGAGTAATACCTGTCGAAGTGGAGAGGGGGATGGGGTAGTTCTCTGGAAAGACATAAATGAGGAAGTTCCTGGAAGGGTGGATCTTTCTGCTCGTCGAGACACAGGTGTAGACGTAATCATGTTTTGATTTTGAGAGGAAGAGCTAATTTCTCTAGTAGATGCTAGTGATGTTTGAGTAATAAATGGACGAAAAGCTGATGAAGATGAACCTCGCAAGTGGAAATCATTGCCCCTGGGTAGCATCGGGGCAATGGTACATGCAGGCAAAGCATTTCTTTCTTGTTCCTTAGGAATAGTTAAACGTCCACTAGGTCTCACATAATTTGGGGAGGATTCTATAGATGATGACGCACTTTGGGAGACAGATGTAAAATTTTCAACAATAATAGTTGATAATTCAGATGAATTAGGAGCTGTACTGACCACAGGCTGATGTTCTAAAACAGATTCAACACTGTCCATTTGATCAGATATAGAATCTGGCATAGGAGAGATTTCTTGAGGTGAAAGAGATTCATCAGCCATCTATTGGAGAAAGACTATTTTAATCAATATAAAATTAATAGCACAATTTCTTATGTTGAAATTCATAATTTAAAAAATTTAACAGTTCAATCATAAGTAACAATTCTTTTTCAAATTAAAAAAAAACATGTTACACAAATAACTGCCAACTAAATATATAAAGAAGTTTAGTGAGATTATGAGAATATTAATATGGAGTTGATTATCAAACAAACCCTAATTAATTTATAAAAATTTTACACACCTTGTACTAAAGTAATACACTTCCCCAAAATCCACCTATGACAATATCTGCAAATATAAAAGCAAAATAAAGGAGGAAGTAACATAGCATTCTTTATGAACATTTAATTGAGATATATAAAAGAGTTTTTAATTTGAAAATAATATGATGCAAACAGACATTGCTGTTGTATTGAAATAGGAAAGGGGATCCGTAATCATGAGAAAAGTCTACCACAACTAGATCAGATGTACTTTCTCCTGAAATTTTACAGTTTTTACATTCTTTCCTTATCAGTAATTGCTGGATAATTTGATTTGTTGTATAGAACACCCCAAATTTACTGCTTTAACATTAAGAAAGTTTGAATTCAATAAATACAAAATGCAAATTGAAATTTAAAACCAATTTATTTAAAAAATATAGAAAATCTGAAGGAAAACAATCGTTCACAAGAAAAGAATGTTCATCAAATTTCAAAATTTTCTATTTAATCTTTGGGTATTTTGATAAATAAGATAAGCTATTTTGACAAATTTTGTAGAATTAAAACTTATTCATTTGATTGGTATACATTTTTTTACATCTAAAATGAAAATTTGGTTTCGATTAACTACCTCTGCATTTACAAATTCAAAGTCGTTTTTTCAGAATTGTGCATTGTCATTAGACATTAATCATTAATTAATATTTTAATTTTATTTAGGAAAACATGGGGTAACAAAAATTTAAAAGAAAAAAAAATAGCTCAGAAAATTCTTAATGCAGCTGAACATATATTGACTTGATTGAATGAAATAATCTTTTCACCAAATTATCAGCCAGTAAAAAAACATATAATTAGGCCTAATTTAAACGTAGTGTTAACTTGCACGGTATCATACCGTGTAAGTTATTTTTTTGTCTAACTTGCACGGTATCATACCGTGTAAGTTATTTTTTTCCTAAGTTACACGGTATTTGCGCATGCGCAGAGACGGTTTTGTAGTCACTTATTTATAATTTTAAAAATTTACATAAAGTACCGAACTTCCGTGGTCTCATTATTGAGAGTTGGACTAGAGAACGTAATGTAGAAGAACAGGCATGGGTTCGATTTTCGGTTGAGACTTGAGACTAATATTTTTTTCTTTTTTTTTACAATTCTTAAATTCTTATAATTACGATTAAATTAGATCTTTTAGGTCAAGGTTAGGGTTAGTTGTCTATTTTTTACATTAAAATAGAAAAACAAATATATTGAAATCAATTAAAAATTCTTATTATAATTACGATTAAATTAGATCTTTTAGTTTTAGGGTCAAGGCTACTCAAGGTTAGGGTTAGTTGTCTATTTTTTACATTAAAAAAGAAAAACCAATATATTGAAATCAATTAAAAATTCTTATTATAATTACGATTAAATTAGATCTTTTAGTTTTAGGGTCAAGGTTAGGGTTAGTTGTCTATTTTTTACATTAAAATAGAAAAACAAATACAGTAATACAGGGACTAAAACTAATTAAATCAATTTAACATTCTTATAATTACAATTATATTGTAATTATTAGTTTTAGGGTCAGGGTTAGGTTTAGTTTTCTATTTTTTTACATTAAAACATTGACATTACCGTACCGTGCAAGTTATTTTTTTACTAACTTACACGGTATCATACCGTGCAAGTTAACGGCACCTAATTTAAATAGGCTCCTTTCAGACTTTTATTGCAGCAATCCCATGCAGTGTTCACTTAATACCTCCGCCAAACTGATACCCCCAGTATATTAGTCTGGCATAATAAAAATAATTAGGCTTAAGCATAATGACAAAAATTATAACAAATAAAAAGTTGCTAATTAAAAAATTTAAGGGAATAAACTGTTAAACTGTACGGAATCGCATGACGAAACGCGGTGAGTTACGCGGGTTTGAAAGTCGGGCGAAATAATTCGTTGCCTTAAATCGGAACAGTAGTTCCTTAAATAAGAAATTGACGACAAAGAAAGATTAATACACTTGCCAATCAAATAACTCAAGGATTATAATCACGTATTCAAGGAATACAACAATTAAAAATAAAACAATCATAAACAATGATAAATAATCGGGAACTTGTCGCCATTTTGTTTGCAAATACCGTTGTATTGTCTCCTAAACAAAAGATTTTCTAAGGGAAGCAACTTCAGTGTAGAAAATTCGTTACTGTAAGCCTTGTGAATGCGTTACAATCAATTTAAATGTGTGTTAAAATTTATCTTAAAAATAAATAATTATTTAGCTAATTTTAATAAGGTCTCATTCAACACAATTGAAATTTATGCTAATTTTAAAATCATATTTAATTTTACACAAATATTGCGCTGAAGCATGTGAAAATCAGTGTAATGTAGGTCATATTTACTAAATGAGTATTTTAATAGAAAGTGAAGTGAAAGAAAAAAAGTCTAAAGAGGTCACCAATATGAAGTCAATGAAGAATTCAATTTCAGGAACAGCAATCACAAGCTCAGTGGTGCTCGACACTATGAGTCATAAACACACCTGCTCAGTTGCGCTAGCGTACCTGTATAACTGTATTTTGTATACTTTGTGATTGTGATAGTTAATTGTTACTGTATCACGATCACACAAACAAGCGCGTCTAAGCCGTTTATCATCCAAACTTGTGCATTTCAGACGTGCGGTGCTTTTTTAATACAAAAAATATAAAATAGCTATTTTAAAATGATAGAAATATAAGAATAAGAGGTAAAGGCCCGTTCACAATAGAAAGTGAATTAATAATGAATTATAATAAATAGGCTTTTTTTCTCTTCATTGATAAGGCCCATCTTGGATTTTCTTATTCTTATCTTATCTTATGTGTTTACAGGTAACAGACGCTCCTTCTAACAGAAGATTATTGCGTCCTACGACTTATCTATGGTTTGTGTTTAGTCCTGCATTTTTATTAGAGATTTAAATGTTTATAAAATAAAGTGTTGGTTTTCCTGGTTTCTTCAGGCAACCCATGCCACGCCCGAATTCCGGACGAGAAGAACGAAAATTTGTTTGTATGTGTTTGTTCTTGCATATGGAATAAGAAAGGTGTTTTTATCCTTATGTCTATCTGAGGGTTGTATTAAGTTATCTTTGTGTTGTATTTCTAAGTTAGAATTTATTGCTTTATGTATGATTACTACTTTGCTCTTGGTTCTTCTATCCTCTAGTGTTTCAAGGTTTAATGATTTAACTAATGGTGTTATTCTTGTCAGTTTTGAATATTCTCCCATAATGAATCTGGAAGCTCTTTTTTTAATTTGTTCTAATTTATCAATGCTTTCTTTAGTGGATGGGTCCCATACAGAAGATGCATATTCTAGTACAGGTCTCACCAAAGTGAGGTAGCATTTTAGTTTTATATCTCTATTACATTTGTTAAAGTTTCTTTTTATAAAGCCTAAGGTTTTGTTTGATTTTTTAATAACTTCATTGACATGGGGATTCCATGATAGTTTCTCATTTATTAAGACTCCTAAGTATTTTGCATCTTTAGTTTGGGTCAGTTCTTTTCCATGAATGTAATATTTTGAATTTATTTGTTTCTTTTTCTTTGTTACTCTTAACAGTTGACACTTTTCTGGGTGGAAAGACATACTCCAGTTAGTTTCCCTTTTTATCAAATCATCTAAGTCTTTTTGTAAAATTTTGCTATCTTGTTATGATTTAATTGTTCTATAGATTATACAATCATCAGCAAATAACCTAACTTTTGTTCCTGTTGAGATGTTGTTGGGTAAATCATTTATATAAATTAAAAATAGTAAGGGACCTAGCACAGTTCCTTGTGGAACTCCTGAGTTAACCTTTATTGGTGCAGATTTAGATCCATTAATTATTACAGTTTGCTCCCTGCCCAAAAGGTAGTCTTGGATCCAGTGATGTAAGGGACCTGAGATTCCAAAGTAGTTAAGTTTTTTAAGTAAACTAAGGTGGTGAACTTTGTCAAATGCTTTTGAAAAGTCTATTAATATTGTGTCTATTTGATCATTATTGTCTAAGCCTTTTGATAGTTCATCTATTAAACCTATTTATTGTGTTTCACATGATCTGTTTTTTCTAAAGCCGTGTTGTTGTGGGCATAGGGCATTATATTTGTCTAGGTGGCCAACTATTTTACTATATATGTATTATGTGTTCTAGTAATTTACAGGTGATACTAGTAAGTGATACAGGTCTGTAATTACCGGGGTCTGATTTATCACCTTTCTTAAAGAGTGGAGTTACGCTAGCTAATTTCCAATCCTGGGGCACTTTACCCTGGTTTAGAGAGGCTTGAAAAAGAACTACAAGGATTGGGGACAGTTCATTGCTTAGTTCTTTAGTTCTTTTAATAACCTTGCAGGCAATTCATCTGGGCCAGTAGCTTTGTTTATTTTAAAGTTTTTTAGGAGTGAATGTATAGCTATCTCGTCTACAGTTGTGCTACCTATATCTTCCATTTTATTTAAATTTATTGAAACTTCCTTGTCGCCTGAGGCAGAGAATGCTGATGCAAAATATGTGTTAAGGATATTACTTTAGTCTCATTATCATTATAGGTTTTATCATTTGAGCCTTTTAGTGTGGCTATTCCTGTAGGTTCCATTTTTTTAGATTTGATAAATGACCATAAGTTTTTATTATCTTTAGAAATTAAATTGTTTATATATTCATTTTGGAGGTTTCGACTAAGTTTTTGTGTCAAGTATTTAATCTTTAAGTACTTTTTGTGTATTCTTTTTGAATTGGTAGCCTTAAATTTCTCTTTTTGTTTGCATTGCTTTTTTAATTTAAAATTGAACCAGCTTTTGTTAATTTTATTTGATGTTAATTTTGTTGGAACATTCTCATCCATAATACTTTTTAGATTTGTTTTTATATCTTTCCAAATTTCTTCTACTCGGCTATTTGTATTAAATTTACTTAGGAAATTTTGTTGGAAGTTAGCCGCTGATTGGTGTAGTTTTATGGAATTACATTTATTCCAAAGATATATTATTTTATTAATTTTAGTTTTTATTGTATTGGTGACCCTAACAATATCATGGTCGGACAGTCCAGGAATTATTTTATAGTCTAACACTAGTCCTGGTCTATTTGTTAGGAATAAATCTAGTGTTTTATTTTTCCTTGTTGTTTTTTTTTACTACCTGTTCTAGGTTTAAGTTGTTTATAGTTTTTATAAAGTGTTTGTTAATGTCTTTATTAGTTTGATGGTTATCAATTGTATAGTTTTTCCAATTTATATGTGGAAGATAGAAGTCCACCATAATCCAAATTGCAGAATTTTATGATTTTCTTTTATGAAATTTAATTGACTACAAAGATTCTTCATGTATTCTAGGTTTGTATTCGATGGTCTATATATACTGCCTACAATAAGTGATGTTGAGTTTGGTGTAACTATTTAAAAAAAAACAGACTATATTACAATTTGATTGTGTAGTAATTTCTTCAGCTATGATATTTGATTTGATTGCAAGCAGCACTCCTCCATAATTATCTGGTCTATCTTTTCTAAAAATATTATAACTGTTGTTAAATATTTCTGAGTTATATATGTTGGGGTTCAACCAAGTTTCAGAGCCAGCGATTATGTCTGGTTCTTCTGTTTTTAAAAGTAGCTCTAAATCTGGAATTTTATTTTTAATACTTTGGAAATTAATTATTATTGTCTTGAGAATGTTTTGATTATTTGTATTATTGGATTTTTTATGGTTATTTTTATGGGTTAGCGTGGCAGGTTTCATTTTATCTAGTGGGTTATTTATAATAGGATTAGCCAAAACACTGTAAGAGTTTGTGGTGATCAGGTCCCTATAGTTAAACAAATCTGAACTGATTTGGGGCAACCCACAATGTATGCAGTGCCAAGAAGCATATTTATTTCCTAGGCCTATTGCTATGTGCTTTGGTGTGTTGGTATGCAGGCATACTGTGTGGTACCATTCATTGCAGGTGTCACACTGGATGGCTACTTTTTTGCTAGTGCATGTCTTAATACAAATTAGGCATTTAGATGATACTGGGCCTGGGTTACGTTCTATGTCGCCGGAGAGGAGCAAGATTTTCATCTTGTATTTAATATAAAATAAATAAATGAAAGTGAATATTAATATTGTGAATATAAAGCACTTCATAAATTTTAAGACTGAGACTTAATATTGTACAGTAACATAGTACACAGTATATTAAATCAAACTGCATATATATTGATCCAATATCAATAATTATTAATGATAAATTAATGTCCTTTTTTATGTCAGTCAGAAAGTGAAGGATAAAACAAATTCAAAATACATGTACTCATTACAGGTACTATTATTAATTACCCTACTAAATTAAAATATGACCATGAACCATGCCTTATAATTCATATTAAGCCATAATGACAGCTTATATTTTTACAAATAAAAACTACAATGGCTTGACACAAATGCATTTAGAAGATTATTTTGACGTGGTTGAACTTGAAAATCTCTACCAATGGGTTGACAGAATTCCTTTAACCAGACCAAAGAAAAACATAGGGAAGGATTTTTCTGATGCTGGTAGGTACTGCATTCAGTTTCAGATGTCAAAATAATCTTTTCTGAAAATTTTCTCATGTGTCTCATATTTTATATGATTTTGATTTTTTTTTGTACATGTCCAGTTAAAAAAAGTTTTTAAAAATCTTGAAGTCATTAGTGCCAATACTGCTGTATTAAAATGTATTGTATCATTAAAATTATTTAATCTCAAAGACTTTTAAAAATGAGATTAATTACTGAATTTCTAGCTCCTCTGGGATTATGAAAAAATTTTTTTTTACCACTTCTCCCTTTACCACTTAAAAAAAAAGATAAATTTGAAGTATATTTATATTAAAATTAAATGCAACTTTAATTTAAAGTTTTAAAAAATTCCTTGGCATGAAATTTAAAACTCTTACAGTTGAAATTATATGTGAACAAATCAACCATTCAACCTAGAGACTCAAGGGGTTTCTTTTTATATTTGCTAAATAAATAATCAATTTGAAAAAAACAAACAAATATTTTTATTTTTGATTGTTAGTAGTATTATTGCATTTATGGCATAAGATATTTTGCAAAAGATTCATTTTTAATTTCTAGTTTTGTTTTCAATATCCTATTTTTGAAAATCCTTACACATGCTTTAGTCATTTCTAAATATTAGACCAAAGTGATTTTGACAGAATGCTATTTTAATCTAGTAAAAACAATTGTTGAGCTTTCTAAACTTTATTCATAATAAACCTTTTTGATACAAAAGTTTAGGTTACTTTCAAGATGGGTTAAATATAAGATTGCTAAAAATATTTTCTGCAATAATGACCCATAGATATTTTTCTTTGGGAAAGATTATGTTGGCTTTTTAAATTCTTTTTAATATCTCTATCAATACATATTTGTTTCTTGCAATTTGCAATAAACTAAATTTTCAGTAAGCATTATCAGTTGCAGCAGATTGTTGGTTAGGAATAACACTTGAAAGATAGATTTACAGCCCTTGTGTGGTGCACGGAAACGTCAATAGGATTAAAAATATCTAATTGAGCTTAACCATAAGCTGACATGACTTAGCTTGATTTCTTTATCTTGGGTAATATAAATTTGGAAGTATTCTGTGTGCTTCGGCTTTTAAGCTCACTCCTTTTGTGTAAATGTTGAGACAGTTGTATTGTTCACTCATTAGATTAGGCATTTTGACAATCATGTATCATATTAAAATGTTTCACCCCATTTAATTCTAAAACTAAAAGATACAATGGTCTTCAGGCCTCTAGTTTTATTTATGAAATAACTTTTAATTACTGTAAATGCAGCATTTTCAGTATAGATGACAAATGTCTTTAAAATAGGATATGAAAACTTCAACTTTCATTGTAACTGAAATACATTTTTTTAGTGTATTTTATGTTTTTGAATGGTACCAGTACTAAATCCAAAAATTGATGATAGAGAAGTTGTCAATATTTTAAAAAAAATATTTTCAAAGGCTGGATTTACAAACCATAAATGCAATTGTCATTAGAATGCCTCATCCTATACTTAAATTGATACTATTTTAAAATGTAATTTTAGACCAGTTATTATTTTGTTCAAGTTATACATATCCAATGTATTTTTCATTTGTGGGGCTTAGAACTCTATGACAAAATATTTTAAAAGCATAGCAGTGTTGTTAGTTAACTGTAAGCATGGATTTTAGGTACTGCTTAAAGTTTCTATTATTTAACAATTGTTATTTAAATAGTTAATACATTTTAACTAATATAATGCAGAAATTTAATATTTATATAGTCTTATAAATTGACTGAAAGATATTTAGTAGAAGTAGAGGGCTACTGTATTTCATGGCCTTTAAATTACCATAAACACAAGTAATACTAGCATTATTGATTATCATTGAAGCATTTCATGAATTTTTTATTGTTGCACCATTATTTGAATACAATACAAGTACACTATTGATTTTCTCATAGAGCTTTGTCAAGTAATGAAAGTACCAGCTAATTTTTACTTTGTTACATCTTATATCAAGTCGTTCATAAAGTATGTCAGCATAGAAAGTGTGTAGGGTAGGGGTGGGGTTTTAAAAGCAGACAGCTGTTGATAAGGCCGTAGTTGGTGTTTAGGACCTTGCAGACTTCTGGAAATGCCAATCTTATATGTAACCAAATGAAGACCTCAAGGGAAGAAATGGCTATGTGACATTTTTGTAGTTTTGAGATTTTCCAAGTTTTTTAATGTTCAAAACTATACAGATTTATCATTAAAAAAAAACTATGTACATTTTAATGTTTTATAAGGTCAGAGATGTTATTTTTTTCATGAAACCTCATTCTGAACATTCTACTTTTAACCCTTTATCAGATAGAAGGGACAACTAAAATATTTTTAAAATGTCACATAGCCGTATCTTCCCCTAAGGTCTTCAAATGTATTCCAGAATTTAAAATTATGGCAGTGTTAACAGATTAAGGGTATTGTACCCAATTTTAAAAAAAAATATAAGCAAGGAGTCGTTCATAAAGTATGTCACACTATTTTTTGACCATTTTTAACTCCCCCTCCCCCTGTCACAAATCTCGGGACACCCCCCCCCCTAAAGTACGTCACACTTTCAAACAAATTTTTTTTATTAACAAAATAATTAAAATTTAATATATAACAATGTGACGTCACAAATGGCCGGACCCCCCTCCCCCTGTCACACTTTCTTACACCCGCTCCTCCACTCTGGAGAATGACGTACTTTATGGACGGCCTCTTAGTAAATAAAAAAAATATTTACAATCAATAAAATATGTGATTAAGTATTTGATTACACTCTATTACTTCTAGGCTTTAAAAACATTTTCTATAATTCAAAGTGATTCTTTGCTTCTTATTTATAATCTCTATAAAACTAATGTTTTAGTATTAATAGTATCATAGTTCATGGAATTTCATACTGTGTAATTAATTATGCCATATATGAAGGGCGAATAATCCACATGTTGAAAAGTGAAGTCAAGGGAGGTTACTGGACATAGGAAAAAGCTATATTCTACATAAATTCTTTTGTACAATTTATTTCAATAATTTAATTTAATAGCTAGTGCACAAAATTATTATTTCATAAATTTATTATTTAAAATTTCAACAATGTCCTAAAATCATTAACTATTTTAAAGGGAATGATTGTGCACAGACTTTTTTTTATCTCTTGTACAGTTCTGGTTGCTGAGATCATCAAGTACTACTTCCCTCGCCTAATTGATGTACACAGCTATATACCGGCCGTAGGACCTAAACAGAAAATGGAAAATTGGTTGCTACTAAATAGGTGAGCTATCAGTACATTTCATATCTCTAACCAAGCAGATTTGTATAATAAGAGTACTATTTTAAAAATAATGAATTATAGTAAAAAATATTTAATACTTATTAAATTATTCCTGCACGACACCACCAATGTTCCCTGGTATGTGTGCAAAGTAAAGATACTCGTGTGCAAAGTTGCCCACCATCCATTTTTTGTGCAATATTTTACAAAATTTACTGCGCTGTAATTCTAAACTGCCTCGCTGTGTCTGTCATATGTTTGCGCGGCCTTGCAGCTTAAAGGGAACATTGGAGACCACCCATGGCTTTCATCATTAAAATATAGGGAGAGGGGATCTGTTTAGGTTCCTGGAGTAAAATAATATCAAATAGAGTTGCTTTATGTGCACCATCATGTCATTAAATGTTATAATTAGGATATGAATATTTTACATTTTATGCATTTATAATAAATATACAGTGGTACCCACTTAACGAACGGATCGCGCAACAAACGATCCGTACAACAAACGCTGGTGCGAAACCCCCGCACAACAAACACGCGTTGCGTGTCCCCGTGCGTGCCTGCGCTTGGCACGCAGGTTGTTTGCTTGGGGATTGCGCCCGGAGTGAGCGACCGCGTTCGCTCATAAAATGGCAGACAAGAAGGCCAGTCGGCCCTGGCCATTCTAACTAACAGTCACGGCAAGTTCCTTGCTTGTTTTTTTTTAAAGTTTCTTGTATTTTGTTTGTGGTGATTTTTCACCAAATTTATTATTATTTTTTTTGTGGTCTCCCTTATGATTTGTGATTTTTGCAACTAAAAACTAGACAGGAAATATGTGTGAGTGTGAAAACTGTAAATAAGTGTGTGTGTCCTCATCCCACCTCCAAACATCCAACAACAACAAAGCCTGCTTGGTGAGTGTCTAATAACACTTTACTTGCCTCTGAACACTGCCTGTCCCCTTTTTAAAAAATATTTTTGTTGAAATTTGTGCTGGCCTGGAACCAATTAATTCATTTCCCATAGACGTTTCGCTTAGCGCACTCCTCTCTTAATGAATGCACCGCTGGAACGGATTGCGTTCGTTAAGCGATGTATCACTGTATGTGAATTACTATTTTTATGTGAAATGCTGTGAGCCGAGCTGCTTGCTTTGGTTCTCTGCTATATAAATTATAAAATTATTATTGTATTCATATTTTAACTGAAGTTGTAAGATATGGTTAAGCTGTGAAATATAAGGCAATCACAAAGACACACAAAAATCCTTTATAATACTGGTAATTAGCTTATTATTATTTTGGGTCAATTACATTTTTGCATCAATACCAAATATGACATGAACACACTTCTGAATCAGTTTTAATTACCATTATTACTATTACAGATTAGGCAGAACAATGGTGCCAATCTTTAAGCCACCAAATATAATTAACTACATTACTTTTGAAAAGTAAAGGAAATAATCAGTATAATCTGACAAGATTATTGTAACCTGTCTTACTAAAATTAATCTAGATTATATCTAACACACACTTCTCATAGAAATTCTATGTTAGAGTTAGAATAATATAAAGTCAACATTAATCACAAATAATATTTTTCACAAATCATATTTATTACAAATATGTTCCACCTGAACAACTGCTTGTTTCAAATCACAAACGATGAAATTTGAAAAAAAATGTTAAAACATTTTTACTATCATTTAAATCAATCAAAATCAATGCACTGAGTTTCTTCATAAAAAATAATAATTTATTTTATGTCACTCAAAATTCTTCATACATTCATACACAAGAGTTGACTTAAAATTTTTTTTCATTATTCAATCATTCACTACTGGGTCACGTAAAATGATACTTATGAATGTAAGTTGTATTAAGTAATGAACAAAACCTAAATATCAATTTACATTCATAAAACTGTTGTTTTTTTTGGTCTTAAGTAAAATGTTGACTATCTGCAAGAGTGAATTAAGCTTCTTTGATTTGTAATTACATGTACATTCAAATTCCTAAATTCTGATTCTAAAGCTTATTTAAAACCTGTCCAATGTTTTCATTGTCAGAGATAGACCAACTTTCTATAACATTCAATATCATCTTTGAACATTTTTTGGAGTTAAATATCTAGACTTCACTGCTCTAATTTTGATAAATAATTTTTAACAAAAAGAAAATCAGAAAAGTAAAAATTCATTGGCTGAGCATGAATTTAAATTTAATTTCCTGGGGTTCTTTGCATCATTAAAAAAAAATAAGTTTCCCCACAGAGATAAATGATTGAATGTGATGCTCTGGAAAAACTCTATCCAGTGCTACCAATGAAGTAAGTGTACTGGTTTGATGTGATGAGTGGTTGACTTTACTTTTTTATTCAGCATTGTGATGTTTGTAATAAAATTCTTGTTAATCTAATACAATTTGGAAATGATACCTTTTAATCCAATTAAAATATTAAAGTTTCTTTCTAGGAAAGTGCTGCACCGTTTAGAGCTGGATTTATCAGACGATGTTATCAGGGCTCTAGTCAATGGCAAGCAAAGTGTAGTGGAAAAAGTACTCATGTTGCTGAGGGTTCAAATTGACAAATACATAGCAAAATTCAATGCCATGAAAGCTCGAACAGCACAACTACGGAGAGGCAATGGAAAAAAAGCTGTAGATGACTTATTTGGTGGTTGTAAGTTTTTATGTACCAGTATGGTAAAATTAAAATGTATTGTTTTTGACGTCAATAAAATCAAGTAAATACTACAATTACAATGAACAAGTCTACTAATATNTTATTGAGCAATGAAATTAGGGGCTAGTTTTTTCCCCCACAACTTTAATCACCGAACATGTGTGTGTGTAAAAAAAAAGAATCTAAATTAAAGTAATTAAACCCACTTCCTGATTTAGACAAACCTGAAATGTGGCCAACATTCTAATGACAAAGATGTTTAAAAATTAAAAAGATATTTTTATTTGATCTTTCTTGGACTTGAGTTGTTTAGTTTTAGATCCAAAACCCTCCACACTCTGCCAAATGCTATTTTTAAAATAAAGATCTTGACATCACTTCTCTCTGGACTTTTAATTGAACTGCTCACTTTATGTTATTGTTCGCATTCAGAATCCAAGATCACTTTACATAGGCTAATAATTTAATCATTTACATACATGTAATATTTTCACTTCACTAACATTGAACATAACTTGTTTCTTATGTCTTTCAAAGCCCTGAGTTGTGAGTTTCAACTCATCTATACTGATCTGATTCATTGGTCAAGAGTTAAAAAATGCATATCTAAAATGATAGATAGCAGCAAAAAAAGAACACCATCAAAAGGCTTGGACAAAAATGATCAAATAGATACAATATTACTAGACTTCTCAAAAGCATTTGACAAAGTTCACCACCTTAGTTTACTTAAAAAACTTAACTACTTTGGAATCTCAGGTTCCTTACATCACTGGATCCAAGACTTCCTTTTGGGCAGGGAGCAAACTGTAATAATTAATGGATCTAAATCTGCACCAATAAAGGTTAACTCAGGAGTTCCACAAGGAACTGTGCTAGGTCCCTTATTCTTTTTAATTTATATAAATGATTTACCCAACAACATCTCAACAGGTACAAAAGTTAGGCTATTTGCTGATGATTGTATAATCTATAGAACAATTAAATCAGAACAAGATAGCAAAATTTTACAAAAAGACTTAGACGAATTGATAAAATGGGAAACTAACTGGAGTATGTCTTTCCATCCAGAAAAGTGTCAACTGTTAAGAGTAACAAAGAAAAAGAAACAAATAAATTCAAAATATTACATTGATGGAAAAGAACTGACCCAAACTAAAGATGCAAAATACTTAGGAGTCTTAATAAATGAGAAACTATCATGGAATCCCCATGTCAATGAAGTTATTAAAAAATCAAACAAAACCTTAGGCTTTATAAAAAGGAACTTTAACAAATGTAATAGAGATATAAAACTAAAATGCTACCTCACCATGGTGAGACCTGCACTAGAATATGCATCTTCTGTATGGGACCCATCCACCAAAGAAAACATTGATAAACTAGAACAAATTCAAAAAAGAGCTGCCAGATTCATTACTGAAGAATATTCGAAACTGACAAGAGTAACACCATTAGTTAAATCATTAAACCTTGAAACACTAGAGGATAGAAGAACCAAGAGCAAAGTAGTAATAATACATAAAGCAATTAATTCTAATTTAGAAATACAACACAAAGATAACTTAATACAACCCTCAGATAGACATAAGGATAAAAACACCTTTCTTATTCCGTATGCAAGAACAAACACATACAAGTTTTCCTTCTTCCCGTCCGGAATTAGGGCGTGGAATGGGTTGCCTGAAGAATCCAGGAAAACCAACACTTTATCAACATTTAAATCTCTAATAAAAATGCAGGACTAAACACAAACCATAGATAAGCGTAGGACGCAATAATCTTCTGTATAGAAGGAGCGTCTGTAAACAGATAAGATAAAATACATAAACAAATTGTGTAATGAAAACAATAAATTTGAGCTCTATTATTAAACTACAAATTTATATGTAAATTCTTAAGACATGCTATATCATAATGCGGCTGGATAGCGAAGTTAATAGTGCGCTCGCCTCAAAAGCTGAGGGGCGTGGGATCGATTCCATGTTAAAGCCACTAAAAAATGTTGATGAATGACTAACGCCAAGAAGGT
This sequence comes from Ampullaceana balthica, assembly GCA_944989445.1. NCBI lineage: Eukaryota > Metazoa > Mollusca > Gastropoda > Lymnaeidae > Ampullaceana > Ampullaceana balthica. The sequence goes on from CALYLW010000915.1 coordinate 624,325, forward strand.
CCTCCGCTGACCTGGAGAGGGATGGGTGCCGCCAGGTCTACCAAGCCCGAGAATGTTCTAATGGAAACATTAGAACCCCCTACGACTACGAGGTTATAACGACCACGAGGTTATGGGACTAAAAAAAACAACTATATCATAAAATAGTTATGTAAAATGAAAAGAAAGGAAAAACAACAACAAACGATGACACAGGATATAAGAAAAAGTAGGAATGTCTTAAGAATTTATGTATACATTTTTTTAAAAACTTGTGTAAATAGTAAATACGTACTTTATGTTATTGTACTAATGAAGGCATTAGCCGAAATGTTTACTGTCGTATTAGTTAAATAATAAAGCTCAAATTTATTGTTTTCATCACACAATTTGTGTATTTTGTATTGTATTTAAAAGCTTTATCGCAGTCCTATTCTATATGATAGATAGCAGCAGTAGTATAAACAATGACAGAAAATAAAGGTGTGGCTTTAAAAAATGCATTTTTTGCTTTGATTATTGATAGCATTAGTACTACCTAAATTTGTATCTTTCAACTTTAATCAATTTTAATTTAATAAATCCTACTGCAAAACCTATTCCAGAATTATATTATAAATTGTGTGCACATGTTCCATAGATAATAAATATCCTTAATATTTATTGCTAATAATTTAGCCCAATCTTCAAGCACTCATCATGATGGGAAATCCTTGAAGTCTTCAAGGACATGGCCAGAAAATATACCAGTGGCAAACTCCAGTCTAATGTGATTTTTTTCATCTTCTTTCTACTTTACCTCTAGTTGACTTTAATTTAAATAGACAGTGGAATAGGCACATGTTTAATAGTGTAGTTAACTTAAATAAAGGCTTGTCACATGTTTTAAATATAAAAAATGGGTTATAAATGATTTAGCTTTAGGAGATCAACTATAATTATTAAGTATTTCCCATAAAACACAATTGGGTGTAAAAAAATATTATTTTTTCATGTTTTTTGGATAAAAATAAAATATTAAGTAATTCTAATTCTTAGCTTTAGAAATAGAAATGGTTGGACTGTTTATACTGTTATACTTTCTGTTTGCTTTACAAAAGTAGTTGAGCGAAACTATATTAAATATAGAACCTGGTAATTTAGCTTTTTTTTCTCTCTGATGTTGGGTCTATACATTTCAGAACATCTAAACCAATTTTCATTGCACCAGTGACTGACAATGTACCCATAACTCATCTTGAGGATAAAATACTTGAGTGCAAAGCTAAAGATGAAACTATACAAGTGAGTAAACTATCTCTTATATTATTTATATGTGAATGAAACATTACTAAATAGAAATTGTTTTATTAGTGTAACAATAAATATCTTAAAAATAATTTGTTTCTCAATAGACCACATGGAATGTTGTTTTCAAAGACTTCCTCAGTGAAAATTTTTTGTTGTTGTGTGCATATTAATAAGGAAAATCAATTTAAATTGTTTAACAATGTTTGCAATAGGATTAAAATTCCACGGTTTAAATGATAAAATATTAATACTTCCTATATTTGTTTAAATTTTAGATCCTGAATGTTAAAATAATGAAAATGGAGCAGCTTTTACAACTGAAAGAAGATAGGATACAAGATCTAGAAAGACGACTAAACCTACTTTGAAATAAATATTTAGAACCCGCATTTATTTTAATGTGTAAAATGTTAATTGTCAAAATTTAATTTCTTCATTTAAATAAATTTTAAAAAATAATTTATTAAAATAAAAAAATCTCATTATAAAGCAATTTTTTCAATGAGTGTTATTTAACTTACTTATAATCATTGTCAGTTTTTCAATACTATTTAACTATTACTATTAGTATTATCCTGCAATTAAATGAGCCTTACACTTAAAACATGATTTGCGTGTAATTAAGTAATGAATATGAGAGTAATTTAACTATAATGTATCTACTTCTGCAATTATCAAAAATAAATAGTTATTATGTTAAGTTTTAAGTATATAAATTTGGAAACTTGTGTAAAATGATATTTAGTATGGTAAATGAATTTTTCAAACTTACTTTAATTTTTAAAATTTCACAATTTTGTTTGTCTAGTAATCAAATAAAATCTATTAGTATTATTAGTACATTGTATTATTGAATATTGCAAATTACATCACCATACTTTACAGTGAAAAGCATTAGTTACCATTATTTCTTACCGACAAATAAAAATATATATTGAGAGAAATTGAGAATAATCTTCAATTCTATTGTAGTAATGTATTCATTTTAAATGACAAAATTTAATGCTAAGTTAGCTTCATATAATTTATTAATAGTTAAGAAACTAACACAACAGTCTCATCTATTAATTATGTTAAATAAAAAAATCTGACAAAAACAGTTTTCTCATGTTCTAAAGTTGTTTTAACTTATCAAATATTTAAGTAAGTATAAATTGTTAAAATTTGCCTGTTGAATTTAGTGAAAGCAAGCCTTAATGTAACTTATCAAATTTATAATCCAGCCAAAATAGTGGTTGATGTGATATCAAAAGTTGTATTTAATTTAAGTAATTATAATAATAATAATAAATTGATAATTTATATAGCGCTGTATCCCAGCAAGGAACTGGGCTCACAGCGCTTTACATGGAGATAATAACATACATATACATTCATATCATAATAATAACCATATAAATGACAGTACGTTACATATAAGCTACTTTAATCATTAAAAGAAATGTTATTTCATTAATTTTGAAAATACATTTCAAAAAGATGCGTTTTAGGTGCAGTCTTGAAGGGCTTGGTAGTTGGAATACTACGGATGTGTATTGGTAGAAAATTCCATTGTTTGGCTGCACAAAAAGAGAACGACCTTTCACGAAATGTTTTAGTTCGTGTCTTAGGAACACAGAGCATGCGTGTCTGCAGAAGAGCGTAGCTGGCGACTGGGTGAGTAGACCGATAGAAGTTTGGTAAGATAGGAAGGGCATGAGACAGAAAAGAAGTTGTGACAGAGAACAACCAGTTTGTACATTGTAATCAATTCCGGCTTGTATAGGTAGCCAATGAAGTGAGTAAAGTAGCGGAGTAATGTAGTCATGCTTTTTGCCTTAAGACTTAAGAACTAGTCTGGCAGCTGAATTTTGAACTTTCTGTAGTTTTTCAATGCATTGTTTTGGCGCACCTGAAAGAAGAGAATTGCAATAATCAATACGAGCTAAAACAAGAGCACAGACTAGAGTTTTTGTTGCACTAACTGTTAAGTAATGACGGATTGAGCTGATCAGACGAATGGTGGTGTAGGCAGAGCGACATATGTGATTGATGAAGTTGTTGTTGTTAGACATGTTGTCAGAAATAATGTAGCCAAGATTCCTAGTCGATGTTTTGAACAGTATATCAGAACTAGCCACCTGAACAGAATTCGGAAGAGACAAAGTACTGCATGATTTATTGTTGCAAAATAGGAGTGCGTCTGTCTTGTCATCATTCAGTTTCAGAAAGTAATCCAAGACTTAACCTCACCAATGCACTCCTCCATCAATTGGACAGTGAAGTCAATATCAGAGGGAATCAGTGTGAGTGTATAGCTGAGTATCATCTGCAAATCATTGGATTTTAACTGAATGCTTTTCGAGCAGTAGATGTAGTGGCCTTGTATACAGTACGAAAAGTACCAGACCCAAAACGGAGCCCTGAGGCCCACCATAAACCAAGTCAGCTCTGTGAGAGATACAGCCATCTACTGATACCACCTGTGATCTGTTTGATAAGTATGATTGAAACCAAGTCAGAACTGAGCCAGAAATTCCAAAATAACTTTGCAGGGTTTTTAGCAATGTTTGATAGTAAACGGTGTCAAAAGCAGCACTAAGATCTAAGAGGACCAATATAGAGATTTTCCCACTGTCCAGTGTGAGTAGGAGATCATTTGTTACCTTCAACAGGGTGGTCTCTGTGCTGTCAGAAGGTCTGTAGGGACTTAGAAGAGAGTTGTCGTTAAGATAAGCGAAAAGTTGTTTTAAGACAAGTTTTTCTATGACTTTTGATAAAAATAAAATATTAGACACAGGTCGATAGTTGTTTAAATTGTTTTGATCTCACCCTTGTTTTTTAAGCAAAGGTTTTATTACAGCAGATTTACATAAGGTAGGAAAAGTACCAGATGTTAGACTCTCATTTACTATATGTGTTATTGTTGGGAGTAAGTGATCTAATGACTCAACCAATAGTGGAGTGGGATCAAGAGAACACGACGTTGGTTTCGATTTTAGAATAACAGCTTTGACCTCATTTTCTGTAACAGACTGGAACATGTCAAAACTTGACCTCACAGCAAAAGAAGGAGATAAATTATGTGGTGGTAACATCGTTCTGTCAAGCTCAGCCCGAATTTCAGCAATTTTGTTTGTAAAAAAATTACAATTTATATCTAGTTTTTGATGCAACGGATATACAGAGGNGAAGGACCACAGCTTTACCACTCCCTCTGAGGTTATTGCATACATTAAATAGCTGCCTACTAGTACTACTTGTGAGTATTTTATTACTATAGTACGAGGCTTTTGCTTGATGTACGATGTTAGCACACGTCGCTTGGCAGTGGAATAAATTTGCGAACGACGAGTCTTGACTTCAACCACGTCTTTTTTTGGCACGTCGAAGTTCATGCCTTATCGTTGAATACCAGGAAGCTGTCTGTGTTGACTTAACATTGTGGCGGGTGACAGGGGCATGTCTGTCCAGCACAGAACGTAGTGCACTGTTCAACTTATCCAAAGTGGGGCAGAGGTCAGGGGACACCGCCACACTTAGATCTTGCCGGAAGGCATTGGGGTTCATGCCACGCAGATTGCGAAGGTCCTGGAATTTTGTGGGAGGGGGGGGGGCAATCACCCTAAGTTCACATATAACACAGAAGTGATCTGTGGACAGCTCTTCTATTACGGTTGCGGATTTGACAAGGCAATTGTCAGGTCAGTGCAATACCCAATCAGATATGTGTCAATCAATTAAGTACATCATTCATAACCATTATCAATGCCTCGAAAACAAATAGTTGCCATTCTTATTCACCTTTTACTTTTAAAAACCTTAGCTTTAGCGCTTTGAATACATATATTCAGCATATTCAGATAAGCTTCTTAAAAATATATATACAGACATTTAGTTTTAGCATCCATAAAAGACTTTATGAAATTGTGGTTAAAATAATTTTCTCCTTAGAATTTAACAGCTATGACAAATTTTGGCAAAGGGTAATAACAAAAAAAGTAGGCCCAAAGAAACCAAAATAGTGACATGTCATTGGAAGTTAGATTCATGGTCTGGGCTTTCAGGTTCTTGACTTTAACATAAATAAGTTCTTAGGGGTGATGTTTATAAAAAAAAAGAAACATGGCCTTGAACTTGAATTTAGGAGGCATAAAAATAGCATTTGGGGTTGGGTAAGGCACTTGTGTAAGTTGTACACGCCAGGCATAAGGGCCAAGGAAGGAACATTTTCTCATCACAATTGTAAAGACGGAAGACTAAAATAATGTAAAATTAATTATTCTTTTTTTTCTGGGCATAAATAATAATTAAAAATATAACGGCTACAAAATTACAAAGGATTATGATTAATGCAATTACTTAAACTTTAAAAAAAAACAATAAGAAAATGACATTTGCAGAAATAATGGAGGGAGCCTTTCAATGTCACGAACTGAGAGAGCAACAGGATCATGTTGGCTTACTGCAATGTTATCCATTTTCTTGGGACTGTAACTAGGAACCTATGCAATTACTTGCCATTTGCCGCCTCATGAGGATTTCATGGAAATGTGACATAGCATTGTCATTAAACTGATTCATAGCCCGTACTGCAACGGCCTTATTGGGATGATGCCTTTCCACAAAATTTTGCAATGTTTCCCACATTTTACACATTTCTCTAATCTCATTTGAACTGAGGGATTCCTCCAGCTTTTTCTCTTCCTCCTCATCAGATGACATTTCATTGATTTCATACTTAATATCTTCTAGTTGCTCATCATACTCGGCCATGCTTTCCTCGGCAACCAGATCATGACCTTCATCTTCCACCAACTCTTGAATATCATTCTCATTCACCTCCAGTCCTATGATTCTTGCCAATGAAATAATTTCCTCTACAAGTGGTGGCTCCTGTTCACTGGCTAACTCTTGAACACAGCTAAACCACAGATTTCTCCAAGCATAATTGATGGTTTTTTTGGTGACTCCGTTCCAGGCTTTATCGATGATCTTGAGGCAGTTCACGATATTGAAATGATTTTTCCAAAACTCTTGAAGAGTAAGGTTTGTTCCTTCAGTCACCTCAAAACATCGTTGAAATAGTGCTTTGGTGTAAAGCTTTTTAAAATTTGTGATGAAGTGGTGATCCATGGGCTGGAGTAATGGAGTAGTCTTGGGTAGAAACTTGATCTTAATAAAGTCAAATTCTTCAAGTAAGTCGTCTTCAAGGCCTGGAGGGTGAGCAGGGCAATCATCCAAGACTAGCAGCACTTTAAGTGGCAATTTTTTTTCTACAAGATATTTCTTCACGGTAGGACCGAATACCTCGTTGATCCATTCAACAAAAAAAATACGGGTAACCAAAGCATTGCTGTTTGACCTCCAAAGAACGTTTAACTGATTCTTCTGTACCTTGCATTGCTTGAAAGCACGCGGGTTCTCTGCATGATAGACAAGAAGTGGCTTCACTTTGAAATCGCCACTGGCATTAGCACACAACAATAGAGTAACACAGTCTTTCACAGACTTTTGACCGGGCATTGCATGCTCTTCTGCTGCAAGTAATGTCCTCTTAGGCATATTTTTCCAAAAAAGTCCTGTCTCAACGCAGTTAAAAACTTGTTGTGGCAGATAAGACTCTGAAATAATGAGGCCCTGGAACTCAGCAGCGAAAGCCTCAGTTGCAGAAAAGGCAGCCTCAGCTGCTGAAAAAGCAGCCTCCTCGTCCTTCATAAAACTAATGATTCCAGTTCTCTTCTTAAAATTTTGTAACCATCCTCTGCTCGCCTTGAATACTTCTTCTTTTTCTGTTGATGTATTTGGCTGCTTACTAAGGAGGTCGTCATACAGGGTCTTTGCATACTCGCAGATAATCTTCTCCGTCACAAGTACAGCATCACCTGCTAATTGCATCTCGTGTATCCAGTTAAGAAGCAACTTTTTCTAACTGTTCCATGATACGCGGCCGTTGCTTTGTTGATATTGTCGTCACCCCTTTTGCTGCATCCAGACTCATTATTTCTTTTTTCTTCTTCAAGATTGTACAAATTGTCGATGGAGACTTTTTATAAAATCTTGCGATGTCGGTCACCCGCATACCTTGTTGGTGCTTCTTAATAATTTCCTTTTTTACTTCGACTGTAATCATTTGCTTTTTCTTACAGCCTTCCATTTTAACATTTTTCTTTATTGGGCCCATAGCTTTAGTAGGTGTGCTGTAAACTGTAAATCCACCATCACCTTTGACTTTGACAAACCCCAATGCATACACTGACTACACAGCGTTTACAACACATGTAAACAACACACGCTCACCCGGATGTTAACGTTGGCTCAGTATCGATCATGTGACTTTCGGCACACGGCCGGCTAAAAGTGGTATTGCCAGTTATAGAAAACTGTTGTCTCTGGTTAATTACAATAAAGATGTTTACACGTCACTCGTCTAGTATTATTATTTTTAAATTGACGAAATATTTATCTCATGAATATTAACAACTGTAAAGTTATCCAGCTCGTAAAATATATTTTCTTAAAATAAAATAAAAACACCAGAAATACAAACAGGATATTAATTATTATCTTTGTTAAAATTTGCTGCACGGTAATTTCAAACTGCTGTGCGGCATCGGTCAGATAACCTGCACAGTTTAACATTGATTGTCGGTGCTGAAATTATACCATTAACACAAACTTTAAGTTTAAAGGATATAATATACTTCAAAGTGAGCACAAGCGGGTACATTTTCTCTTTAAAATCATTTTCTTTAGGAAAAATAGTCACAGACCCCCCTCCCTCACCCATGATCCCATGCGTCACTTGCTCCCTTTAAACTGAACAGCAGTGGAGAATTACATCGCAGCAGATTTTTTAAAGGATTAAATATATGTGTTTTTTGGAATGTAAAATTTTGCACTGAAATATTATATTCTGTTTAAATTTGCACACCGGCAAAGGAACATTAGAAGGAACATTGAATTTGGAACCTGTCGTCTAGAATCTATATTTAATTTTACAGTGCTGTATGTAGATGAATAGTGACTAGTTTATAGTTTTAGATTTTGATTTAAACCAAATATTTTTACTTAATCACAGAAGTAATGAGCCAATACAGGTCTAATGTACACGTAACATAAATTAAAATGCTCAGGGTGTCTCATGGTTATGTTTTAAATTAATTCTTAACTGCTATAGTAGCGTAAGGGTGTCCAAACGTTTTGTAACGAGGGCCATTCTCTATGAAGTAGAATTATGTGGGGACTGGATTAGGCAAAAATAAGATGCATAAAAAAGGCATCTGTTGAGTCAGAATTACAGGCTTTTAAATTATACTTAAAAGAAGAGGGGAAAAGTCTGGTCACCGATTCGCTTGACCGAGCTCAGAGTGACACGTAAAATGTAAACAAAAGCGCCCGTCGCTTCGTTGGGTCGCCTCAATGCGTCAGCTCAAAATTTCACGTGGGAAAAAAACAATAACAAACCGTGAATTTAAATTATATACCTCATATAAGGATAAACTAAAAATGCATTAATTTAATTACGGTACGTTCGATCGATCTGAAATTTTGATACGATGCATTGTTAGGTTAGACGGGTCCGTGTGCCAAATTTCAGTTCGATCGGATCATGGGAAGTGGGTAATTTTTGACTTCTGTTTTTCCGCCCGCCGAGCCCAAGACAGACTGAGATGATGAGATGACGACAGAGACGGCCGCGAAGTTAATATAAGGGATTTAATAAAAAAGAGCACGATTTTGGTTATTCTTATAAATTCAATATCGTTGTTAAAGAAAAATCAGGTTCGTCAATTAATTATTTAAGATGAAGCCGCAGGCAATTCAAAATTTTAACGCGGGCCGCATTTGCCCCGCGGGCCGGACTTAGGACACCCCTGGTTTAGCCTTAGCCTACACTTGTTCTTTTGAATGTGATTCGGAAGGCTCTACAAAATAATAATATAATACATACATGCAATAAAATTATATCTTCATCTATAGTCTATAGGCTACATAAAGTGTTTTATAGTAATTTATACTTTTACAGAATTAGTGGCAGGCAGGCTATTAGCATTGTGAAGGAGTCGGAATAAATCCTATTTACTATAAGCATTATTAGGTCTGTGCCTGGCCTATCACTATTTCACTATGCCAAACAATGAAAATAGCCATTTGTTCTACCCGTCTACCCACTTAAAATAGGGCCTACTTAAACTACTATTTGGAGCGAGAACAAGGTTACAACTTACAACTAATTTTGTACATTGCCTCAGGCATTTGTTAGCTTTTTGTTTTACTAGTAGACAGACTTCACTTCAGACAGACTTCACTTCAGACAGACTTCACTTCAAGCAGACTTCACTTCAGACAGACTTCACTTCAGACAGACTTCACTTCAGATTGGTCGTAATGCCCCCCCCCTTTTTTTTAAACCCCAGGCCCAGTCACCAATCACCACCATGTTTACATTGTTTACTACTTATTACCACCCCTTCACAATTTGACATTTCCTAATAGGGTTTAATGTTATGTCCCTTTATATTATGACCTCGCGGCCAGTGCCTGAATCCAACCACTCACGGTAGAATGTTATTAGAGTCAGCCAGGTATTCTTTGACTCCGAGCTACATTGTCAACAGTAGTGAAGAGTCAGCCAAGTATTCTTTGACTCCGAGTTACATTGTCAACAGTATTGAAATTCGATGAATGTCAGCATTATTGCGGCCGCTTCCCCGTTTTATGATATTGTAGATTATTTGCTCAAGACTTCATAGAAGTATAATTTTAATGGACTTACTTAACGGTAACTTCTATTATTGGCTAACACATCAAGTCAATAAAAACTGATACCGTATTCACATTTTAAAATAACTGACTGAAAATTATATACATTTTAAAAAGGAGAGCGATGGTTATGAATTATATTAATGTAATGGCATGTTAAGGTTTTATTTCTTTGGATAGCAAAACAAATTATGAGTTATTATGCAAAGTTGTTAACATAAGGTTAAGGCTAAATCATTGAAATGCTTTTTTTTTAAAATTTAAATTATCACTCAGTAGGCCTGATATTTAACATGACCCTGAGTATTTTCTCAAAATCTTAATTCAATTAATTTAAATCACTGGGGAAAAACAGAGAAACATTTTGCTGCATTAATCTTTAGTGTGAAGACACAAATAAAATTCAACTACACGTATTAGTATAAGAAATCACGGCATCGGGGAATAGTTGTTGTGACCAGACTTGCAACCACTTGTGGCTGGTGGGTGGGGTTCAGGCAGCCACACAAAGAACCACTTGTGGCTGGTGGGTGGGGTTCAGACAGCCACACAAAGAACCACTTGTGGCTGGTGGGTGGGGTTCAGGCAGTCACACAAAGAACCACTTGTGGCTGGTGGGTAGGGTTCAGGCAGCCACACAAAGAACCACTTGTGGCTGGTGGGTGGGGTTCAGGCAGCCACACAAAGAACCACTTGTGGCTGGTGGGTAGGGTTCAGGCAGCCACACAAAGAACCACTTGTGGCTGGTGGGTGGGGTTCAGGCAGCCACACAAAGAACCACTTGTGGCTGGTGGGTGGGGTTCAGGCAGCCACACAAAGAACCACTTGTGGCTGGTGGGTAGGGTTCAGGCAGCCACACAAAGAACCACTTGTGGCTGGTGGGTGGGGTTCAGGCAGCCACACAAAGAACCACTGGTGGGTGGGGTTCAGGCAGCCACACAAAGAACCACTGGTGGGTGGGGTTCAGGCAGCCACACAAAGAACCACTGGTGGGTGGGGTTCAGGCAGCCACACAAAGAACGGGAACGGCGGTCTCGTTATTTTAAATCCCTCTTCGATCCACCGCTGAGATCAATAGATTTGATTATCACAGCTGCAATCACGAACAATCAAAGCCCTTCTCCCACCCCTTCCCCCACCACATCGTTGCCCGTTATGAAAACATATCAAGTGGAACATTCTGTTCCTGTGATGACTACCATAGAGCACATAGTCATAATGTGAATGTAGACCTCTATGACAAGTGAGATCCAAAATCATTTATTGAGGACAACACAATGTTTCAGTCGTTCTGTGCATATGCATTTAAATTAAACGGATATCTGGTTGTCAGATTGGAAGGCGTCACATCTACAGACGATACATTTGTGAGTTTTTATCAGTATGTTTTTTTTTATAGAAAAAAATCATATTTTGACATATTGATTTTTGGATTATTATTTCTTTTGTGTTTTTTCAATTTGTCAGGAAAAAACCGTAAACTTAAATCAAATGGGAAGCTATAGTAATAAATTTTGTTCACATTATTTACCAGTAGATTTTTTAAAGGTGTGTTACAAAATATATAAATCTTCTCGTTATGATCAAGTTAACTCAATTGGAAAAAAAAAGCGTCTTAGCGATTTAGTGAGTCTTTGAAGGGGACATGTCAATAAATCACTTTCACACGTTATTTATGTGCATGTGTGTCGATAGGCAATAGAAATACCATTGACTTATTAACATCGCTATCTGCAAAACCCGCGTGAGAAATCATAATTTATTATGGGGTATAAGCCGGTGTAACAGGTCAGAGGTTACTTAACCCTATCCAGAATATACTCTAGAGTCTAGACAGTGGTATAATCTGGCTTGTTACACCGGGTCTAATTGTGCTACATTAAACTGTCCAGAATATACTCTAGAGTCTAGACAGTGGTCTAATCTGGCTTGTTACACCGGGTCTAACTGTGCTACATTAAACTGGCCAGAATATACTCTAGAGTCTAGACAGTGGTCTAATCTGGCTTGTTACACCGGGTCTAATTGTGCTACATTAAACTGTCCAGAATATACTCTAGAGTCTAGACAGTGGTCTAATCTGGCTTGTTACACCGGGTCTAATTGTGCTACATTAAACTGGCCAGAATATACTCTAGAGTCTAGACAGTGGTCTAATCTGGCTTGTTACACCGGGTCTAATTGTGCTACATTAAACTGTCCAGAATATACTCTAGAGTCTAGACAGTGGTCTAATCTGGCTTGTTACACCGGGTCTAACTGTGCTACATTAAACTGTCCAGAATATGTTCTAGACAGTGGTCTAATCTGGCTTGTTAAACCGGGTCTAACTGTGCTACATTAAACTGGCCAGAATATACTACTCTAGAGTCTAGACAGTGGTCTAATCTGGCTTGTTAAACCGGGTCTAACTGTGCTACATTAAACTGGCCAGAATATACTCTAGAGTCTAGACAGTGGTCTAATCTGGCTTGTTACACCGGGTCTAATTGTGCTACATTAAACTGTCCAGAATATGTTCTAGACAGTGGTCTAATCTGGCTTGTTACACCGGGTCTAATTGTGCTACATTAAACTGTCCAGAATATGTTCTAGACAGTGGTCTATCTGGCTTGTTACACCGGGTCTAATTGTGCTACATTAAACTGTCCAGAATATACTCTAGACAGTGGTCTAATCTGGCTTGTTACACTGGGTCTAATTGTGCGACATTAAATTTCTGCAGCATCTCATACGTTTTAACAAGCCACCTTAAACTCATAAAATCAATTATTTGTCTTGTAACATGTAATTTTACCCACAAATAAAAGGAAACTTGAGGAAAGAAAGCATAATTTGTCTACAAAATCATGACCGATATTAACAAAGAAAAATCTTTTAGTTTTAGCTTTTAGATTTACTCCAGTGTACACTTAAACTTAATCACTCGTCCAAGTTTTAGAATTGCTAAATCTACCTGTCATTGCCTGCCAATCATAATGTTGACCTCATGACAGGGTGATTACACCCTTTGTTTGAGAACCACCTTTTCATAGCCGAAATTGCTAATACAATAGCCTCACAAAATCTAATGGTTACTGTAGATGGGGTCATCTGATGGCTTTAATGATCATATTGTCGTAAACCGATCTCGTTTAAAGAGCGCTCCCTAGTTGAAAATTGGTAAATCAACCAATGAGATATGCCTGAGTATCGATTTCTGATTGATTTTCAGGTCGGTTAACAAGAGAGAATAATAAAGCTCTGGCTTAGCTTGTAACTGACGGACTGTGGGAACCTGTAGTTAAGAACATATTTTATACGGAAGCCTGTATGTTATGGACAGCTCCTGGAATGCTCTTTGCAATGGCTTTGTTTTGTGTCTACACTGCTGTTCATCTTTTTGATGGCTATGTTTTGAGTCTACACCGCTGTTTGTCTTTTTGAAAGGTTCTGCTCAGTAATGATCTCCAATATGATTGTTTCATTTTGTTGTCCATTTGGTCCTTATGCGTATGAAATTAAGAAATAGCACAAGTTGACCCATTAATCTTGATTCCTCTGCGAATTCTCAATACAGCAGAATTTTTTTTAAAAATCTAGCCATTCTCTTCTCTTCTTGCTTGAGATGTTTACTGATTTCATAAGCAAATTTGACTCAATAAACTTCAGATTTTCTATATATTTATCCATTTATTGATTTATTATTATTATTGTATCACATGTCACAAATAAACTTAAAATATAGCTTTGTTAAATAATATATTTTAATCAATAATTTAGAAATCGTAATTAATACATAATATTTTTTCTAAAATGCTGAAATGAAAAGAAGCAAGAGGTTAACATGTCTTACAACGACATATTAGCTAATTATTCAGGCTTTTCAAGAGCAGTGATTGGTCTGTTTGAATGTTCAAATACAATTGCTCATATGTCTTGTAGTCATCGTCATTAGCTCTCTGCTTTGTTTTGACGCCAACACGTCAAAGTTAACACAGCGAGATGTTTTATTTTGACTTTTGGGTTTCCAGTCCCTCGCTACCCCCCAAGATGATAAATAATTATATGTAAATATTTATGGATTATTGTGCTGTTTGGTAGGGAATATGAAGTGCAGTCATGACATAAGGATCAATTTGCCCTGGATGTGGCGCTGAGGCAGAACCGAGAGGCGAATGAAGCGGTTTGTCAATTTTAAAAAAATAAATATTATTTAAGAGTAATTTAAGAGACAAAAATCTTGGAATGGGCTGGAGACCTCCATCCTCTGATAGCTCCAATTCACGTCATCATAGCAGCCGGGAAGGGTTTACAAAAAATGTGACAGCTTGGGGGAAAAAAGGGGAGGGTTAAAAAAAAAGTAATTTAGAGCACGTTTACTTTTAAAGCAATGTTTAGTTTTCTGTTTTTATTATTCCGTAAATTTGGAGTGAAGTGTATTTTAGATAAAAATGTTATACGAATAGTTAATTTTAAAACAATTGTTAGAGCCAAGCATTTAGTATCAGTTTTGGCCTATAAAAATGTTATACGAATAGTTAATTTTAAAACAATTGTTAGAGCCAATCATTTAGTATCAGTATTGGCCTATACAAATGTTATTACAGATCACCAAAATGGTGGCAAGTCGTGAAAATTGCCCAAAGATACCGTAACATGGTACTTGATTTTCTAATATTGACATTTTGTAAGTGATCCATTGAAACATATTCTGTATGATTTTCCCCCATAAATCCCCCAAGGAAATCACAAAACAGGACACATTTTACGAATAAATAACTTCTGAAATTATAACAAGTCGATTATATCCAAATAACAAGCGTTAAAAAATATATTATCTTTCTTTTGAATTATAAGGCTAATTGAATGACAGAAATCTAAAGTTTAAAATTTTCCTTCCGTCATAACAAAATGTTATACCGCGACTCTAAAAAAATAATTTAAAAAAAATAAATGTATGTACTTTTTTGTCATTTCAGTTTTTTAAAGTTCGGAAGAATAGCGGGCAATAAAATTATGAAAAGTGCAATGACCACGAAAGAAGGCAATCAGGCACAAAGTTGACATTTAAAAAACAAATAAATAAAAGGACTCGAATTAAGGAAATCGTGTCATAAAAGTAAAAGAATTCACGTTATTGCGTTACATATTTAAAATATGCATACACTGGAATATTCGATTTTTAAGAACATTGACTAGACACTAGACCATTTATTATGTTATGACTTCTGTGAAATTTGAACGCTCTATCTATTGACAGGTGGTGTCTTCCTTCAAGTCCTTCAAACACGATGGATGTTAAGCCTTCGTGGCGAGAAGAGCCTTTTTGTGGCCATATTCTCGACTCTCTAAGGACGTGGATGCCAGATTACACACTTCAAGCACTTCCGCCACGACTAGATCCACCACGAAAACCTGTGTACAGCGCTCGGCTAGATGTCCACACAAAACTCAAGCGAGTTGACAGCACAGAGTCTGTCGTTACCCAATTATCGCTCTTCAGCTGCTCAAGTTATGGAAAATCTACCCCGAAAAACCCCAGCCCCCATCGCCGCCAAAGAAGAAAAGTAAAACAGGATTTAGGAGATAAAAAGAGTATTTGGGTGGAGTTAGCCAGCAAACGGAGGGGAGCCTTGGACAAACTTTTGAAAATACACGAAATGCACGCGCAAATGGAGGCTGAGACTGACATTTACAGGTGTTTGCCAGACGATGAGAAAATCTTGGTCGTGGATGCTGGCAGGCGGAGAGTCAGCTTACCCCATTCAGGGAGGCAGAGATGCAACAGTGAACCTTGCTTGCTCGATGGGATATCAATGAGATCACCACGGCGTGTTAAATCTGCTGGCGGCCGCCACGACGGTCTCGCACTGGACTGGACAGAAATATGGGGTAAGCATGTTGAAAAGAAGCGTTACAGTTTAAGGCGTTTGTCAGTTCGTGCCAGCAACAAATTCAATGCATCTGAACACAAGAAACCAATTGTATCTGAACACAAGAAACCAATTGTATCTGAGCACAAGAAACCAATTGTATCTGAACACAAGAAACCAATTGTATCTGAACACAAGAAACCAATTGTATCTGAACACAATAAACCTATTGTATCTGAGCACAATAAACCTATTGTATCTGAGCACAATAAACCTATTGCGCATGAACTATATAGATTTAATAATTCCATTGTGTCTGAACAAAGTTCTGTCTCAGGAGATGTGATGCTTCCTGAAGACACGTTACGGCATATGGGTTTTAATTCTAAGCATGTCTCCATCTGGTTGGAAGATTCTCCCAAACTCGACTCAGGTATTAGACGTGAGTTCTCTGCTAAAGTCAGGTCTGAAATAAAGAGCACAACTGATGCACTAAAGAAAATGACCGGAATGAAAGGGAATATTTCACATCGACCATCGACTGGCACGCAGATTGCCGCACATCGCACAAACGACAGGTACAGCCCCGTGGCAAATTGTCATCGAATGAAAATCTCTCGTCATCTCAGTCAAGTTATTCAAGCTGATATTAAAGCACGCATGGGGAGGCCTCGATATCATGAGATAAGGATAAAAGACATCATTGTTTGGAATAAGGGCCACGCACTTGATCGCGCTCATCGGAACTTAAAGGTATTCAACTGGCTTCATAGTCTGAAGGAATCAGAATTTGAGATGCTTATTTCAGATAGCATCCCTGACGACAGTCTGCCAGGAAATGACCGACTGGTGAAAGATGAGATGCTGGTGTCAGTAGATGAACCAACATTCAAGCCTTTGTTTAAAAGGTTGTCTTTACATTAATACAAAATTTTGTTTGGATACAACAGGTAATATTTTACAATCAGTTGTCCAGGATTTAAAATTGAACTAAATTTTATTTCACAATTTAAAATGAAATGCTTAAAGCTGTCCTTAGAATATGAGTAATTCGTCAAATCTGGAGAAAAAAATTACTATACTATTTCTTTAATTGGGGCGACGTTTCAGGCTAATTAAATGCTTATTTTAAATGTTTGAGAGTGGTATGTAATTACCAAACATTGTTGCATAACATTGACCCCCATATAGGTGAAAGGAAGATGCTGTGACGAATGTCAATACATGTAATTCTAGCAGTGGCGTAGCTAGAACTTTTGCCGCCCAGGGCGGTCTCCAATTTGCCAACCTTTTAGGGGCCGTCCATAAATGACGTCACGCACCTGTTGGGGGGGAGGGGAGTCACCCATTTGACGTCACATCAAAACGCGCAACTTTAAATAAAAGTTCCACTCAAATATATGATTATCGACACTTTATTTAATGACGTTTTACATGGCTTCACGCGTGTTACGATATTAGAGTGCAGCCTTACACTAAAAACATATTTAAATGAAAAAAAAATTGATTTGAAACATGCTCATTTTCAAATAGTGAACATAAAGGGGGGTGAGACTGCAATCAGGCTTAAAGATTAGTAAATGGATAACATGTAAACAGGGTATGAGTTAGCCTGACAGGTCGTAACAAAACAGCCGTTTTGTTACGTCCTTTCATGCTAACTCATACCCTGTTTACATGTTACTCATTTCAAATAGAAAATAATGCTTTTATGAGGGGGGGGGGAGGAAGCTTTATGACGTCATATTGAAGAAGGGGTCTAAGTTTTTGTGACGAGGGGGGAAGGGGTGAAATATCAGCCAAAATCGCGTGACGTCATTTATGGACGGTCCCTTAAGTCAATCATATGATGGTTTTTATAAATTAATTTTTATGAATAAATAATTGTAATTGAATCGAAGTAAAAGGGGGGGGAGGTAATTTTTACTATTGTATGCCCTATTTATGTAAGCAGTAATAAAAGAGGCCACTTAAGACGATATATCTATAAATAGACATTTATAAATATACAATATAATTTTTTTAAAGGCCACAAGAAAGTTATTGAGGTCGCAGGTCACAAATGAGACAAAACATATTTCAAATTTACACCCAAAAAATTATACTAATTAATATGCTTTTATTTATTATTAATAAATTATTTTGTTATAAACAAAGAAATTGTATACATTAGTACGTAAACATTAAACATATTTATACATTTACTTACCTAACTTTCATGGTAGAAAAATCGTGTATTATGCTATCAAAATTTAAATTATTTGTAATATCTTGTTCTATGGACAATATTGCAAGATTTTATAGTCTCAAATCACTCATTGTGGAACGAAGATAATTTTTTTTTATCAACTTCAGTTTGGAGAAGCTCCTTTCACAACTAGATATACTGATAGCAATTATTGAAAAAATTCTTAGCAAAATTATGTTGGGTACAGAATTTTCCAATCTATACTGTTGAATATATTTTAATAAATCAATGGGGCCTTTCCCCCGTTTTTCTAACATAATGCCTCTTCTTGTAGTGTAGGTACAGCTAGGGCTGGTCTTAGGCCACTGCAACCTATTCGGCCGCAGTGGGCCCCCACGCTTTCATAGGCCCCACATATATTAATTTTCACTTATTATTCGTATTAATACTTTATCCCTACCCAAACTGGGCCCCACGCTATCCTTTTCGCATACTAATCCGCATATAGTCCCGCAATTGCTAAGATCGGCCCTGTGTACAGCCTTAAAAACCTGGATCCTTTTTCTTTCAATATTGAACTGTTCTTTATCAATGTCAATAAAGAAATTTATTTGATGTTCAAATTCCTCATTTAGTAGGTTACATGGTATTATACACGAATATTTTCTTGCAAGGACATGCAACTCACCAACGCGTTCTTTTATAATTCCATCCATGGATAAAACATTTCTCGTTGTACTTCTTGCTTTAAAGATAGAACCACGTCTTCTGTATTTTCCCTACTCATATTTTTTTCTCCTTCTAACTTGGCGTTCAGTTGATATCTCCAACTCTCTCTCTATTACAGCGTTCTGTATTTGCACATTTCTTTGTTCCATGAGATGGGTTTGCATTAATTTTTAAAAAAGACGGGTTACCATAAATTGAGATAAAATAGAACAGAAAAAGATTGCACTGAACTGAGTAAAATTCCAGCATCTGGTCTCGTTTTACTAGTTACTTCTTCAGATGTCAATTTTTCCAAGACGCTTGAAATTTAAAAGTATGTCTTTTTCGAAATTATTTGTGCTATTGTTGTGTTTATTAACGGAGAAATTTGAATATTTTCATGTTCTTGCCATAAATCTTAATAATTTTCCATAAAATAGACGAATTCAAATTATTTACACATTACTTTAATTGGATAGGCGTAACATTTTTGATGAATAACCGTATTTTAATGAAAAACACAAATTATGTGTGCTACTTTAATGCAAAACAAAA
Source organism: Ampullaceana balthica (assembly GCA_944989445.1). Lineage (NCBI taxonomy): Eukaryota > Metazoa > Mollusca > Gastropoda > Lymnaeidae > Ampullaceana > Ampullaceana balthica. The sequence goes on from CALYLW010000915.1 coordinate 643,645, forward strand.
ATTAAATTAATTTTTAATAAGTTAACTTACAATAATTTTCTGAAAACTGAAAGCGTAATATAAATTACTTCTTGCAAGTCAAACACAATATTTGACCACCATGCCATGTAGGTACTTGTTTGCGAATCATTCAGGGCATGTCGAAATTCAACGCAAAAACCATCGTGGCGATATTATAATAATAATAATAACCCCTTTCCAGTCCATGGCGGACTATGGGGAATGTGAAGTAGCCTTCACAACTTTTATTTAGCCACCACCAATGAGCAAGGGATTGTGTGGCTAGCACAATGCCCCGGGGGCCTTGCCAGCACCGAGAATAGAACCCGTGATCGGCCTCTGTCTCGGTGCCTCAGTCCAGGGCGCTACCGCTAATCGACCCAGTGGTTTTTGTGTGTGTGCAGTTTTCTTATAAAAGCGCCATCTGTGACGTATACCACTTAATTTTCCAAACAAATCGATATCTTTTTTGAGCGATTAAAAATTTTGAACGGTTTTGTGTTAGTTATAACAACTACTATGTAATCAAAGAAATGTTGCGCGAATCAGTTAATTAAGACTCGAAATTAAGAATATTTTTGTTTCACCTTGGTTTTCCCCCTTCAAAAGAAAAAAGGTCGGTTGTCGGAAATGGCTTTACTTTTCAAATGCCCACAAATACCGCCCTCTAAATGTGTGCCGCCCGGAGCAGACCGTCCCCCCCCCCAGCTACGCCACTGAATTCCAGTCCCTGATTATGATACATAAGTCTGAAGAGAAATTGATTTCTTTGTAAATTTTCACTTTGGATAAAAATGTATTTATTAAAATTTGACAGCACACTTGTTTTTTGTTTTTTTCAAATTTCTAGTGAGTCAGTACTCACTAGAAATTTGAAAAAAACAAAAAACAAGTTCACTCAAATGTGCATTGTAGATTTCTAATAAATATAATTTGGGTTATTTTAATGAATATTCCAAGACCCGTTTCAGTCAAAGTTTTATGTTAATGGTTATCTTTTATGAAATATTAAGGTGATATAGTTATCAATTGTAATGTCTACCTCTAGAGTTCTAAAGCATGATTGTCTCATACCTTTGAGGTTTGCTTCCTAAGGTTTCGTTGGAGTCAATAAAACAATGCTCTAGATTGACTAACTTTATTCAACATCTGTGGTAAAAAGACCATCACTTTTTTATCAGTAAGACATGATAACTCATTTCAAGAAATTATACAGAAATAAAAGTTTATTTAAATATACAACTCTTCAGGCTCATACTTCCCCCACAAAAAATAAAATTGGATATAAATTATATTTGATGTTCAGAAAAACATAAAATTTCTGAAAACAAAACAATAAACATTAAGGATTCCTTTGGTCATATATGACACATTGAACAATCTTAATGTATAATCAAGTAAATCATTTTTACATGGAGTTCAAAATAAAGTTTTAAATGTTGTGTACCATGATAAAAAATATGGGATTAAAATGACATTGATGTGGAAGAAAATTTATATATTTTTGCTATCCAGTTCGAGTAATTTTTTGTAGATTATAATTTGTAAAAGATTTTTAAAAAATAAATCAGTGAAGTTACCCTGAAATTAATTTGAATGACAGATAAGTTGCAACTTACAAAATTGCAATTGTATTTTTAATATTTTATTTAGCAAAAATTTTTAATTTTTTGTATTCACTTCCAGGTAATGATTATTTTTCACACACAAATTTAAAAAGAGTTGTTGATCCTGATTTGTTTTTTTTTGGATTTGGAATAAAATACTTTGATAATCTTCAATACCAACTAACAAAACCATTATGTTAATGGATTATTAGTAAATGATAAGTTGAACAAAATGTGAATGCGTTATTATGCACATATAAGTATTTTCACAGGCACAACAATACAAAGATAATGAAAAATTGTTTTTTTACTATGTCGTGGGTTTAAGAAAATAAATATCAATACAAACATTTTGTGATAAATATCAACAGGTAGGTAGTAAAGTAATTAGATATATGTCTTCAAATATACACATTATATTTGTTAGTGTGTATGTGGCTTATCAAATAGATAAATTTTCAAATCGGCACAAATATCCAAAAGATAATTTTAAATTGAAAATTTTAAACTCTTGTTATTAAAAAGAAAAGAAAAGAAGAAAAATAAATAAATCAATCAATGAAACTATGGTTATATAAAGTTTAGATTTCAGGGATAAATCAATCAATCAATGAAACTATGGTTATATAAAGTTTAGATTTCAAGGAAAAACTTTTACAATTTAAATGATGTTTAAAATTTGAGAGCCAGGAAAATGCAAAATATTTTAAATATATTTATCACTGATTTAGGAAATTAAGTTTTCAAAATGGATTTGAAAAAGACTTTAGAAGGCACAAATTACAGCAGTGTTCCTCTAAGGGTACATTACATATAGTTACTAAACCTGTTTTTTGTCATGTACAGGAACAGATTTAAAAAAAAATATTATCACCAAATAATTTATTTAACCCACTCATTTGAAAATGGAAAGAGGATTAAGAAGTTTATTAGTCTCTCAGTGAAATAAAGCATACTGGGATTTTTGAAGTCACAAGAATGAAGATTGTTCAACCATTCAACTTTATCACAGGTGATGCCAACGATGACGTAGTCATGAATACAGGACAATAAATGATTAACATTTTAAATTCAAATATTACAATAACACTGTCTGACAATTTAAAGAAAATATGTCATTTTATAAAGAGAGCAAGTAAAGTTTATGAAAAAATGTAAAGTTACGTTAATTGTAAGTATGATAAATGTTTGTGTTGTCATGTGATCAGTCAAGGAATAACACCATTTATTTATCATAATCTAAAGTTATTATAGAAAGTTAAAATAATCTCAATAAATAAGATATAAATATAGCAGTTGATTAAATAGTTATTTTACCCAGAGTAACAGGTTTTTATCTAGTATACATAGACTCTAATTTCTAACTCCTGTGTTCAGAATTGAGAATGCTTAATTATAAATACTTCAGTTTCCCAAGTACAGTGAATATGTATTTGAACATAAAAAAAACTTTTTACACTTCCATGAACAAAGCTTTCCGAAACTGTATATTTGAAAAAAAAGGACAATATTATGTGTAAACAAGTGTCTTATTTTAAATTTATCTCTTGATTGGAAAGATTCATTTTTAACTGCTATACATATATCTCAATAACTGTTTACAATAATAATAATATTATAGTTATTTAAAGTCCATTTTTCTATGTCATTTACTAATAAATTATTATCCCCAAATTCACAACACCATTATATAGTCAAGGATTAAAAATATTAACAGAAAAACTAACCTGTACACAAATATCAATAAAAGTTGCACCCTCTGCTTTTAAACTCTTACACACATGCACAGTGGCAATGAAAGTAATACTGAAATTTAATTTTTATAAGTATTTATTCAGATCCAAAGGTAACCAACCTATAAGTTATTTGCTGCTTCCTTTAGTCTTTTAAAGGTAATTATAAAATTAAAATCATTTCATTGAAAACGCATTTTCTCTTTTTATCTGTGGTTAGATATTTTAACAAATTTAAAAAAGCTTAAATTTAATAATATCATTGAGAATTGATATTTATTTTTAAAAGCGTGCATTGGATTTTTATTGAATTAAAGTATAGGTAACAATTTATCAGAGTATGAGAAGTATGCCTTGCCACAAAGAAATCATATTGTACAGTCTGCATACATTAATAAAATATAACAATTATTTTTAATAAATATAAAATAAGTAATAAAATCTTCAAAATTAATTTATTTTGACTTAGGTAGATCCAATGTTTCAGTAAGACCTAAAATATTTAACTAACATTTGAATTTAAAAAAAATATGAGGGATTATTATAAATGATAAAATATTTGAATAGCAGATATCTGAACATTGTCTTATTTTTACAAATGATTTTAGATAGAAATTAAGATAGAAAAAATTTCTATAAAAAATTATATAGCAAAAGAGAAGACATGTCTATGGCGTGAAGAACTTGACTCCAAAATAGTAAATTCAAAGTTTTCCCTTAAGAAAATATGGGACCTAGGAACACCAATAAGTAATGAAAAAGAAAATCTTTATGCTTGATCAAGCAGAACAAATTACTAAATGAGAATGCAAAGTTTTTTTTATCCAACCAATTATAACATATTCAATACTAATAAATTTAATTGATATAAATTTTAAGTAATTCATGATAATGTTTTGTGCCAACTAAAGGACTGCAGTAAATACCTGAAAACAAAATAATTTGAGCAAAATTTTCTGAGTCTGAGCAAAATCTTAACTTACTTATCACTTGTACGCAAAGGTTTTTTCAGAACCGCTCTATTTCATACATACAAATATACATATCTTCACATTATGGCATAAAATAACATAAGTGAGATATTAATTTAAATTTAAGTCAAGGGCAGTGTTAAACATATGTCAATAACTCTAATAATCACTTGGGCAGTCTGAAGGATGGAAGTAACCGAAGATATTGAGTTCATAAAGTGATGCCAGCAGTGTGTACGCAATATAGATGACCATGAAGAAAATACTGATACGTTTGTCTAAGGTCCATTTATTGAGATGGATTGTTATTACCAGAAGACCCACGGTAGATAGTAGTGTGATAGATGCATACAGCAGACCTTAGAAAAAAAAATTATAGCATTAAATTTATATAATATATCTAGCGCTCCCGTGAGAATAATAAAAATCATATTTTAATACATCCGTCCCATTTATATATGTGTACATTTCTAACTCTTGGCTAAGATTTGTATGTTTGAAAAATTGGAAATATATTTGTAGCCAAGTGGTGGCTATATTGTTAGTTGGAATAAGACTAGCTGTTCAACTAATAAAACAAATAACACAATGCAGGTAAGTAGAGGACTATAGCTGTATATAATGTTTATTGAATTCTCACTAAGCTAACATGACACAGTGTACAAGTATAATTAAGCTACTAATCCCTAACCGTTACGCCCTAAACACACTGGCTCTACAAAACTTTCACTTAGCCCCTCATCTCACACAAGTTCCAGTTATTATCAGTAACTCACCCCCGTCACGGGTCACTTCCCATTGGCTGTTACGCTGACCCACGGTCAGTGAGCACGTGGGCAGTGTACGCTCATTGGTCAGCCTAGCTTAACACACCTCATGGAGCAAGACTTAATGCGTGATGGTGTATGCAGGTACCGCGGGTGACCCAATTGTTTAATTGGCAATGTGGTACCAGTGGCCCACCCTTGACCTCTACTCAGGAAATTTAAAGGGCTACGTATGAATCTGGATCATAGCTCTTATATTACGTCCATTACTGACCACTCATGCCAGCCGTTCTAAAATTACTAGGATTCTAAAACTGTACAAAGTAATTCTAATAATAATCAAGTCATAATTAATAATTATTATAAATAATATGTAGGGCACACTGCCACATATGGATGACCTGTAAATATGTTACAATTTTTTTAATAAATATGTATTACAATACCCACAGGTAAAACTCGACATATTAAAGCCTTCACACATGTTATACAAACCTGTGTTAGTATTATAGTGTTCCAAACACATTTTACCGGCATAGAAAAAATATAATTCAGTACTTATTTTTGACTAATTAAAGAATATGAGTATATGTTTTTAAGCAAATTTATTTCGGTAAAATATAAAACTATCAGATCAATTGTTTTTAAAATTTTCATTTATTTTTGGAAATAATATATATATATATATTACAGGCATATTGAATAAACTTTTTCATGTTGAGCAAAGCCCTGTAAAAGGGTATTATTTTTCAAGCTCTCTGACAAATTTACATTAGATTATACCTAATTATTTGTTAAGGGTAGAAACCTGCTATTATGATCAACATTAAACCTTTTACCCACTACTTGACATGTTACCTCATACAAAACTTATTCAAAAGAAATTTTATATTTGTATAATTTCTTAATTAAAGGATCTTCAAATTTTAGAGTTTTCTAATCTCAAAAATTCAATTCCTTTATAATTACTAATGACCATAATGCTTCAAATGGCTTACAAAAAATTTAAAGAAATAAATGATGACATTAATACTTTGAACCTACCTTCACTATAAACTTGTACTGTACTGCCGGGGTCCATGACACTAGTCTTGATGAACCAAGGTATACCCAAACAAACAAGAATGTCAAATACATTACTACCTACAGCATTTGAAACAGCCATGTCACCCAAACCTGTTGCAAGTAAGGTTAAAAAAAACTGATAATTTTTTTTACAAGTAAGATTGCATTTACATGTATCATCTTGGAATGTTCTTTCAAAGTTAATTTATAAATGAGATTTAAGGTTGTAATAAACAAAATCAACGACCAAAGTTTAAATTTATATAATCCTCATGGCTGACCCTCTAACCCAGCATGTCTTCAAAAAACCTACCCTTTTGCTTTCCTGGGGGATAGGAGTCTTAAAGATATACTTGCAGGAAGTCACCTTCCTATCATGAAAACACACATTAGAACAAGAAGGTTGCAACTGTAACTGTTGCAATACTTGTCCATATGCAATAGAAATAGACAGCATTTCTTTCACTCTTGAAAAATTTAACATAAAAGTTGGTTTCACTTAGACAAGTCACAATGTGATTTATGCAATTCTTTGAAAGAGGTGCAATAAAATCTTCGTTGGTGAGACAGTTCGTCACTTGGTAGATTGGTTTAGAAACAGATGTATTTGTACAATATAATAAACAGACCCTATGTTCTGTCTCTTAACACTTCAAATGTGCTAATCATAGAGGGATTTCAAATATTGCAGTTACTGGCATTCTATATGCGAGCAATACTCATGATAGGATCTACATGGAAAATAGATTTATTAAACCATTTGGTATCTTATCTTATCTTATCTATACAGACGCTCCTTCTATGCAGAAGATAGTTGCGTCCACAGACCATGACAGATGATCTGTTGGCAAGTGATGCAGCATTCACAGGCCACGGCTTTGTGGGTTCCACGCATTACCCAGCCACCTAACTACATGTAGTGTTAGGTACCCATTCGGAGCGGGGTGACTCAGGGACGCCCTAGGCCCCGGGAACAAACCCTTGCCTTCACACGGATTCGAACCCGTGACCATCGGTACGACAGTCCAGTGCGCTGCCACTCGACCACCGCGTCCCCTGTGGCCCCACATGGATTAAACCAATTCTGTTTTGTTTCTGTGTTATTTTATTTATTTATTCCATGATATGGTATGTATTATATAATGTAAATTTAATTTAATACTTGTGAAAGTTTTTTGTACAGATGAAGGCATTAGCCAAAATGTCTACACATGATTTAGTCTATTAATAAAGCTTAAAATTATTGTTTTGATCACACAATTAGTTTGTGTATATTGCATTTTATTTAAAAGCTTTATCCCAGTCCTATTCTATATGGTATACTGATCATTGTCTAACAAATATTTTGTTATCTAGGGAGTAACTTCACAACAAATAGAGACCAAGAAATAGATGCAAACATCACTGAAGGAACTATGGAATAGGGACTGTAGACTTTCATTGAAAGATAGAGCTATTAGAAACAGAGCAAATCATGAACTTTTGACTGTTCTCCTTTATGGATCACAAGGATGGGATTATCACTATCATTCAAATATCACAAAACTCTCACAGAGAATAGTTGAATGTTTCTATCAAACCATAGCAATGATTATTTAAAATGAATTAATGGATAATAAAAACAACCCGTAAAAAAACCAAGTTTTTGACTATAAATCCTTTACGTATGAGACGTAACTAAAAGAATGTTCATTATAACACGCAGCGCAAGACCATCCAAAAATACAAAATTGCAGTTGTGTCGTAAAACGTGTTTAATATAATGCGCACCGATCAGGAATATGTTTATAAAAAGTGTTGTCAGTAAAATACGCACCTTATTGCGCGACAGAAAGGTTGTTCAATATAATACGCACCGCGACGCTCTGTCTCAAAAAATAGCATGATACATAGGAATAAATAAAATAATCTAAAAAATCAATAATTTAATTACGGTACATGCGATCGATCTGAAATTTTGATACATTGTTTTTATCATCGGTACAAAACTGCCTGCAAAATTTCAGCTCGCTATCTTGCGAGCAAGTGGGTTAAAAATCGATCAAAAGTTTTGGCGACAAGCAAGCAAGCAAGGTCGGCCGCAGACACCACGAGTTAATATAAAGGATTTAAAAAAGGGCAAACATTCAGCAGTTAGTTATGGTTACAAAACTAGTAAAAAAAAAGCCTCGAAATTTATTATTAACCTACCATCTTTCATGACTAATACACTGGCTTCCACATCTGGCAGACTATTTATTATTAACCTACCATCTTTCATGACTAATACACTGGCTACCACATCTGGCAGACTATTTATTATTAACCTACCATCTTTCATGACTAATACACTGGCTACCACATCTGGCAGACTGACACCAAATGCTACAAATGTTAGGCTCATGACACTGTCAGGGATGTTGATGGTAAAACCTGTGAAGGTGAAGGCAACAATTTAATTATGCAGAAATGAAGAAAAATCTTAAAAATATTAGGTCCTTTAATTGTATTTTATGTTCTGTTTTTAATAAATTTTTTATAAGAGTTCATTTATTTTGAATATTAAATGAAGCACACCACATAGTCATACCAAATGTGATCATTTATATAGAAGAAAAAAAAGTCTTGTTTTCATTGCCCTTGCCACACCCTATTGCTAGTACCCCTTTTTACATCCAAATATGTACAGATATGGATTTTTACATTAAATGAGTTCATTAAGTCATAAAATCTAGAATACTCCACAGACACAAAACATCTCCATTTTTTAGTACACCCCACCCCCACACGAGGGGGCGCACATTTAACTAAACTAGTTTCTGTAGTTTTTTAAATGTTTTGACAAAGTTTTCCTAATTTTATTACCATTTATTATAATTCAAAGTGCCATTGATGGTAGTGCCAACAGTAATTCACTTGAGTGGCTACTGTTATCAGTAAACTGATGGATGATAAATGGTAACCTACATTCATGTTATATTTATTTGACCAAACCCTTTTGTTTAAGATTCCTGATATTTAAATGAGTTCATTTAAATGTAACACAGGACGCCTGACGAAAATCTACATTTGACACAAGCGAATGTTTGCATAAAAAACCCAATAACAAACAGTACTTATGAACAGTGCTTTACAAATATTAATAAAAGTCTCACCGATAATGGTTATCATCCAGACCATAAGGAAAGAGAAAACAGAAAGCCAAACAAGGGACATAATAAATGTAATGAGAAACCATTTTCTCAGATTCTCTTTTCTACAATCTGGTACAGTGACATACATCAGGATGGACAATGGGAGCGACACTGCCCACAGCAATCTTGACCAGCGACCAGACGGAATATGCCAGATTGATTCCTCTGGAGCTATTTTGTGTATTTCTGTAATGGGAGCAAAGTTATTAAACCTTTTAAATTTAAACAACAGAGTAGAAAAACTTATTTATCCAGGTCAAGGAAGAAAGATATGATGATACACACATTTTAAATTCTTATAGCACTTAAATATATTAATTCTATCTACAGTTATATATCCGGAATAAGTTGCAGAAATTCATAAAACTTTTGACAATAAAATAATTACTTAAGCTGATATATTAAATAAGGTTGAAAATAAATTATACAAAGAGCTGTACAGAGAGCTTACTTAGCAATAACCCACTCCAGCGTTATGTTTTGAGTTATATCTCTTGAATTATATAGTGCAGTGTTAGAGACTCAGTCTGGGCTGACCTCACAGCACATTCACACCATGTCACTGACTCAGCTCAATGAACTAAAACCACAGGCCACAGGGTATTGGTAAAACTTGTCCAAATTATGTCATTGGCCTTGGTTATTCTCATGATAAATAGGCCAGTAAACAATAAATGTCGCCTTTCATATAATAAATAAAAAATAGGCCAAGTATGACAAATTGACCTTATTTTCTCCTCATTGTGAAAATCACATCACACACAGCACACACACATGCCATCCTCTCAGTGACAAGTTCAGCCAGAATTTACTTAGTGAGATTATGAATAAATGATTTTGTTGTTTTCCTTTTATTCATATAATATTTATACATGTAACTTAAAATTATTACACAGCTTTTTCAGTGTTGAAATTCAATCAAAACTGTAGATACTAAAGAGTATCCTCATATTTTTAGCCATTTGGTTTTTAACCCTATCAGACACCAAGCTGGAGTCTATTATTGGCATGTAGTTGTCATTTTGAGACATTTGGTTATCGTGATATTTCATGATATTTAAGATTATTTCTTTTCATTTGACTGTCATTAAGACAATGTGACATATTGTAGTGAAACATAATTTTATAACAAATGTGTTATTTTGATTGAAATAACAATGATCAATGGTTGACACGATAGAAAGAAAATAAAGTAAACCAAAGTGCAGCCCCAGCCTACACACCAATGATCAATGGTTGACACGATAGAAAGAAAATAAAGTAAACCAAAGTGCAGCCCCAGCCTACACTCAGAGTAACACAATTTTGGTCAGTCTGAACCCATCCTGCATGGCTGGTGCTCGACATGCATGACTGGTTATGGACATGCATGACTGGTGCTGGACATGCATGACTGGTTATGGACATGCATGACTGGTGCTGGACATGCATGACTGGACCATCCAACTTTAGCTTTAAATCCCAGCCTACACACCAATGATCAATGGTTGACACGATAGAAAGAAAATAAAGTAAACCAAAGTGCAGCCCCAGCCTACACTCAGAGTAACACAATTTTGGTCAGTCTGAACCCATCCTGCATGGCTGGTGCTCGACATGCATGACTGGTTATGGACATGCATGACTGGTGCTGGACATGCATGACTGGTTATGGACATGCATGACTGGTGCTGGACATGCATGACTGGACCATCCAACTTTAGCTTTAAATCCATGTCATGAGCCTGCATCACATTGGACCGTTTGACCACCCAACTTTAGCTTTAAATCCATGTCATGAGCCTGCATCACATTGGACCGTTTGACCACCCAACTTTAGCTTTAAATCCATGTCATGAGCCTGCATCACATTGGACCATTTGATCACCCAACTTTAGCTTTAAATCCATGTCATGAGCCTGCATCACATTGGACCGTTTAACCACCCAACTTTAGCTTTAAATCCATGTCTTGAGCCTGCATCACATTGGACCGTTTGACCACCCAACTTTAGCTTTAAATCCATGTCATGAGCCTGCATCACATTGGACCGTTTGACCACCCAACTTTAGCTTTAAATCCATGTCATGAGCCTGCATCACATTGGACCGTTTGACCACCCAACTTTAGCTTTAAATCCATGTCATGAGCCTGCATCATATTGGACCGTTTGACCACCCAACTTTAGCTTTAAATCCATGTCATGAGCCTGCATCACATTGGACCGTTTGACCACCCAACTTTAGCTTTAAATCCATGTCATGAGCCTGCATCACATTGGACCGTTTGACCACCCAACTTTAGCTTTAAATCCATATCATGAGCCTGCATCACATTGGACTTTGGGCTTCTTGGATTCTACATCTGACAAATGGCTGTGAAATCATTTTAAAATCTACAACTTGGATTTCAACATCCTGAGATATTTTGAGAGCAAGAAGAAGAGACTCAACGTCCACCAAAGAAGTGACCTCATGCATTTTAACTGTTCTTGTAGTAATATATAAGATCATAATTTTATTAATGTTAAGTTATACAAATTGATGATGAATTGTCAGATTTATAAGGGTGACCAATAATCCAAAGCTATCAGAAACTATATCAGAAACTATATCAGAAACTATATCAGAAACTATATCAGAAACTATATCAGAAACTATATTGTCAATTCAAGCTCAACTTAATGTAAAATCTTTTTTTACCAAAAAAAATAAATAAATATATAATAACCAGAAATTGCCACTTTAGAATAACTAGGTTCCATGTGAACTTTTGGTCAAACCGAGATAATCGCGATTGAAAATTTAATGTTAGTAGGCCTATATAGAGTTAGAACCTTGTTATTCTGTACTTCCTACAAAATTGTCTCAAGATGCAGCTTTCAAATTTTTACCATGATAGATTGATACATGGCCAATAACCCTGTGGTTATAACTCATTTTTGTCACAAATTCAACTTAGAACTTTGTTGTTCTAAGGTGGTGAAATGTTCAGTAAGTAACAGACAAAATGATTTGAGTCTCACCAGTGGCCACATCATCAGCTGAGCTACTTGAGTCAAGGGATCCCGTGCTCCCGTCTTTACCCATGATGACTCGTGTCGTTTCTGTCAGCCATGAAACAATTAAATCTTGTGATTATTTTTCTTTCAAACAAAGAAATTTTCATAAAAAAGAATTAATACACAACATCAAATATCTATTTATATATTAGATTAAATTTCCCAACTTGAAAAGCTTATTGAGATTACCATCAGGTGTTCGAGAATCTCCATTGTGCATTTTCTCATAATGAACCACAACTTGGTCTGGGACAGAGGACGCTTCTCTGGGACAACATGTGAACTTGGGAACAAAGTACCTCTCCAACCGTTGGTTAAAGCACATAAAGAGTATGTAGAGGGCATAGAGCACTAAAAATAGGACAGACTCCCACCTGGAGGAGGCAAAAATTGTACAACCATAATATAGAAATGAAATATATACTTTTTTAATGAACTGATTTCTATAAAGTATCTCTCCTATTTAGATGGTTAATCATATATCAGATTTCCTTAAGTAAATAATCAAACAGTGATGCCAAAAAAAACACTTTTTATTTCATAATTAATAAATAAAATTTGAATTTATTACGTTCATGGACTTGAATGAACAACAGACAATTTTCTTCGTTAAAAAAATTATATCTATGCATGTGAGAGACAGCCACATCAATCTGAAAGACTATTTGATATTTGACAAACAGAATTACTTACCAAGTAACAATCTCATCTGCAATAACTAGAATAAGTGCTGCTATACTTATGAGGTAGGCCATACTATCTCTGACCAATGGCCACCAATTAAGCTGAACAACCTTAGAAAAAAATATTGAGAACAACATTAGTCTCAAAAGCTTGAAAATTAAAATAAACCACTATTCTGTTACCTCTATATCTCATCAAATATTTCATCAAACATTGCAGTTACAACCAACAGATCACTCAATAAAAGTTGTGCACAAGTATGTAGTATAGTCTGCATCAGAAACTTCAAGTAATATTTTTGTGTGTGCATTTTTGTCTTGTTCAGCAGTAGCAATGATACACATGTATGTCAAACACCATTGTGACATTTCCCTTACATTTGCCGTTTTGAATAATAAGAGGAGATTATCCTTTACTAAGCTCTTATCTTATTAAACTGCAACTAGTCTTGGTGGTTTTTGACTGTGAGATGGGGGTGGGGGTAGGTGGTCAAATCAATGACCAAAAGTTGGCAGAAGTTTGAAATGATTTTTAAGAAATAATTCCCATTGTTAGTAATGACCAATCTATGTCAAAAGGATATTTTTACATGTCCAAACTCCTTCATGGTTTACACAAAAAGTTAATTGGACCCTCTTTAACAAACGAAAACTTCTTCTATATGTGCATCGTGCCCCTGTTACATGTCCACCATTTTTCATGGATAATGTTGGACAAGCTGCAGATCAATCCGTTCATCTGTCAAATTATGTGTATTAACTTCATGTACAGTGGAAAACACACATTCATCGCTCTACATACTCCCACTTTGGCTTTAGTATAACAATTTATGTCTGACAGCTTTAGTATAACAATTTATGGCTGAGAGCTTTAGTATAAAAATTTATGGCTGACAGCTTCATTTATTGTAATACGTCTACCTCGCCAATGCTAACAATTATTTTTGACCGCGACCCAGTCGAACCTATCGTTGAACGATCGTGGTTTGTCTCCCCTTTATTTGTGAAAGTAATTTTAAAATTATAAATAGTTTTGATGGTTGTTAAAATAACCAGTTTATGTCTGCATTCATGCGCATGTCTTTCAAACGTTGACCCGATGTGATGTTGTCTCACTTTGGCCCCCGTGGACATATGTACCCCTCCCCCCCCTCGTACTCCTCTGCAAATCGATACCATTGAGCTGCTGCTGGGAGTGGGTGGACACGAAGTGGTGGGTGTTGATTGTCTTCTTGTAGGCAGTGGCGTAGCCAGGCTTACTGCCTCCCCAGGCAGATAAAAGATGTTTGCCACGTAAAGCGTCTACATCTGACCCCCTTCTTGTCTTCCTTTTGTCACCACTGCTAGTAGCATTGATTCACAATGACATTTTGAACTTTCGGCCCCATTCACGTTTATCTCGCATCACCTTGATCGTGTCAATAGAAAATAGTGTGATAAATAAATAAATATGCTAACCTGTATTAATTTTTTTTGAAACTGTCTGGCAATGGATGAAAATGTTTCAAGAAAGAAGACAATAAAGCTGGGTATAAAGGCTGGTAAAGAGACAGTAATACAGAAAGGCCAGCCAATGAGGAACAATTAGGACATAATTTTTGAAGTCAGACAGAACGTTTCAGACATGGATCTGGAACATTCTAAGTATTATCTACTTGAAGAGAGGTCGTGAGATGTGGTATGGTGAAGACATGCACAAAAGCAAGCAGCATCGAGCCAAATTACATACAAATAAAATATTTTAAAAATCTTTTTTTAAAAAGCACACGCTTTTATTTACATATAGAAAGTGCACTAAAAAGAAAGAAATAAAAAATTTCAATCCGTGAACCTATCGACTGCACATAAAAGCGTGGGACGCCGATCACAACTCATTTCTTATTGCAACTACTCTTTTGCATATAGATAAATTTTTATAATAAATATGATAGTAGCATGTATATGATCAAAGTTGTGAAACTTTAAATGTTTATTAATATTCATATAAATTTGTATTTATGTTTCGCAGCCTTGTACATGATAGCGAGTTGTCATGAGGGCCACCACGCTTTTATGTGCAGTCGATAGGTTCACGGATAGAAATTTTCTATTTTCTTCTTTTTAGTGCACTTTCTATATGTAAATAAAAGCGTGTGCTTTTTAAAAAAAGATTTTTTAATGTTTTATTTTCTACTTTTTAGTATCAAATTTTTTAAAACAATTTTTCGACATAATCAATTCAATTTAATTAGTCAACCTTCGTTGTCTATAACTTAAATGTGATAGTGGTAAAAAGATAGATTATTGATTACGAATTTATGTATTACACAAATTCCAGTTGTTCCTCTTGTATTATCATGTCAATTTAGATTTAGTTTCGTATTACTGAGCTTTTTAACACCTGGAATGTGGTCACCGATGGCTGGTGGTGAACTCCGGTGACATTCACGTGAAAGTCAAGAATAGCACGGATACAGATTATATATTAAGAAAGATAAACTTAAAAATGCATTAATTTAATTACGGTACATTCGATCGATCTGAAATTTTGATACAATGTATTGTCATCCAAGATCTATCTGTGGTAAAATTTTGAGATCTCTAGGATCATCAGAAGTGGTTTAATTTTACGTTACAAGATTTGACGGATACAACATACAAACAGCGTGAGTTAAATAAAAGCGTGTAAGTGTAATAATTAATAGAAGTAAAAAAAAGATTTTTAAAAACCACGTTTTTATAAGCGGACTAAAAAGAAGAAAATAAATTTTGTTTTCACAGAATTGTGAAGTCGAAATCTTTTTCTGGATAATTGATAAAAATTTCAAACTTATATGCTCAAGTACTATGATGTAATATGACTAAAACATGGGGCGGGCGCTTTTCAGGCTTAACTAATTCAATTCACTCATTTTCTTACTCGTCATTTGTAAACCCTAATCATTTTAGCCAAACGCCTAAAAAACGCCCGCCCACGTTTTTAGTCATATTACATCATAGTACTTGAGCATATAAGTTTGAAATTTTTAACAATCCAGAAAAAGATTTTCCCTTCACAATTCTGTGAAATTTTATTTTATTTTCTTCTTTTCAGTCCGCTCATAAAAACGTGGTTTTTAAAAATCTTTTTTTTACTTCTATTTATTTATTCTTTTTAGTCTAAGTGTATGCTATGGTGAGTTTTGAAGTATTGATTATGTTCAAATATAATAGGCATTGCCCGACAAAAATTTACAGACTGAAAATGACTGATCTCCCCTTGATGTTAAACATGGTTGATGTGGTCGGGGTTGGTGTGAACTCGGCATGTGAATGTAATGTAAACAAGAGCAGACGGATAATACATATGCTTATATATAGATAAACTAAAAAGTTCAATAATTTAATAACGCTACATTCGATCGATCTGAAATTTTGATACAATGCATTGTCATCAAAGATCTATCTGTGGTAAAATTTGGAGATCTCTAAGACCATCAGAAGTGGCTTAATTTTACGTTGGCAGATTTGAAAAATTGTGGACAAACAGGAACGAAAGAAGTTATAAAAATGTGGTAAAAAATCGTGGAGAGCTGAGGCAATGTCATGCATCAATACCGGGTCATGCCACATTAGAGACATATTTAACAGCCGTTACAACTCACTCTATCACTTATAACCCAAGACTTGTCTGTGAGACATATATAACAGCCGTTACAACTCATTCTATCACTTATAACCCAAGACTTGTCTGTGAGACATATATAACAGCCGTTACAACTCACTCTATCACTTATAACCCAAGACTTGTCTGGGAGACATATATAACAGCCGTTACAACTCACTCTATCACTTATAACCCAAGACTTGTCTGGGAGACATCTTGAGCAAATATTGCAGGGGCCGGCAATCTTTTGAACCGGAAGAGCCAAAAGTTACAATTTACAACATTTTCCAGTTTTTAAAATGCCACTAAAATAATTTTTGAACATATAATTATTAATATTTGCGCATGGAACTAGAGAGCCGCACCTTGTCATCGAAAGAGCCGCATGCGGTTCGCAAACCGCAGGTTGCCAACCCCTGAAATAGCGGATTCTCGACTCGGATCTGTTGTCATTCGTGTTAAATGACACAATGCTACAGATAAGACTTGTTACGTGCTGAGGTCATGAAGAGTATGAAGCTTGCCAAACCCGGCATGGCTTACACAAGTGTGTGAGATGGAGTAAGAGATTATAAATTATAGACCACAGTCAGATGTTAAATCTGTTTTTTTTAAAATGACGAATCAATGGGTAGGGTGAGTTAGTCGGTATAACCGTGGAGGTGGGTGTGGTTGGGGGGGGGGAAGAGGTCGTTCATGTCTTCAGGAAAAAAACAAGGTTTAAGATCGCAGTATTGATTTATTATTTTTTAAAATTTTTATTTATAACATGAAGTGATTAGCAGCTGTCAATGGTTCAAACTTTGGCGGTTAAATAATTAAGTGAGTCAAGCAATCCGGTAACATAAGGGTTGTATTAGCACTTTGGTGTGCTATGATTTAATCCTGGTAACAGCTGACTTCAAGGGACTTTACTTCAATCTCAAAATGTCTTATACTAAATAAACTCAAGTCAGTTGTTGAGATTTGTTGTTTTGGATTTTCGATTAGCTGATGATTAGCTCACGCTGTTTGGGTGTTCGATTAGCTCACACTGTTTGGGTGTTCGATTAGCTCACACTGTTTGGGTGTTCGAGTAGCTCATATTGTTTGGGTGTTCGATTAGCTCATACTGTTTGGGTGTTCGATTAGCTCACATTGTTTGGGTGTTCGAGTAGCTCATATTGTTTGGGTGTTCCATTAGCTCATACTGTTTGGGTGTTCGATTAGCTCACATTGTTTGGGTGTTCGATTAGCTCACACTGTTTGGGTGTTCGAGTAGCTCATATTGTTTGGGTGTTCGATTAGCTCATACTGTTTGGGTGTTCGATTAGCTCACATTGTTTGGGTGTTCGAGTAGCTCATATTGTTTGGGTGTTCCATTAGCTCATACTGTTTGGGTGTTCGATTAGCTCACATTGTTTGGGTGTTCGATTAGCTCACATTGTTTGGGTGTTCGATTAGCTCATACTGTTTGGGTGTTCAATTAGATCATACTGTTTGGGTGTTTGATTAGCTCATACTGTTTGGGTGTTCGATTAGCTCACATTGTTTTTGTGTTCCATTAGCTCATACTGTTTGGGTGTTTGATTAGCTCAAACTGTTTGGGTGTTCGATTAGCTCATACTGTTTGGGTGTTCGATTAGCTCATATTGTTTGGGTGTTCGATTAGCTCACATTGTTTGGGTGTTCGATTAGCAAATGATTAGCTCATATTGATTGGGTTTTTACAGGAAATGTATATTTTAAATAATCACTTCTCTGAGTAAAATGGTATTACATATGAGAAAATTAGAATGTCTTAAATTTCACACTTACTTTCAGTTACTTAGCATAAAATCGAGTGCACGGGTTATAGAAAGAAGAGTTTACTTGAGAAATTACGCTGCTAAAAAAAATCCACCAACAATAAATCAACAAAAAAGAATGGATACTCTTAATCTCGTTAAAAGAGAAAAAGTTTACATTTTAAAAATATAATTATAAGATGCACAGCCGCGCTAATTCCGCACCTCACTCTCAAGAAAAAAAAATTACTCGCTTGGGAGTGGAATGAACTCCCTATGCAACTCGGCCCATGGTGCGCCACTGAAATGGCGGGAAAGGTCTGAGAGAAGCAGACTAACAACACAAAAACCCAAGGCAGAGCTACATGACTAGTTATCTGTTGGGGTTTATTATTCAGTTCCTGTCCGACAGCACATACAGTTGTTTTTATTTAATTGGAAATAAATGACAATTGCAGTAAGCCACGTTACTGTTCATAACAATGTCGAATTCTCAACTAAAAAATAAATAAATTTACTACTACATTCAGCTACCAGCTAGTTTCAAAGGCGAAAAAAAACGTAACCATATCACTCCACTACTTCAATCACTCCGCTACTTCAATCACTCCGCTACTTCAATCACTCCGCTACTTCAACCACTCCGCTACTTCAACCACTCCGCTACTTCAACCACTCCGCTACTTCAACCACTCCGCTACTTCAACCACTCCGCTACTTCAACCACTCCGCTACTTCAACCACTCCGCTACTTCAACCACTCCGCTACTTCAATCACTCCGCTACTTCAATCACTCCGCTACTTCAATCACTCCGCTACTTCAATCACTCCGCTACTTCAACCATTCCGCTACTTCAACCACTCCGCTACTTCAACCACTCCGCTACTCCAACCACTCCGCTACTTCAACCACTCCGCTACTTCAACCACTCCGCTACTTCAACCACTCCGCTACTTCAACCACTCCGCTACTTCAATCACTCCGCTACTTCAATCACTCCGCTACTTCAATCACTCCGCTACTTCAATCACTCCGCTACTTCAATCACTCCGCTACTTCAATCACTCCGCTACTTCAATCACTCCGCTACTTCAAACACTCCGCTACTTCAACCACTCCGCTACTTCAACCACTCCGCTACTTCAACCACTCCGCTACTTCAACCACTCCGCTACTTCAACCACTCCGCTACTTCAACCACTCCGCTACTTCAATCACTCCGCTACTTCAATCACTCCGCTACTTCAATCACTCCGCTACTTCAATCACTCCGCTACTTCAATCACTCCGCTACTTCAATCACTCCGCTACTTCAATCACTCCACTACTTCAATCACTCCGCTACTTCAATCACTCCGCTACTTCAATCACTCCGCTACTTCAATCACTCCGCTACTTCAATCACTCCGCTACTTCAATCACTCCGCTACTTCAATCACTCCGCTACTTCAACCACTCCGCTACTTCAATCACTCCGCTACTTCAATCACTCCGCTACTTCAATCACTCCGCTACTTCAATCACTCCGCTACTTCAATCACTCCGCTACTTCAATCACTCCGCTACTTCAATCACTCTGCTACTTCAACCACTCCGCTACTTCAACCACTCCGCTACTTCAACCACTCCACTACTTCAATCACTCCGCTACTTCAACCACTCCGCTACTTCATTGGTTCCCAGTTTAAGCATGCAACTGCCACAACTTCTTTTCTGACTCCTGCCCTTCCTTTCTGAACTTCTCTCTGTCTCCTCGCCCTCTCCTTAGCTACGCTCTTCTGTGAACGCAACTATTCTATTTGTTCTAAGACACGCACTAAAACATTTGGTGAAAGCTATTTTACATTTTTGTCTTTTAAAACGATGAAATTCTTGCTTTTTACTTTACTTTCGGACTCAGAATATGACATCTCTATCACTGATGTACATTGCTTAAGTGTGTCATCCATTTCATTATAATTTTCGTTTATAATACGAATATTTTGCATTGAAAGTAAACAGATACGCTTATACACACACAGACACAGATACGCCCATATGTGTTTGTGTGTGCGTGCGTGCGCGTGTGTGTGTGTGCGTGCGTGTTTGTGCGCGCGTGTGTGCATGCGTGCGTGTATGTGCGCGCGTGTGAGTGCGTATGTGTGTGTGCGCGTGTGTGTGTGCGTATGTGTGTGTGCACGCGTGTGCGTGAGTGTGTGTGTGTGTGCGTGTACGATGAGCTCAGCTTCAAAACGGCAAGATTATTCTCCACCCACTGCATCCCAGTTAATCCTCACACAGCGTCATTTATTTAAAGCTCCCAAAGGCGCATAACTAACTAAATAATTAACATCAAATCTTACCACTCCAGCGGCGAATCCACAAACGCTGATGACGAACATAACATTGTAGATAGCTGAGCCCACCACTGTACTCAAACCAACATCATCCTTGTATTGAAACAAAATTCACGTCGTTATTGTGGGAATATGAAACATGGATAAAACAAAGATTCATGAGATTATTTCAACTAAACATTTAAAGAAAAGAGATTACTTAACTTAAAATGAAATTAATAAAAATAATAAAAATTTAACAAATTGGTAGTTAAAAAATAACTTAAATAATAATAATAAAAATAAATAATAATAACAAATAAGCAAATAATTCAAGGCTGTAGAAGCTGTGGCGCTAATAGAGTACAGTGTCATGTTAACTAAATGTTCATCCAGTGTTTCTCAATTATTTTCTGCCCTCCCCCCCCCACAGGAAGAAAGAAAACATTTCGCGCCCTCGCGCGACTGTAAACAGTATCATTTGTCTATAAAATTGTTATAAGTACACTCTGCATAACGGTCAAACGATCCCCCCTTTACGGAGCCTCGCCAACCCCCTGGGGGCGCGCCCCACTATTTGAGAAACAATGCATTAAGCCATTCATAAAACAAAGGATTTGTTGAACGAACAATAAATAAGAAATCAATATCCATTTTTTATGAGTTTATAATTTCACATTAATAATGAATATACAGCATATAATAAATCTGGTAGTCCAATTAAAAAAAAATCTATTGGTACAGTCTAAAGCGGGAAGAAGAGGTATAGCAAGGGTGGGAAAACTTGTTAGTCACCCCTCCGCCGCCCCTTTTTTAAAACTAAAAAGTATCTTAGACTTTTGCCTGTCACACAAAGTAACAACAACCAGACACAAACTTGTACGTTTGACGCAGTCGTCTCATTAAAATTTAGCTAGTTTATTCTGCCATTACCTCTCTTATGGCTTCATTTAATTTATTTACAAATGTTTCCCCAAAGGTTTGGCCTTCCTGCCACAGTATGAAAATTCATTTGACCTGCATTCTTAGATCCGCGTGTAGCTAAAGTGGTGTGCCTTTTAACAACATTGTATGTGCTTTCGTTATCTATTACATCAGCGCCTTTTATACATAAAATCATATACTCATCCGTGCCATGGTTTATGTCTCGTCTTAAATTTTTATTGTATAGTTTTACATGTTGACAGTTGACAGTGTGCTGGTTTTTCTGGTTTGTTCGGGCAACCCCTTCCACGCCCTAAGTCCAGACGGAAAGGACGATTTGTATGGTTTGTTCTTTCATATGGAACAATATTTTTCCCTATGTCTGTGTGAATGGCATATGAGTATATTGTGTTGCATTTCCAAGTTAAACTGTAATGCATTATTACTGTTTGCTATTTGTTCATCTATCTTTTAGTGTTCTTTGCCAGTGGTTTAACTATTGGTGTTAATCTTGTCAAATGTGACTATTCACCAGTAATGAATCTTGCAGCTCTATTTTCTCTCTTGTCCAATATAAGAACTCACTGGTTGTTTCGAGTTTGTGGGCAATGACCCGCCTCAATATGTATTCAACATCAGAAATCACATGGTAATATTAAACATAAACACAGCACTTTTACAAAGAGAGTTGTAGAATATCGACTTCAATGACGTATATTATTTAAACCTCATATCGCCCACGCCTGCAGAAGACCCCCCCCCCACGCGCTCATAGACACAGACACAAACACGCGCACACACACAAACACACAAATACAAACAAAATACATATCCCCACAAACACACACACAAATGTGGAAGGAAGAACGCGATGAAATTGCAGACTGCGCGTACAGACGTTGCCCTTTTGAAAAGAAGACATTTAAATTATACGCCATGCAAGGATTAGCGCAGAACTGATCTCATATTTTGTGACTAATTAAATTTACAAAAATGAAAATAATTTAATTAATTTTAAAGTTTGCCGATATAATTTTGTTTTAGTGAAACCCTTCACGAACAAAGTTCGGTCTTTAAAGGTCACGTTACTGCCTATACACAACCACAGGATCAAACTTAGGTCTTCAAGGGTTACGCTTAATCCTATACACCATACAACCAAACTTAGGTCTTGAAAGGCCACGTTACAAGCTTAAAGCTCATGAGGCTGGTCTTATTCCCCACAAAGTCTGGTGAGATGTGGGGTGGAGATGTGGGGTGGAGATGTGGGGTGGAGATGTGGGGTGGAGATGTGGGGTGGAGATGTGGGGTGGAGATGTGGGGTGGAGAGAACGTTTCTCTCTTGAGACCACACCGTCAGATCGAAGGACAACAAGATGTAATCACCAGAGATGAGGGAACTCGGAGAAGTGGGTGAGGAAACAGTGGACGAGAAGGTGGAAGAGAAAGAAGACGGGGAGGGGCGTTATTTGAACTGGACAATACAATTAAGCACCGAACAAATTCAATCAAGGGCGACTACCGGTGATAGTGTTGACTTGAGCGCCAAGATGATTGTCCTGTGTTCACGTGTGGTGGGTGGGGGGTGGGAGGTTTGATACACAATCGACCTGGTCTAACACAGGACGTTACAATACCCGTTTGTTGCAATCAACAAACACACACAATCGACCTGGTCTAACACTGGACGGTACAATAGCCGTTTGTTGCAATCAACAAACACACGCAATCGACCTGGTCTAACACTGGACGGTACAATAGCCGTTTGTTGCAATCAACAAACACACACAATCGACCTGGTCTAACACTAGACGGTACAATGGCCGTTTGTTGCAATCAACAAACACACACAATCGACCTGGTCTAACACTAAATATGTGACATACGAGATGGTGTCAAAAGACCCTGAGTTACTAAAACTCTTATAAGGCCCCTCGGGGAATTCCCCGGCAACTTTCTCACCTCCACCAAGATGAGCTAGCCGACGGGCTATGGCGCATTAAGGGGGGGGGCTGAACGGGCTAAAGCCAGGGGCCCCCGATGATTAGGGGCCCCCAAATTTAGTTTATATTATAAGAAAGATGGTCAAATGTTTGCATGAATTCCTGAAAATATCATAAATTAAATAAATTAATTAAAAAAACTGATTTTATAGGCTCACTAAGAGAAAATATTAAAGATTATTGTTTATATTTTTAAACTTCACTTTGTTCAACAGGCTCGTGTGGCCTTGAGATAGAAAGTCGCCCTGCAGTGCAAGCCGTCACGCGATCGATTCCCGGTGTGGGCACAAATGTTTTTAAAAAATTGTTTTTTTACACTCAATATTAGGATACCGGCAAACAGTTATTTCTTCGTATTCCATTTTTTCATGAATAATCTTTGTCTGAGAAGGCCGATCCCGTAGTACAGACAAAGTATGTTAAAGGAACCGATGAACGATTTAGTAACAAGTTACAGTCTTATATTAGCTGCTAGCAATCATTTTATTTAAAGGGACGCTGGCTGGATAGGGCCCCAGTTTGAATTGCAGCCAGGGGCCCCGTGAAGTCTTAATCCGCCCCTGCCGACGGGGACATCCCCGAGGTGGTCCCCTCTAGAGCGGGCCGTCTGGGCAAAGGGCCGCCGCACTAGTCGACTTAGTCTGCCTCTCAAGGGAGTTTCCACCCCAAAGGGTGGATGTGGATTTTTATCCTACTTCGACCAGCCATAGGTACGGGACCACGACAGCGTAGAATACGGGTCTGAATTACCTAGGACTACCGCAAAGACGGTACAGTACCCGTTTTTCGCAATCAACAAACACACACTCACACACACTAACCAACTCACCCAAACACACGCACATTCACACTTCGCACGCACACACATTCACCCACCCACACAAACACTCACACATACATAAACATACAGTCATATATATTTATTTACGCATATTTAAAGAATAATGGAAAAATAACGACACAATTAAATAATTTTTCCAACCTTGTGAATGTAAAGTCACCCATACCTTCGCTATAAAGACGCCGATGACAGCTGTCGCTAGCTCAGGGGCGGAGCTTCCAGCAGCCATGAACGTGGCTCCAGCAACATCTGTCTGGAGATGCAGCACTAAGTTTGGGGGTGGAGAAAATATGTCAATATTTTAATAATTGGAAAATAAGAGCATCGCCAACAAAGGGCACATAACAAGGTAAACAGAGGACAAAACGACAGAGTAAACAAAGGGCACATAACAAGGTAAACAGAGGACAAAACGACAGAGTAAACAAAGGGCACATAACAAGGTAAACAGAGGACAAAACGACAGAGTAAACAAAGGGCACATAACAAGGTAAACAGAGGACAAAACGACAGAGTAAACAAAGGGCACATAACAAGGTAAACAGAGGACAAAACGACAGAGTAAACAAAGGGCACATAACAAGGTAAACAGAGGACAAAACGACAGAGTAAACAAAGGGCACATAACAAGGTAAACAGAGGACAAAACGACAGAGTAAACAAAGGGCACAACAAGGTAAACAGAGGACAAAACGACAGAGTAAACAAAGGGCACATAACAAGGTAAACAGAGGACAAAACGACAGAGTAAACAAAGGGCACATAACATGGTAAACAGAGGACAAAACGACAGAGTAAACAAAGGGCACATAACAAGGTAAACAGAGGACAAAACGACAGAGTAAACAAAGGGCACATAACAAGGTAAACAGAGGACAAAACGACAGAGTAAACAAAGGGCACATAACAAGGTAAACAGAGGACAAAACGACAGAGTAAACAAAGGGCACATAACAAGGTAAACAGAGGACAAAACGACAGAGTAAACAAAGGGCACATAACAAGGTAAACAGAGGACAAAACGACAGAGTAAACAAAGGGCACATAACAAGGTAAACAGAGGACAAAACGACAGAGTAAACAAACGGATAAACACTAAGGTCACAAGTGAATCCATTGGTTCTCAAGTTATTTTAGGATCGCATGAAGACGGTCACATGGTATTTTTGAGGCCTAAGTTCGCCATTTTGGTTTTGTGGTGTCCCTTGTACTTAAGAGTTATCAATTTATGACCCAATCAAAATTCGAGGACTACACAAAACACATTGATTGGTGTAACACACAACACATTGATTGGTGTAACACACAACACATTGATTGGTGTAACACACAACACATTGATTGGTGTAACACACAACACATTGATTGGTGTAACACACAACACATTGATTGGTGTAACACACAACACGTCCGGTACAAGACAGAAGTGTCAGAAGAAAAATACTGAAGTAAGAACACGTCAAAGTGCTGGTACATTGGATGAAGTAACAGGTGCACTGAATAAAGTGTCAAGAAGTATAACATCCCCAGGCACCATGTTTAGACCTCTTGTAACAGGTGCACTGAATAAAGTGTCAGTGTCAAGAAGTATAACATCCCCAGTGACCATGTTTAGACCTCTTGTAACAGGTGCACTGAATAAAGTGTCAGTGTCAAGAAGTATAACATCCCCAGTGACCATGTTTAGACCTCTTGTAACAGGTGCACTGAATAAAGTGACAGTGTCAAGAAGTATAACATCCCCAGTGACCATGTTTAGACATCTTGTAACAGGTGCACTGAATAAAGTGTCAGTGTCAAGAAGTATAACATCCCCAGTGACCATGTTTAGACCTCTTGTAACAGGTGCACTGAATAAAGTGTCAAGAAGTATAACATCCCCAGGCACCATGTTTAGACCTCTTGTAACAGGTGCACTGAATAAAGTGTCAGTGTCAAGAAGTATAACATCCCCAGTGACCATGTTTAGACCTCTTGTAACAGGTGCACTGAATAAAGTGTCAGTGTCAAGAAGTATAACATCCCCAGTGACCATGTTTAGACCTCTTGTAACAGGTGCACTGAATAAAGTGTCAAGAAGTATAACATCCCCAGTGACCATGTTTAGACCTCTTGTAACAGGTGCACTGAATAAAGTGACAGTGTCAAGAAGTATAACATCCCCAGTGACCATGTTTAGACCTCTTGTAACAGGTGCACTGAATAAAGTGTCAAGAAGTATAACATCCCCAGTGACCATGTTTAGACCTCTTGTAACAGGTGCACTGAATAAAGTGACAGTGTCAAGAAGTATAACATCCCCAGTGACCATGTTTAGACCTCTTGTAACAGGTGCACTGAATAAAGTGTCAAGAAGTATAACATCCCCAGTGACCATGTTTAGACCTCTTGTAACAGGTGCACTGATTAAAGTGACAGTGTCAAGAAGTATAACATCCCCAGTGACCATGTTTAGACCTCTTGTAACAGGTGCACTGAATAAAGTGACAGTGTCAAGAAGTATAACATCCCCAGTGACCATGTTTAGACCTCTTGTAACAGGTGCACTGATTAAAGTGACAGTGTCAAGAAGTATAACATCCCCAGTGACCATGTTTAGACCTCTTGTAACAGGTGCACTGAATAAAGTGTCAAGAAGTATAACATCCCCAGTGACCATGTTTAGACCTCTTGTAACAGGTGCACTGAATAAAGTGACAGTGTCAAGAAGTATAACATCCCCAGTGACCATGTTTAGACCTCTTGTAACAGGTGCACTGAATAAAGTGACAGTGTCAAAGTTAACATCCCCGTGACCTGTTTAGACCTCTGTACAGTCACTGATAAAGTGTCAAAAGTATAACATCCCCAGTGACCATGTTTAGACCTCTTGTAACAGGTGCACTGATTAAAGTGACAGTGTCAAGAAGTATAACATCCCCAGTGACCATGTTTAGACCTCTTGTAACAGGTGCACTGAATAAAGTGACAGTGTCAAGAAGTATAACATCCCCAGTGACCATGTTTAGACCTCTTGTAACAGGTGCACTGATTAAAGTGACAGTGTCAAGAAGTATAACATCCCCAGTGACCATGTTTAGACCTCTTGTAACAGGTGCACTGAATAAAGTGTCAAGAAGTATAACATCCCCAGTGACCATGTTTAGACCTCTTGTAACAGGTGCACTGAATAAAGTGACAGTGTCAAGAAGTATAACATCCCCAGTGACCATGTTTAGACCTCTTGTAACAGGTGCACTGAATAAAGTGACAGTGTCAAGAAGTATAACATCCCCAGTGACCACGTTTAGACCTCTTGTAACAGGTGCACTGAATAAAGTGACAGTGTCAAGAAGTATAACATCCCCAGTGATCATGTTTAGACCTATTGTAACAGGTGCACTGAATAAAGTGACAGTGTCAAGAAGTATAACATCCCCAGTGACCATGTTTAGACCTCTAGACTCTAAAATGACTAATCCTTCAATCGTTTTTTTTGTAACGGGTACGCTTCCCCCATCAAGCGAAGTCATCTTTGGCCACAATCTTTCCCTTAATAAAAAGGAAAGAAAACAGATGGTTCAACCAATCAAATGTCGTTAACAAATCAAGTAACAACTAAAACAATTGAGGAAGAACATATACCCATCCGTGTTTAAGAAAATAATCTTTTCTAAACATGATGGTATCTAAAAAGTCCTGTTTTTTTCTCTCTCGTACTAAATAATAATGTTGAACATAGAGGACACACTTAATGAAATTATTTGCATCTTTGAACTTTCTAAGGTTGGTGTCTAAACGGCAACAATCATGATTGATCGAGTGGGGGATGTGTTACACATGATAATGATTCATGGAATGGTCCACACACAAAGTTTATGATTAATGGAATGATCTACATACTAAGTTCGTGATTAATGAAATGTTTACCTTGGCAGCGTGGTAGATAAACAAGGTGGTACAGATGCTGATGTCAAAATAAGGATCGGAAAAGCAAGAGCAACCTTCCAGCCACTCAAGAATGTTTGGGTCTCTAATAACTTAGGCAGCAAGTTAAAAGTAAGGATTTTTAACGCTTTGGTGAAACCTGTGCTGCTATATGGAGCCGAGACATGGAGAACAACGGCCGTAAACCTGACCAGAATCCAGTCCTTCATCAACAATTGTCTAAGAAGGATTCTCAGAATTCACTGGCCGGATAAAATCAGCAACCAGGGAACTGTGGCAGCGGACAAAACAGGAGACCATTGAGGAAGAGATTCTCCAGAAGCGGTGGAGGTGGATTGGTCATACACTAAGAAAACCTGCTTCTAATACAAGGCAAGCCCTGAAATGGAACCCACAGGGTAAGCGGAAAAGAGGCCGTCCAAGAAACACTTGGCGTCGAGAATTGGAGGCAGACATCAAGAGAATTGGCCATGAATGGAAGATCCTGGAGAAGCCGGCCCAGGATAGAGATGCCCGGAGGTCTCTCGTAGGTGGCCTATGCGCTTGGAGGAATCGCAGACGCCGACGATGATCGGTGGATGCCCCTCATGGACGAGAAGGCTCAACAACACATAAAACCTATTTTTATAAAGGTACACTAATTGGCATTTATAATTTTGTCATCAAACATGAACATTAATTAGAGGGACAAATACCATTTAAAGTAATTGGAAACATGAAATATTACAATTAGAACAAACCACTATTTAGTGATATATTACATTTTGAACAAATCACTATTTAGTGATATATTACAGTTTGAACAAACCAATATTTAGTGATAAATTACGGTTAGAACAAACCACTATTTAGTGATATGTTACAGTTTGAACAAATCACTATTTAGTGATATATTACAGTTTGAACAAACCACTATTTAGTGATATATTACATTTTGAACAAACCATTATTTAGTGATATATTACAGTTTAAAAAACCACGATTTAGTGATATATTACAGTTAGAACAAACCACTATTTAGTGATATATTACAGTTTGAACAAACCACTATTTAGTGATATATTACAGTTAGAACAAACCACTATTTAGTGATATATTACAGTTTGAACAAACCACTATTTAGTGATATATTACAGTTTAAAAAACCACTATTTAGTGATATATTACAGTTTAACAAACCACTTTTTATTGATACATTACAGTTAGAACAAACCACTATTTGTGATATATTACAGTTAGAACAAACCACTATTTAGTGATATATTACAGTTAGAACAAATTACTATTTAGTGATATCGAACAATCACTTTTGCTGTAAAATAATAATAAAAATTTATTTTAAAAAAAAATGAAATAATTAATAGAGCATGTTTGTATCATCGTATTTTATCATTATAAACTGATGGTCACAATCACAAATGGTGGGTAATATGTCAGCTTGTTAATATTTGTTTACAAAATCACGTGTCAAATATCCTCTAAAACGTGAGACGTAAATAATTGCTTCGAGCCTAGAGAGGACTTCACATCACCATAACAAAATTTCAGGGGATATTACTCCATGACTAGGTCAACGGAGTTCTCATTCCTAGACAAAAGTGGAATCTTTGATTGTTGTGTCTGTACTTCTGACACTAATGGTTTAAAGTCGACTGCCTCGAGGATTGTGCTGCTGCAGACAAAATGAGATAATGACGTAATAGGACAGAATCCCGAGAGTAAACCGAGTCATCTGTCAAACGTGGTGACTTTAAATAACCGTTTGCTGTCACATAATTTGGTTCCTTTTGGCGTCACCATATCAATATCGGGCTCTAGCTTGTTTCCTGAGATCTTCAGTACATTTAATGCTATTCTAATTATAGCCACCTGTCTTTTCTTCTGGTGTTAAATTCCCCAAACTAATTTCTTATTGAATATGTTTATAGGGTAATATTTCATTACATAATTAAAAAAATATGTTCTTCTTTTCGTTGTTATTTCAAGATGTGATTTAAATGTGTATAAGAGTGGGCCGGTTGTGTAGAGGCAGGCACTGTATTAGTGTGCTACCAATGTGCGCTGTATTAGTGTGCTACCAATGTGCGCTGAATTAGTGTGCTACCAATGTGCGCTGTATTAGTGTGCTACCAATGTGCGCTGTATTAGTGTGCTACCAATGTGCGCTGTATTAGTGTCCTACCAATGTGCGCTGTATTAGTGTGCCACCAATGTGCACTGTAATAGTGTGCTACCAATGTGCACTGTAATAGTGTGCTACCAATGTGCACTTTCATAGTGTGCTACCAACGTGCGCTGTAATAGTGTGCTACCAATGTGCACTGTAATAGTGTGCTACAACGTGCGCTGTAATAGTGTGCTACCAATGTGCACTTTAATAGTGTGCTACCAACGTGCGCTGTAATAGTGTGCTACCAATGTGCACTGTACTAGTGTGCTACCAACGTGCGCTGTAATAGTGTGCTACCAATGTGCACTGTAATAGTGTGCTACCAATGTGCACTTTATTAGTGTGCTACCAATGTGCGCTGTATTAGTGTGCTACCAATGTGGGCTGTATTAGTGTGCTACCAATGTGCGCTGTATTAGTGTGCTACCAATGTGCGCTGTATTAGTGTGCTACCAATGTGCGCTGTATTAGTGTGCCACCATTGTGCACTGTAATAGTGTGCTACCAATGTGCACTGTAATAGTGTGCTACCAATGTGCACTGTAATAGTGTGCTACCAATGTGCACTGTAATAGTGTGCTACCAATGTGCGCTGTATTAGTGTGCTACTAATGGGCGCTAGGTTGGAGTGCTATTTGTTGTAACTCAAGGGTCAAGGTTGATTATTGCGATGCTTAAATGTAAATGAAAGATGTTAACACCTGCACTGGGCTTGCAGTTTTTCATGACATAAAATACCGGGCGTCAATTTCTTTCTCATTATTGTAGGCTATCATCATATGTTCTTTTCCAATATTCATGAAGCCGTAAAGATAAGGTGACCAGATTTTTATTTTATCGTATCTTATGTATTACAGATGTTCCTTCTTTACAAAAGATTACTGCGTCGTACTCTTATCAAAGGTTTATGTCTAGTTTGTATTCACACAACGCTTACATTAACACAACACTTACATTAACACAACACTTACATTAACACAACAGTTACATTAACACAACACTTACATTAACACAACGCTAACATTAACACAACACTTACATTAACACAACACTTACATTATCACAACACTTACAATCACACAACACTTCCAGCGATGGCACAAAGTAGCTGTCACAAACAATGGCCAGAGCCAGAAACATGTAGGCCACCAGGATGATGTGCAAGATGACCGCCCCATGAGTTCGCTGGTCTTGACTGAAGTAATCCCTGGGGAACTGCTCCACGGCCCGGGGGGTGCAGTTGGGGAGTGACAGAAGGTGGCGGGATGCACCTGAAATACAGAGAGAAAAGGGGGGTAAACGTCTTGGATTACATTTCAGTGTTACTTAAGAGTAATCTGATTTTAAGATCACTCCCCACTACAGTGTCTCAGTCCGGATATAGGGCGATGTTTAGACAGTAATTATTTATTTAGGTCAATTGTTTCATCCAGGATTCGAGCTTTTATAAAAACACCAATTTGTTTGAAACAATTTACCTTTTTATTGTCGTTATTTGCCAAATACCCTTACAATCGTATAAATTACTTAGTTTACAGTATTATTAGAGAAAAGAAAAGATTCAATGTTCTTCTTTAACTTAAGGACTCAAATTGAATGTATTGATCGATCTGCCTGCTACGAGCTTTGAAAGAGTTCACGATGTTTCTGTTGTTATGATGAGGATACTTTACTGGTCGCAAGGGTAAAATCGTGATGGTATCAGAAAATGGGATATGGAAGGGAGGAGGCAGTGCCGTGAGTCTGTCAAGATTTGTGGACTCCTTTCTCTTGGAAGCTTGTTCCAGTCCAGGCAGGAATAAAAAGTTCCTACATAGTCTCTTGCTGACATAAGCCGAACATATTTAATTCCATTCTTGAAATTGTTGCCAAAATGTTATATACGAAAACTCATTTAACTCACATTTTGAAAATGAAAAAGTAATTATCTTATCTTATGTATTACAGATGTTCCTTCTTTACAAAAGATTATTGCGTCGTACTGTTATCAAAGGTTTATGTCTAGTTTGTATTTTTTAAATCCCTTATATTAACTTCACCGCCGTCTCTCTCTGTCTTGGGGACGCGGAAAATTAGAAGTCAAAATTAACCCACTTCCCGTAATGCCATCGAACTGAATTTTGGCACACGGACCCGTGTCACCTACAATGCATCGTATCAAAAATTCAGATCGATCGAACGTACAGTTATTAAATTAATGCATTTTTAGTTTATCTATAAAAACTATATGTAGAGGTCGCTATCGTTTACATTTTACGGGTCACTTGACTTCACCCCAGCCATAGGTGAAGACATCTCGTGTTTTACCCAGGTGTACCGGCGTGCTTTTGTTTACATTTTGCGAGTCAAACTGAGCTCGGTCCATCGATCGGTGACCAGCCATTCCCCTCTCCCAACCCCCCCCCCGGGTTATAAATCAAAAGGCCGTTAAGACAGATTCAGTCTGTAAATGTTTGTCGCGTTTGAATATAATCAATACTTTTAGTTATGTCTCATATATAAGGGATTTATAGTCAAAAACTTTGTTTTTGCGGGGTTGTTTTATTAAATAGTTTTAAATGTTGACAGTGAGTTTTCTTATACTCTGCAGTGTTTTATATACTTTTTAAAGTGATTTAACTCATATTGTTGCTCTTGTCATATTATCCAGTAAGGAATCTTGATGCTCTATTTTGAATTTGTTATAGTTTATCAATGTTTTATTTTGTGGATTGGTGCCCTACAGAAAATGCACATTCTAGTATAGGTCTGATCCCATTTC
This sequence comes from Ampullaceana balthica, assembly GCA_944989445.1. Taxonomy (NCBI): domain Eukaryota; kingdom Metazoa; phylum Mollusca; class Gastropoda; family Lymnaeidae; genus Ampullaceana; species Ampullaceana balthica. Next base: position 677,018 of record CALYLW010000915.1, read on the forward strand.
TAGCATATTTCTGGTACTATCCTATGGAAGCCATTCTCTGGGATATCATTAGCATGAAATGAACATGTCTGACATCGCCTTTTACCATCGGTTGTATACTTTACTGGAGTCGTTCATATATGTTTGGAGTCTTTCAAATTTCACTCGAGTCGCTCTTAGATGATTTATGTCTCTCATATTTGATCGTAGTCGTTCTTATTTGTTTAGAGTCATTCATATTTCCTTGGAGTTTTTTTGTGTGATCGTACACATATGACTCAAATCTCGCCCCTTCAAGGGTTGATGTCAGCATTGATGACCTCCCTTTCATGGGTTGATGTCAGCATTGATGACCTCCCTTTCATGGGTTGATGTCAGCATTGATGACCTCCCTTTCATGGGTTGATGTCAGCATTGATGACCTCCATTTCATGGGTTGATGTCAGCATTGGTGACCTCCCTCTCATGGGTTGATGTCAGCATTGATGACCTCCCTTTCATGGGTTGATGTCAGCATTGATGACCTCCCTTTCATGGGTTGATGTCAGCATTGGTGACCTCCCTCTCATGGGTTGATGTCAGCATTGATGACCTCCCTTTCATGGGTTGATGTCAGCATTGATGACCTCCCTTTCATGGGTTGATGTCAGCATTGATGACCTCCCTTTCATGGGTTGATGTCAGCATTGAAGACCCAACTTTCATGGGTTGATGTCAGCATTGATGACCTCCCTTTCATGGGTTGATGTCAGCATTGAAGACCCAACTTTCATGGGTTGATGTCAGCATTGATGACCTCCCTTTCATGGGTTGATGTCAGCGTTGAAGACCCAACTTTCATGGGTTGATGTCAGCATTGATGACCTCCCTTTCATGAATGTTGCAAAGCTTTCCCAACCACACCCAGGGATCAAATGAATATAAATAAAACAACCCCGTAAAAACAAAGTTTTTGACTATAAATTCCTTATATATGAGACATAACTAAAAGTATTGATTATGTTCAAAAGTGACAAACATTTACAGACTGAAACCGAAATTATCTCCCTTGGCTTTAAAACTAGGTCAAAACTCTAGCAGACGACGATTAAACATTCTAAATAGTGATTTATATAGATAAACTAAAAATGCATTAATTTAATTACAGTACGTTCGATCGATCTGAAATTTTGATACGATGCATTGTTAGGTGAGACGGATCCGTGTGCCAAATTTCAGCTCGATGGCTTCACTGGAAGTGGGTCATTTTCGACTTTTGTTTTTCCGCGGGCGGACGGGCGTCGCGGTCGAGGGACGACGAATGAGACGGCGGTGAAGTTAATATAAGGGATTTAAAAAGTGAAGTTAATTGTAAACAGTGTGTGGGGCGATGTGGAGTACTTTAAAATGTTTGGCCGTGGACAGCGGGGTGCGAGGAGTGCAGACCATCTCAAAGGGTGACACATAAATGTAAAATTCTGTATGTTCCCGTTATTTGGCACTGGGAGAGTCGAAGTGGGTCTATGGGGTAAGTCGTTGGGGTGACACCATGAGCTACAGCACTGGGTTACACCAACCCTAGTGACGCCCCTGGTCGTGGATCAAGTCCCCAACAAATACTGGCGACGGTGTGCCGACTCCTGACTGCTGTCAATGATTTACTCAGTCCACACGTAGAAATATTTGAAAGCCTAGATTTACATTTGTGGTTAGATATTAAAAAAACTGTTTTATGAATCGCTCGATTTCTGAATCATAACTGAATTTTTAAAAAAAGTCTATTATTGTCCAAATATCATTAGATGCTCCAACAGCTGTGCTCCTTGGCATTTGTTCAACACATTTGCACTCTTTAGAACAGCTGAAGTGGCAAACCTTTGTATAAGGGTCGGAGCATCGAAATGAGTTCATGCAATCACGTGTCCCAATGTAAAAGCGTGTTGTTGAGTTTGAGTAGTGAACAATGGATATACATGGATTTGTTGAGCACACATTAAATAAAACTAGACGACCCGCCGCGTAGCATACGCCGCTGAACTGCTCACGGAGAGCGCAAAGAAAGTGGAAAAAGAACGGACACAAACTACAGCACGAAGAAATCAAGACAACGCGAGTGAACGTCGTTTTCTTTTTGTTTTTTTTTGTTGGGGGGTGGGGGGGTACTGCCAACTCATTGTTGGTTTCGAGACATTTGCAGGCGAAATTCGGTACACCCCTAACTTCTATGAAGTCAGCTATAAAAAAATAATCGGTTTAAAATGGGAATTACATAATCGATAATTGGTTTTTAAAAAAATAAATTAAAAAAAATAAATAAATAAAGGGGGAAAATAACAACCTTAAATATGACTAACGCTCGCTAGGGTCGGCCAATCACAGTTTATGTTTAAGGGATGGTAGCATTAAATGGGAGGCGGGTAAAAACAACAACCTCAGGTGCATGTCTTCAAGTTTACTCGATATTTTTTATTTACTTGGTGCTGCTTTTTGTGTCTGTACTCCCCCCCCCCTAACGTTCTTTGCACTGCCTTTGATGAGCAAGTCTGCGGCGTATGCTATGCAATAAAGGGGTAAAAGAACGGGCACAAACATATATTTTTTTAAAAATGTATTCCCTGGGCTTGAATCCAGGACCTTCCCCGCATGAGGCGGACGTGATAACCAGTACACTACGAATCTCACGTTTTCTGTGAAGGAACAATGGAAGTGAAACGCAAGGACCATTGTTGGTCACCCCTCCACTACCTTCGCTTTCCAACCGCTTACTGTGATTAGTCGACCCCAGCGAGGGTCATTCGTCATGCTCGGTTGCACATACTTGCAGCTTGTCTCGCATGGTCCAATGAAGAGAATTATATATATAGAAGATAGATAGATGTATAGCATAGCATGACCGATGATATGAGAAAATATTAAAAATTCTCGTATAAATATCATTTGAAGCGTATTATTCGACATAATAAAGACACGTCATGGATTTCATATTCCTCCTTCAAATTCAAAGAAAAGTTTAAAAAAAGAACCGGAAAGAACAATTCATCCTTAGGAAATTGATTAAGAAAAATATTGATGACTAACTACGACAATGATAAATTAGTAGGCAAATTAAAATTAGTAGGACATTGACGAATGAGTAGGACTGTGAATGTTTTAATCAAATATGAAATATATAGAAGTCAAAGTTGGCTTGTGTTATCGTGACTTGGAGTCGCATACAAATGATAGATGGATCTCACTCACCTGGACAAATACAGCCATCATGATCCAGATGGAAAGCTTGACGTATAAATTAATATCATGTAACGTATGGGGCCGGGGGCCCATTGAACTTGTTTGAAATACAGGTCATTCAAGGAAATATACATTTTAACACTTTTTTCCTTACAGAAGCTTTATAAATATTTTAATTTAATTATTGGTTACCGGGTGAATGGATGGATAGAGACCAAACGTTGAAAAGAAACACATAACGGCCCACATCAAACGACCATTGAGATTTGAACTCGTAAATCCAACACTTCTGTTGCCGGCGGCTCTAATTCATTTTCCGATTACAAGCCATATAAAAATTAGGGCTGTTAACGATTAATTTATATTTAATCGTTAACTTTTGAAAAATTAACGATTAATTAATCGTTAATTTCGATTAAAGCCAAAAATTGAAATTCATGGTGTCATTAGTAACATTTTTTTTAATTAAACGTACTTGTTGAAAATCTAAATAACACTTGAATGCCGTCTTTATATGACATCTTTAAACAACAACTCAAACAGACAAGTGTATTGACATTATTTCGTTCAAGTGATGAGCGGCTCTAATTGACAATATAACCAGCCGAGCTGAACAATCGTTCACATAGCTTTAGATTGTCTCAGCTGAAGTTTCTGATACTGTAGTGGATGTTTGGTTTGCAGGTGAATGTAAGCGAAGTGTTAGAACCATGGTAGCAATGTTCCCTTTAAGCACCGACGCCACACAGGAGTTTAGAATCACCATGCAGCAAATTTGGTAAAATATTGCTAAAAAAATTGGACGTTGTGCAACTTTGAACACCAGTTGCTTTTTTTTAACTTTGCACACGGACCAACTGAGCTTAGACTTAGAGGGCACATTGCATGGTAGGCAAACGATTTCTCTCAATGGACAAAATAACCTTTATCAACATTTTGAACATTCACCTAAGTCAATAGTTTAAAACCAAAATGTTCGTGTAATCGTCCGGAAATTATTTTATATTTATCAGTCGAAATATGTTACTTTTTGACTTCCAGTACATTTATAAGTTCTGGGTCGATTAATCGTTAAAAAAATTTAAAATAAATTAATCGTTAATTTCCGCAGCCTTAATAAAAATAAATAAGCCTAATTGGGTGACAAGTGAAAGTAACAAATAAAATGAAATCACGTTAAGTTATTAGCTATGCCCATTACCGGAACTCACAGGGACATTCGTAGGGGCATCTCACAGGGGCATTTTTAGGGAAAATCACAGGGAAACTCACAGGGTCGCTCGAAGGAAAACTCATAGGGACACTCGTAGGGAAACTCACAGACACACTCGAAGGGAAACTCACAAGAACGGTTAAGCAACAAAACGGCCCGTCAAATGGGCTTCGACATAACGGCCCCGGTCAAAACGGCCCTGTCACTAATAGATGGACTAATAGTCAAAAATACAATTTAATATTATATTAGTATTTTTACTCACCGATCCAATGTCAGGTTTAGTTCACAAGAAACAATAATAATGACATCACAAGAAAGAATTTAAAAGCCTTTACTCGATATGGTATCAAGTCACAGTTGTTTGTTAAGAAGAAATAATATAATAACATTATAATAAATAATTTTACAATTTGACCACTTATTTAAGTGTGAAAAAGTTGACAAAAGCTTAAAATGTAATTTTTTAAAACATTTTTTGGTTAAAAATGTACATTTTTAGGTTAAAAATGTAAACAATTTGTCTGGGGTTGTTTTGTCCGGAGCCGTTTTGACGGGTCACGCACAAGAACACTCGTAGGGCAACTCACAGGGGCACTCCAAGGGAAACTCACAGGGACACTCCTAGGGAAACTCACAGGGAAACTCCCAGGGAAACTCACAGGGACACTCGTAAGGAAACTCACAGAGACACTCCTAGGGAAACTCACAGGGACACTCCTAGGGAAACTCACAGGGACACTCCTAGGGAAACTCACAGGGACACTCCTAGGGAAACTCACAGGGACACTCGTAGGGAAACTCACAGGGACACTCCTAGGGAAACTCACAGGGACACTCCTAGGGACACTCGTAGGGATAGTTATAAGGACCATTGTAAGTCAAACAAGTGTGTAGCCCAAAAAAGTTTGCTGCCTTGGAGGTAGGTGCATAAACTACCTAATTACATTCCGAATCCGTCCCACTAGGATTAGCGTAATCCAGTTCCTGGTCATTGGTCATGGTTAAGGGTTAGAGCGAATGTGATTATTACAGTCCTGATAGAAGCTAAGTGTGGGCAAACGTTAACAGCATTGCTCTGTCTAAACCCTAAACCAGTGTAATGTTCCTGGAGTTCAACAACAACAAAACAATTCAATAAATATACATGACAGATATCTCATAAAAAAACAACCTGATAAGTTTAAGTTTATATTTCCAACTGTACATGAACGAAAGTTAGGATATTAGAAAATAAACATTAGCTCAATATCAATACAGGTCATGTGATCTATAGATTAGCATCGGTCAAATCATCTTTGGTCTTCGGAGGCTAATACTGTAGGACAGTTCGAACATCTGCTTTGTTGGCCTGCCTCAGGCTGGTTTGTTGTAAGATAATAAAATATGAGACAACAGAACAAGTCACTGCGGCACAACTTATATTGAACTTGAACTATCCCTTAACCCGTCATTGGGGCAACATCGTGAGCTGCATACTATCTGACGCCATTTGTCCCGGTCCTGTGCTGCCTTTTGAGAGTCGCTGAATGACAGGCCGGTCCACTCTTTGATATCGTCTTCCCATCTTTTCCTTTGTCTGCCTCTTTTCCTTCCTCCCTGGACTGTGCCTTGCATTGTAGTCTTTGCGAGACCTCCAGATCTTGCCAAGTGTCCGTACCATCGTAGTTTCCTCTTCTTTATTAAGGTGAGGAGGTCCTCGTAGGGGCCAATGACAGCACTTATTTTGTTGTGGACCGCTTCGTTTGTGATGTGCGCTGTGTATGAGATGTTCAATATTTTTCTGAAACATCTCATCTCTAGCGCATTGATTCTTCTTTGGAGGTCTGCAGTGAGCGTCCAAGCCTCACAACCATACAAGAAGACTGACATCGCCAGACAGCGCATTAGTCGGATCTTTGATCCCAGGGAGAGTTTCTTGCTTTGCCAGATGTGTTTTAGTTTCAGAGGCGTAACTAGGTTTTTGGCGCCCTAGGCTAATTTATTTTTGGCACCCTTGATAAATTGATAAGTTTCAGCTTTGAGATTTGTTCATTTGTTAGAAAAATAATTGAATTTCTCGTATTTCATTATGACAATAATTACGTAGTCTGACAGTGACAGTCTTATAACGTAAATATAAAAAATGCGTAAGACAGGAACAATACTAATTTGAAGTTTATTATTTACCAAATAATACCGTTAGCAGGCGTATTGGCGTGTTGCTAATACAGTCGAACCTTTCTAAGTCGAACTCAAATGGGAAAAAATCGACTTACGGAGTTTTAGAGTTAGGGAAACTGGCATAATAGGCTCAGATTAATCAAGGACGATGTTGATATTGAGAGGGGGGGGTGAACAGCCATAGCGGCTAAAAGGCTTGACAGGAAAGAGGGGCGGTGATGTTTCATATGAAAAGAGCCAACTAGGTTTGACATACCGACACAAGCCCGTGAGATGAGACACCTTCCCTCCCCTCCCCCACTTTACTCCCTCGACAGTGGGATGGTGATAGTAATATTTTTCGTTTTAAAAGAAAGACTGTAAAATCATATTGACATTTGTATGATAAGAAGCCCCGCAAAGGCCACAAACATAATAAAAAATATTATAATGGTTTAAATGAAATATATTTAAATATTACTAATTTTTCACTTTTTTAAAAATCGAGGATAAAAGTGAAATACAGTCGGAAAACGCTAAGTAAAACTTCCCTAAGTCGAAAACCTCCCTATATCTAATTAATAGTTAGGTCCCGGCCAAATTCCATAAGACTAATGTATTTTAGATCTCTTTAACTCCAAGATTTTTGGCTTTCAACCTCTCTTAGTCGAATTTTCCAAGGCGTTTGGGTTATTATTCTGGAGTGACATTTCAGAACACGTGTTCCGTAGAGCCACGTAAATGGACGTAAAATCTTATCTTAGTGCATTCCACGAGGGATTAAGCGACCCTTGCACGTACAAAAAATGATAAAGAAAAAAAAAGAGTGGTAATAATTCGCGCCCCTTTACAGCATGCTGTGACTCTTTTTAAAAGGAAAAATCTTACTCCCCCCATCCCACTGTGGAGGGAGTAAAGTGGGGGGGGGGAGGGAGACGGAAGGAAGGTGTCTCCTCTCACGGGCTTGTGTCGGTATGTCAAAGCAAGTTGGCTTCCTTTCATATGAAGCATAGAAACCGCCTCCCTTTCCTGTCAAGCCTACTAGCGGTATGGCTGTTCCCCCCCACCTCTCCATATCTACATTGTCCTTGATTAATCGGCGCCTATTACGCCATTTTCCCTAACTCATAAACTCCGTAAGTCGATTTTTTTCGGGTACTTTTGAGTTCGACTAAGAGAGGTCCGACTGTATTTATTTATATTTATATACAAATTTGAAAATTAGAGATTTAGTGGCGCCCTTTTGAGCTGGCGCACTTGGCAACTGCCCCGATGCCAACCCGTTGTTACGCCACTGTTTAGTTTGCTCAATGCTGCCATTGTTTGGGCCAATCTGGCAAGAATTTCTGGCTTTTTGTAGGGCATAACCGGAAATTGCCTCGGACATTCGCCTCGGCCGAATATTACGATTTTCGGTAATATCCGGAAGTATTCGCCTCGGCAAATATTACACACGCAAATAGCTTTTAAAAAAAATATTTTTTTTTAGAAAATCTAATTCAATAAATACTGAACAGCTGGCAAAGAAGACACGATAATTTCAGTAGCATTCCGCAGGTGGCGTAACCAGTTGTTACTGGGTTACGCATAGTCTGACTTTCTTTCAAAAGATGGCCGTTATACTAATATACTTCCGTCCGACTGCAATGGTTGTAGAGATATATTCCACTTACTGGCGGAAAACATTAACTTTATCAGCAACTTTAAAGTTGTCAAATTTCCTCCTACAAATTAAAGATATGAATTAATTATTAAATTATAACAGGAAAAACATTATTTAGCTATTTTAGAATTTAGATTATATGAAAACATCGAACAGTTTTGGCTTTACACTTATGATGATGAAAGAAATGGTACTCTCCTAAGTCGCAGCTACTACTCGGTTCGTATCCGGATCCGGCAAATAGTACATCCAAATACTCGGACTCGGTACTCGGTGGAAATTGTCTACTCGGTTATGCCCTAGCTTTTAGCCTTCGACGGATATTATGACCAAGGTCATGGCAAATAGAAAATTCACAAATGAAATTCGAATAAACGGGCAAAAACTCGAAGAGGTCTCCACAACTTATATACCGATTTCAATATTGTCATCACGTGGTCGCCATGTTATTATATACAATATGTGTAGGATGTGATATACTCAACCCAATAATAACAACCTTGTCAATAGTTTCAGCGCGGTGCTTTTTTTTTACAAAGACACAGAGGTTCGCGCACATCAGACGTCTAATCCCCAATCAGACGTGAGTCTCACAACAAACATGGGACGTTGGGACAGTGGGTCAGTGGAGGGAAATCCGTTAGGGAAATATAGCAGTAATGTTAGCATGGCTATGTGGCAGTAATTAGTATAGGCTGTTTTTATACCAGACAGAGGCGGCTGAGTTTGTATACCAGACAGACGGCTGAGTTTGTATACCAGGCAGAGACGGCTGAGTTTGTATACCAGACAGACGGCTGAGTTTATACCAGGCAGAGACGGCTCAGTTTGTATACCAGACAGAGACGGCTCAGTTTGTATACCAGGCAGAGACGGCTCAGTTTGTATACCAGACAGAGACGGCTGTTTTTATACCAGACAGAGACGGCTCAGTTTGTATACCAGGCAGAGACGGCTGTTTTTTATACCAGACAGAGACGGCTGAGTTTGTATACCAGACAGAGACGGCTGAGTTTGTATACCAGGCAGAGACGGCTGTTTGTATACCAGACAGAGACGGCTCAGTTTGTATACCAGACAGAGACGGCTCAGTTTGTATACCAGACAGAGATGGTTCTGTTTGTATACAAGTAAGAGACGGCTGTTTGTATACCAGACAGAGACGGCTGTTTGTATACCAGACAGAGACGGCTGAGTTTGTATACCAGGCAGAGACGGCTGTTTGTATACCAGACAGAGACGGCTCAGTTTGTATACCAGACAGAGACGGCTCAGTTTGTATACCAGACAGAGATGGTTGTGTTTGTATATAAGTAAGAGACAGTTGTGTTTGTATACCAGACAGAGACGGCTGTTTGTATACCAGAGACGGCTGTTTGTATACCAGACAGAGACGGCTGTTTGTATACCAGATAGAGACGGCTCTGTTTGTATACCAGATAGAGGTGGCTGTTTGTATACCAGATAGAGGCGGCTGTGCTTGTATACCTGATAGAGATGGCTGTTTGTATACCAGATCGAGATGGTGGTGTTTGTATGCCAGATAGAGACAGCTGTGTTTGTATGCCAGATAGAGACAGCTGTGTTTGTATGCCAGATAGAGACAGCTGTGTTTGTATACGAGATAGAGACGGCTGTTTGTATATCAAATAAAAGCGGCTGTGTTTGAATACGAGATAGAGACAGCTGTGTTTGTATACCATATAGAGATGCTTCTGTTTTGTGGCCACCATCATGTGTGCAACATCAGGTTCACCTCGTTTGGGGATATGTGGTTGCTGCCGGTAGTTAGTATACGAGAGTTGAATACAATTACCCTAAAATAACATCGGCTTAAGTTCTTGTGCTGGGTGAGGCTTGGGCCGACTATTAAATTATACCAGTACTGGAAATGACAGTAAGCGCGTGCTGTTCAATTCCACTGTCCTGACATTCACTCAGTCTGATTCTAATGACATTCACCAAGTCTGTGTCTAATGACATTCACTTAGTCTATTTCTAATGACATTCACCCAGTCTGTGTCTAATGGCATTCACCCAGTCTGTGTCTAATGGCATTCACTCAGTCTGTTTCTAATGGCATTCACCCAGTCTGTGTCTAATGGCATTCACCCAGTCTGTGTCTAATGACATTCACTCAGTCTGTTTCTAATGGCATTCACCCAGTCTGTTTCTAATGACATGCACCCATTTCGATAGCTTTCATCTGGACTATATTTCTAGTAACATTAATCCAACCTGGCAGTCAACGAGTCAACTGGCTAGCCTAAGAGTCACCTGACAAGCCAACCTGTTAACCTGGCACACCAGCGAGTCACCTGGCAAGCCAAAGAGTTACTGACAAGCCAGCATGTCACATGGCAAACACGTGTTCATGTTACTGGAATGAAGTCAATAAATACAGCCGACAATTAGTATGTAAATTATTGTAAACTAGCTGACCCGCTAATGATTTAGTGACGGGTGAAGACTTCTTGAAAGACAGTTGTCAAAACGGGGTGGGTTTGGGAAAACGACTGTGAGTGAATGAAAAGAAGGAACTCTGGAGAGACCCGGGGCGTATCACCCGTAAAAAATGACGGAAATGTTCAGCTGAAATCTATTTATTTTGAAAAAATGCCCTTTTTTAGGGCGCCTACGGCGCCCACCTTTTTCAAAATCCCAACTAACTTGTCCTTGTTTGATAAATACGACATATTAAACTTTCTGAAATGTACACAAAGTATTTTATAACTTTTTACATTGTTCCCTTATTACAAAATTAAAATATCAGCGAAAACAATGACGTCATATAATTTTTTTTACAGCGCATATTTAATTTGCACACCTTTTGATGCATTGGTGCAGTAATTTGGTGCGCTGCTTTCTAAAATTAGTATCTGTTGAACATACTTGCAGCTTGGTGTCTCGCAGGGTCCGACCACGAAGAGAATTATATATATACTAGCGTACACCCGTCAAAAATGACGGAAGTTTTCAGCTGAAATCTATTTATTTTATAAAAAATGCAATTTTTTTAGGGCACCTACGGCGCCGACCTTTATCAAAAGCCCAACTAACTTGTCCTTGTTTGATAAATACGAAATATTAAACTTTCTGAAATGTACACAAAGTATTTAATTTTTATAATAGGGGTTGCAGGGCGACTATGGCGCCCCCTTTGTTTTTTTATTTGTAATTAACCATCATCAAATACTAATTTTACATTGATCCCTTTTCCAAAATTAAAATATTAGCGAAAACGATGACGTCATATAATATTTTTTTACAGCGCATATTTAATTTGCACACCTTTTGATGCTTTGGTGCAGTAATTTGGTTTTCCCTGCTTTCTAAAATTAGTAGCGTCAGGACAGACTGACTGACTTGCGTGACAATTGCAAATTATATAGTTTTATTATTATAGATAGATAGATTATGCAAACGCCTCATGGGATCCCAACTAAAACGAACTGTGAAGTCAGACAGACAATCGGTGGTGACTGCAGTCCATTGATTGTAGTATAATTAGTAAACCAATGCCACGGAATTCGTATTATCAAGATTGATATTAACATATCCACATATGTTGCGAATGGCTGGCTTTTATGTATTGATGGGACTATATAGACAAAAGACTAACTTAGTCATGTGTCACAATTCTTTATTTGAAGCTCTAGAGAAAGGTCCATTTAAAGTATCACTGTAATTGTTTAACATTATTGATATAAAATGCAACCTTTCAATACTAAACTTGTCCTAGTGCAACTTTCTCTCTACTTTCTACAGACTTATGTTTCTGATCGCTTGGCAATTCTGTGTTGATGATTAGGAAAAAAAATGAAGTTTTCTAAGGAAACTCTAGTCTGGGATATTCAGCATAGTTTTCTATACTACCTTAAAAAATAAATTGGCAATATTTTTTAATGCATTGGAGTAAAATGTAGGGTTTTATATGGTAACGAATCAATGGCTACTACGTGACGACCATTCTTAACAATTGTTTTGAAGCGTTTAAAATTGTTAACAGTGTAAAGTAAAAATAAAAGTTAAATGAATATTGCTACCACAACATGTAAAACATAATAATGTCAAGCTTTATTAAAAATCAAATTTCATCTCCAAAACACCCATTCCCATATCGTTTTTGGCTTCATTTAAAACATCGACTCATTTAAAATCAATTGTAATTGATTAATTAATCGTTAATTTCAATTAAAGCCAAAATTTGAAACTTATGATATCATAAATAACACTTATTAAACGTTCTTGTTGAAAATCTAAATAACACTGGAATGTCTCCTTTATATGTCATCTTTTAACCAACTACGCAAAAAGAAAAGTGTGTCGACATTATTTGGTTCAAGTGATGAGTGAGTCTAATTGACAATATAACCAGTCGAGCTGAACAATCATTCACATGGAACTGAGGTAACTGGCATGCATAAAATGGTCTTGGCAAGGAATGACATTATCGGATATCGGTCTTCATGAAGTTTCCACTATTGCAGAGGGTTAATTGATTCAGGTATTTTCATCTCCATTTTGTAACGCAGTAATTCATCAGAAAAGCTGTCGTCATTTTCTGTCTCTGAGTTAGACTCCATTACTGCCATTAGCTTAATACGCCTTTCATGTGGTTTGATAAGTAGGCGAAGTGTTAGAACTATGGTAGGCAAACGATTTCTCACAATGGATACAATAAACTATATCAACATTTTGAACATTCCCGTCAGTCTATAATTTAAAACCAAAATGTTCGTGCAATCGTCAGGAAATTTGTTATTATTTATAGGCTGCTATTTTTTATTCTTTAAAAAAAAAGACTTTTTTGCTTCCAATAATTTGTAAGTGATGGGTCGATTAATTGTTAAAAATAATTTAATCGTTAAAATTCTTTAACGATTAATCGATCAATTAATCGTTAATTTCCGCAGCCCTATTTGAGAGTGAAACTTTTCATACGCTCTACTCATTTGGTAATCTCTCCCAGAACTTCCGTTTTCTCTTTTTCTGTAGTTTTGTCATTGACTGTCATTTTGTTTTTGACTGTAGGACTGTTATTCATAAGTAAACAATTGTTGATGCTATTGGAAAGGTCAAGACATTTTTTCTTCGTTTACAAAATGATGTAATTTACGTAAACGAGCGCCATGTATGAACTTTATTTTATTTTAAAATGTTCTTGCTGAGTGAGATTGGTATTTCACTTATCGTAATTTTGAACTCGAGGTAATGTGAACATGTTGATAGGTTTCCGCCAACATTTACACAACTACTTCAATATGATGATGTCTATCTGACCTTTCAACAGCTCAAAAGTTGATATCAGCAGCAAGTCCTTTTCATTTAGCTAGTTAACGTCAATGCATCAATAACAGCACCATGTCCTATTTAAGGTCCTATTTAGCTTGTTAATCTCAACTCACCACTTTTAGCAACAAGTCCTCTTATTTAGCTTGTTAATACCGCAAAATATGAAAAAATTAGCATTTCACAATCGCTGGTTCTACGCCCCAACACCCACACTTAAAACATCGACATTCTCCTCAGTAGATGTTATGGTAAAAACATCGACATTTTCAGTAGATGTTATGGTAAAAACACAACAAGCTTATCCCTCAATAAAAACAAAAACAACCATAATAATAATAATAATTTTTAAATAAAGTACATGCCATAGCCTCGAGTCACCCATCTGCTGGTAAGGGATCTGCCTTTTTGAAAGAACAATAATTAAATAAAATGTTCGTGCGTGGGACTCCACCTCCATAATTGTTCTGGTCACGTGTGTTGAACATGATCTCTGTCTTGGGAAATGCTATGGGGGAATTTATCAACAGGCTGTTGCCCTGTGTTGTAAAGTTTTTTTTTGGTTTTTAGAGACCGACTCAGAGGGAAAATAACCCCGTGGGGTGGAGCGAGGAGAGATGTCTTTATAACTCAATCAAGTTATCTAACATATACTCTTTAATTTGATTCTATTTCAAAAGCTTTCCTCTAATAAGCTATTGGGTTTGTTACCAGGTGGTTTGAATCCTGGCTATCTGTTGGTGTCTGTGTCACGTGGCACGGCATGGAAGTACAGGTCCCTGAATCCAGACACAGGAATGACCTTGCTTTGGCCACCATCTCACGAAGACAAACAGACACGGGAATGACCTCGCTGTGGCCACCATCTCACCAAAACAAACAGACACAGGAATCACCTCGCTGTGGCCACCATCTCACCAAGACAAACAGACACAGGAATGACCTCGCTGTGGCCACCATCTCACCAAGACAGACACAGGAATGACCTCACTGTGGCCACCATCTCACCAAGACAGACACAGGAATGACCTCGCTGTGGCCACCACCTCACCAAGACAAACAGACACAGGAATGACCACGATGTGGCCACCATCTCACGAAGACAAACAGACACGGGAATGACCTCGCTGTGGCCACCATCTCACCAAGACAGACACAGGAATGACCTCGCTGTGGCCACCATCTCACCAAGACAAACAGACACAGGAATGACCTCGCTGTGGCCACCATCTCACCAAGACAAACAGACACAGGAATGACCTCGATGTGGCCACCATCTCACCAAGACAAACAGACACAGGAATAAACTCACTGTGGCCACCATCTCACCAACACAAACAGACACAGGAATGACCTTACTGTGGCCACCATCTCACCAAGACAGACACAGGAATGACCTTGCTGTGGCCACCATCTCACCAAGACAGACACAGGAATGACCTCACTGTGGCCACCATCTCACCATGACAGACACATGAATGACCTCGCTGTGGCCACCATCTCACCAAGACAGACACAGGAATGACCTCGCTGTGGCCACCATCTCACCAAGACAGACACAGGAATGACCTCGCTGTGGCCACCATCTCACCAAGACAGACACAGGAATGACCTCGATGTGGCCACCATCTCACCAAGCTGTGGCAACCATCTCACCAAGACAAAAAAAACACAGGAATGACCTTACTGTGGCCACCATCTCACCAAGACAGACACAGGAATGACCTTGCTGTGGCCACCATCTCACCAAGACAGACACAGGAATGACCTCACTGTGGCCACCATCTCACCAAGACAGACACATGAATGACCTCGCTGTGGCCACCATCTCACCAAGACAGACACAGGAATGACCTCGCTGTGGCCACCATCTCACCAAGACAGACACAGGAATGACCTCGATGTGGCCACCATCTCACCAAGACAAACAGACACAGGAATGACCTTGCTGTGGCCACCATCTCACCAAGACAAACAGACACGGGAATGACCTCGATGTGGCCACCATCTCACCAAGACAGACACAGGAATCACCTCGCTGTGACCACCATCTCACCAAAACAAACAGACACGGGAATGACCTCGATGTGGCCACCATCTCACCAAGACAGACACAGGAATGACCTCACTGTGGCCACCATCTCACCAAGACAAACAGACACAGGAATGACCTTGCTGTGGCTACCATCTCACCAAGACAAACAGACACAGGAATGACCTCGATGTGGCCACCATCTCACCAAGACAGACACAGGAATGACCTCACTGTGGCCACCATCTCACCAAGACAAACAGACACAGGAATGACCTTGCTGTGGCCACCATCTCACCAAGACAGACACAGGAATGGCCTCGCTGTGACCACCATCTCACCAAGACAGACACAGGAATGACCTCGCTGTGGCCACAATCTCACCAAGACAGACACAGGAATCACCTCGCTGTGGCCACCATCTCACCAAGACAGACACAGGAATGACCTTGCTGTGGCCACCATCTCACCAAGACAGACACAGGAATGACCTCACTGTGGTCACCATCTCACCAAGACAGACACATGAATGACCTCGCTGTGGCCACCATCTCACCAAGACAGACACAGGAATGACCTCGCTGTGGCCACCATCTCACCAAGACAGACACAGGAATGACCTCGATGTGGCCACCATCTCACCAAGACAAACAGACACAGGAATGACCTTGCTGTGGCCACCAACTCACCAAGACAAACAGACACGGGAATGACCTCGATGTGGCCACCATCTCACCAAGACAAACAGACACAGGAATGACCTTGCTGTGGCCACTATCTCACCAAGACAAACAGACACAGGAATCACCTTGCTGTGGCCACCATCTCACCAAGACAAACAGACACGGGAATGACCTCGATGTGGCCACCATCTCAGCAAGACAGACACAGGAATGACCTCACTGTGGCCACCATCTCACCAAGACAAACAGACACAGGAATGACCTTGCTGTGGCTACCATCTCACCAAGACAAACAGACACAGGAATAACCTCGATGTGGCCACCATCTCACCAAGACAGACACAGGAATGACCTCGCTGTGGCCACCATCTCACCAAGACAGACACAGGAATGACCTCGATGTGGCAACCATCTCACCAAGACAGACACAGGAATGACCTCGCTGTGGCCACAATCTCACCAAGACAGACACAGGAATGACCTCGATGTGGCAACCATCTCACCACGCTGTGGCCACCATCTCACCAAGACAAACAGACACAGGAATGACCTCGCTGTGGCCACCATCTCACCAAGACGAACAGACACAGGAATGACCTCGCTGTGGCCACCATCTCACCAAGACAAACAGACACAGGAATAACCTCGCTGTGGCCACCATCTCACCAAGACAAACAGACACAGGAATGACCTCGCTGTGGCCACCATCTCACCAAGACAAACAGACACAGGAATGACCTCGCTGTGGCCACCATCTCACCAAGACAAACAGACACATGAATGACCTCGCTGTGGCTACCATCTCACCAAGACAAACACAGGAATGACCTCGCTGTGGCCACCATCTCACCAAGACAAACAGACACAGGAATAACCTCGCTGTGGCCACCATCTCACCAAGACAAACAGACACAGGAATGAACTCGCTGTGGCCACCATCTCACCAAGACAAACAGACACAGGAATGACCTCGCTGTGGCCACCATCTCACCAAGACAAAGCCTCTTATCGATTCCATGACTCGCATGTTCTACAAACACAACAGACGCTGCTGCCGTTCACACGCTACATACACGCAGAACCTGATCGATAGGGTGAAAACAAACACACTCACCACAAGTACACACATGGTGACCCTGCAATCTATAACCAAACACAAACCAGACCTCGGGCTATCGTTGATTCTGGCCAGTAGAATTTTGAAAAAATGAAGAGAGAGAGAAAAAGGAAAGATGAAAGACTATCAATAAACCACCCTCACACCACTCTCCCACTCACACCTCACTCTCCCACCCACACCCCACTCTCCCACCCACACCCCACTCTCCCACTCACACCACACTCTCCCACTCACACCCCACTCTCCCACTCACACCCCACTCTCCCACCCACGCACACAGAAGCTGAAGCTTAAAGCAACACTTAATTATCGACATGTGACATGACAATGACAGTGTTTTTCTAAACTCTTAAAGAGGCAGTAAATCCAAAAAAGTAACAAGCAAATGTTGTCCAATAGTGTCCGATAGTGTCCATCTCCTTCAAACCAAGGGTGTGTGTCTAAACTAAGGAATAGGGGAGAAACAGCTCTTCCAGTCTAAACTGGATTTGGCGGCGGCCCCGGGTTAATCCGTGCAAGTAACAGAATTCATACCGGAAAGAAAACTAATAAAGTGACCAATAGTGCAACAGATAGTGACGCCAATCTTCACCCATCTTCTTACTAAGGTCATGTGATGAACATCAAACTGTTTTTTTTTAAATCTCACAACAGCAATCGCAGAACTATTCAAGTGGAACTCTCCTACGTTAACATTCATACCTTTGTCAGGTCAACACACCTTTGTCATGGTCAACACAACCTTGTCAGGTCAACACACCTTTGTCAGGTCAACACACCTTTGTCAGGTCAACACACCTTTGTCAGGTCAACTCAACCTTGTCAGGTCAACACACCTTTGTCAGGTCAACTCAACCTTGTCAGGTCAATACACCTTTGTCAGGTCAACACCACTTTCCTGCTCCCAGTAAAACTTTAACAAATAGATTACCACACCCCCCTCCCTTTCCCTTTGGTCCTATAAGTGAATTCGCAGCCCGTGAGGGGCCACGATACACAGAATGAGAACCTTAGAAATAGCTAGTTGGCCCAACATGGGGAAATGTGTAATCCGATGTTTTAAAGTGAAATAAAAATCTAATATTTTTACTAATTTTGTTGGTCTTTACGGTGTATCATGACATGGTCCATAGCCTGGTTCATTGCCTTTGTTGAATTTATGTCCTTATATATACTATTTATTGAGTAAATTAAATCACAAATTTAAAAAAAAGACACATTAGAAAATTACGTTTGAAAACTTAATTTAGTATTTTGATTTTTCGAGACACATGTCGCAGGATGTCATCGCCATCAAGAAGATCTAGCGGAATGGGAACTAACTCTCTTTTATCTTTTGTAGGATGCGACATTTCTGACGTTACAGATTCACGGCCTGAAATCTACACTACAAAGTTTAAACGAAATAAAATCATTGTAGTTTTGACAAGAAACAATTTAACTTTTATAATCAGGTTCAAAGTTTTATTCATTAAAAGACGAAAAAATTTATCTTGTCAATCGTTTTGATCACGTGATGTCTGATGTGGTGGCCTCCAACAGTTTTGCGAGACCATTGTTTGAAATGATAAAATCTTAGCTTGTCAAATTCACAATGAACATTTCCCTTTCAATTCTTCACCCCCCCCCCTTGTTTGACGCTGTACCCCTCGAATAGGACCATGCACCCCTCCAATAGGACCTGTACCCCTCGAATAGGACCATGCACCCCTCCAATAGGACCTGTACCCCTCCTATAGGACCATGCACTCCTCCAATAGGACCTGTACCCCTCCTATAGGACCCTGCACCCCTCCAATAGGACCTGTACCCCTCGAATAGGACCATGCACCCCTCCAATAGGACCTGTACCCCTCCTATAGGACCATGCACTCCTCCAATAGGAACATGTACCCCTCCCATGGGAGTCTGTACCCCTCCAATAGGACCCTGCACCCCTCCAATAGGACCATGCACCCCTCCAATAGGACCATGCACCCCTCCAATAGGACCCTGCAGCCCTCCAATAGGACCATGCACACCTCCAATAGGACCATGCACCCCTGCAATAGGACCATGCACCCCTCCAATAGGACCATGCACCCCTCTAATAGGAATCTGCACCCCTCCAATAGGACCCTGCACACCTCCAATGGAACCATGCACCCCTCCCATGGGAGTCTGTACCCCTCCAATAGAACCATGCATCCCTCCAATAGGACCCTGCACCCCTCCAATAGGACCATGCACCCCTCCCATGGGACTCTGTACCCCTCCAATAGGACCCTGCACCCCTCCAATAGGACAATGCACCCCTCCCATGGGACTCTGTACCCCTCCAATAGGACCCTGCACCCCTCCAATAGGACCATGCACCCCTCCAATAGGACCCTGCACACCTCCAATAGGACCATGCACCCCTCCAATAGGACCATGCACCCCTGCAATATGACCATGCACCCCTCCAATAGGACCATGCACCCCTCTAATAGGACCATGCACCCCTCCAATAGGACCATGCACCCCTCCAATAGGACAATGCACCCCTCCAAATAGGACCATGCACCCCTCCAATAGGACCATGCACCCCTCTAATAGGAATCTGCACTCCATTGTATTCACTTTGTGCTCCCGCGTTTCAGGCTTCGATCCTGCCTCTCAAGCACTGTATCCTTCCATTGCACTCTATGTCTCCTCCACCGAGTCCCTTCTATTGACTGTGTCCCTCCAATGACTGGACATACTTTTTGTTAAAGAATTTTAAATGTTCAACAACCATAAACTATGATATATATGTATTTATTTGACGCACTTTTTGAGCAAACATCAATCATAGTAGAAAACTTCAAATAAGTGCGCCTGGTTTCTACATACAGTACTACTATTATTTACAGTTACAGTGTTATACACTGTAGTTTTAGCACATTTAAATATGTTTTCATTGATATAACCAAGTGGGGATAACCTCAAATAAAAGTTTAAATTTAATTGATCCAATTAATAATTAATTATCAAAAGTAAATATAATTTATGATATAATTATTAATTTTTAAACAATTAACTGTATTCATGTTTCTCCCTACAAACTTAGCTTTCCTCTACCTTGAATTTTAAAAAAATAATTAAACTTATATTATTACAATTTGCACTTAAAAATAAACACGCCATTAGGGGCCGTCCATAAAGTACGTCACGCTCCAGACGGGGGGAGGGGTTGTACGAAAGTGTGACAGTTTGTGACAGGGGAGAGGGGGTCCGCCTTGTGTGACGTCACACTGTTGTATATTAAATTTCGATTATTTTGTTAATAAAAAACAGCATTTTTGATCGAAAGTGTGACGTACTTTAGGGGGGGGGGTCCGAGATTTGTGACAGTTTGGGACAGGGGGGAGTTAAAATTGGTCAAAAATAGCGTGACGTGCCTTATGAAAGGCTTATGGACGGCCCCTTACATCTGAATTTGACTATTATTTCAATAAATTTACTGTTAACTGTAACTATACATTATACTGGTAACGGTAAAGCATCCGGTACACGAGTCACACCTAACATTACAAGTCAATTACTATGTACACCCGCCCTAGTCCTGCCACGCTCCACGGCTGCTAACAACCTGGTGCATGCCCAATGTTGCGTGCTGGGTGTGACTGTATTACAGGGCAAATCCGTCATGTTAGTACCAGTACACACCATACAAACATCAAGAAAACCATTGCTCTAAGAAGAACATCTGACCCCATACAACACACCAACCCCTTACAATACTTACAACACACACCAACCACTTACAATGCTTACAACACACACCAACCCTTTACAATGTTTACAACACACACCAACCCCTAACAATGCTTACAACACACACCAACCCCTTACAATGCTTACAACACACACCAACCCCTTACAATGCTTACAACACACACCAACCCCTTACAATACTTACAACACACATCAACCCCTTACAATGCTTACAACACACACCAACCCCTTACAATGATTACAACACACACCAACCCCTTACAATGCTTACAACACATCACTTTATTGCCTTTAAGCAGACGAGCTCAGTGTAATTATTTGATGCAGACAGTGGAGAAATGACAACATCATTTTATCAAGGAGAGTATCTGATGTCATTAATACGTGATACATAATCATGTGGAGTTCTATGAACAAAACCTAATATTTGAAAGTATAATTTTACGACGATATATATATGACAGCAGTGTAACGTCTGTAAACACGGTCAACTGTTTCTAATATGAGAGTTTGTACTTAATGGCTTCAATGGGAATTCATGTATATAGCCTACTTATATAAGAATATCGGTTCCAGTAAGAGTGAATCAATGCTGAGACAATGACAGAGTAAGACTGTACACTAAACCAATGACAGAGTAAGACGGTACACTAAACCAATGACAGAGTAAGACTGTACACTAAACCAATGACAGAGTAAGACTGTACACTAAAACAATGACAGAGTAAGACTGTACACTAAAACAATGACAGAGTAAGACGGTACACTAAAACAATGACAGAGTGAGACTGTACACTAAAACAATGACAGAGTAAGACGGTACACTAAACAATGACAGAGTAAGACGGTACACTAAAACAATGACAGAGTAAGACGGTACACCAAAACAATGACAGAGTAAGACTGTACACTAAAACAATGACAGAGTAAGACTGTACACTAAAACAATGACAGAGTAAGACTGTACACTAAAACAATGACAGAGTAAGACTGTACACTAAAACAATGACAGAGTAAGACTGTACACTAAAACAATGACAGAGTAAGACGGTACACTAAAACAATGACAGAGTGAGACTGTACACTAAAACAATGACAGAGTAAGACGGTACACTAAACAATGACAGAGTAAGACGGTACACTAAAACAATGACGGAGTAAGACGGTACACCAAAACAATGACAGAGTAAGACTGTACACTAAAACAATGACAGAGTAAGACTGTACACTAAAACAATGACAGAGTAAGACTGTACACTAAAACAATGACAGAGTAAGACTGTACACTAAAACAATGACAGAGTAAGACGGTACACTAAAACAATGACAGAGTAAGACTGTACACTAAAACAATGACAGAGTAAGACTGTACACTAAAACAATGACAGAGTAAGACTGTACACTAAAACAATGACAGAGTAAGACTGTACACTAAAACAATGACAGAGTAAGACTGTACACTAAAACAATGACAGAGTAAGACTGTACACTAAAACAATGACTTTAATGAGAATGTGTTCTTAAAAAATAGCATAAATAAGAAATATGACATCACCCCGCCCGCTAAAGTTTACTCCCGTTGACCCAATTACGGCAATGTGTTGTTAATTGTCTGCGTGTAAGTCACTCAGTGCTGTTGCTTGAATTACACGGGACTCTGATCTGTTCTTTAAGAGATTTGATCATTTCTTTATCTAAAATTCATACCTCTACTTCTACTATAATCTGATAAAAGATAGTTTCCTGTGTGTAATGACTGCACACAGTTACACACGAACACACCCACGATTTTGCTTCATTTAACAAAGTTACAAAGCCAGCAGTTTATAACCTATAAGAAGTTACGGCTAAAGCAAAGAGAACGGTGCGCTCAACTATTTACATTGTTATGGCCTTATGGCAGAGCGCGTACTTCGGGAAGGAATTGTTGTACTTTTACACTTAAAAAGGGAATAAGTCCAATTATTTTTATCAATAAACGTAATTAAGATTGTAGTTTTAGGGTCTGGGTTAGGTTTAGTTGTCTATTTTTTAAATTAAAATAGAAAAAACAAATATAGCAGCGAAAAATACCATTTATCGAGCGCACCGTTCTCTTTGCTTTTACCGAAGTTACAATAATAAACTGAAATGTATAGTTACATGAGTACACGAATGTTGACGTACAGGAATGTTTACAAAAGTGATCACACAATCTCAGCTTTCCCCATGAATGAATGTGGGGCGCTAGTACGGCGTATTCTAGATATCTTGGTTGTGTGTCAGCTGTTAGTGTTAGGGAGAGATATGAGCAACACCGTGTGTTATACTTCTACAAGGATAGCTGCAATCATGACTTCTCTCATTCTTTGTTCGTTTAGCTTTAAATGTGTTAAAATGCCCCCCCCCCTTTTCAGGACGCTGTCACCATTTGAGATGACATCTTATATGACGAAAGTTTACCTACTGTATTTGTATGTAACTATCGCAGCTAGTCACATCACAATCAGTCACTTATCCCCATCTGTTGTTTACAATATACCAATCTGCACACATCGGTCGTATCTGTCATCTACAATATAGCAATATGCACCCATCTGTCGTATCTGTCATCTATTATGTACCAATCTGCACACATCGGTCGTATCTATCATCTACAATATACCAATCTTCCCCCATCTGTCATATCTGTCATTTACAATATACCAATCTTCCCCCATCTGTCGTATCTGTCATCTACAATGTAACAATCTGCCACTAACCGTGTTGGATAGACTGGTATCCGAGCGAGCTCATGTGATGCCACTCATGGATGTCACGAAACTCCACATCTTGACCTCTCATTGGGTCAGACACACCCACAAGATTCAGCAAGTATCCCGCGCCCCTCAGCCCCAAGGTCAGCGCCCCTGCCCATAGCAGGACGACACCCAACCTGAGTGGTCGCTGGCGTAGCATATTGGAATGTTTGGCACTAAATCTCCAGACTAGTTCCCCGCATCTTGGTACTCCAACGGTCTCTCAAATGTTAGCACAGCACACGCAGAACAGTTCCACTTAGTATTACATGTGATCCACGGCTAAAGAGGTCTCCCGCGTTCAGCTATGTAGACTAAGGAATGACACGGTTGGAAACCCCGCTGTTGTAATCACATGTCTGGTACAAAAGCTGAACTGAAGTAAGCAAGCCGAAAGACTGTCAAAACTCGTGACTGTGCGTGTGGTTTAAAGAAACAGCAAGTCTTTTCCCAATTCTCTCGGCCGGGCGACGCGTGGCAGGGCCGGGTTTCACTCACGCTGGCTCCCAGGTCTGTCGACTGCCCCTGTCACCAGCTACTGGTTTGTCACACACAGTAGTCGGCTGGAACCTGGGTTTCCCTGCTAGCTGTCGCCTGCTGAAATAACGTTGGAGTAGTGACCAGATAAGAGAGCACGTAAACTGATGAGTTTAAATACGCAGACAAAACAATTGTCTTCTAATATGTTGCACGGAAACACGCTGAAACAAGATGGGCAGGGCTGGGTTAGGTGGTAGGGCTTTCAGGGTGGGAGCAGGGGGTTTAAAAGGGAAGGGGTCCTTGTCACGTGGTGTCGTTGTCCCGTGTCCCTCGCGTGCGCGCGCGCGCCTCAAACCCGATTTCGCAGATCGATACCATCGGGTATTGGTAAAAATAAAAAAAATCTTCAAAGGGATTTTAGATCGTATGTCATTGTAATTGGACACATAAAAAAATAGAAGGTTTATTCATCGAGCTGATTTAATGTGGAGGTCATCATGTTATAGGTGTAACTACCATCTCTGAGTGACGTCATCATCTTACAGGGGTAACTACCATCTCTGAGTGACGTCATCATGTTATAGGTGTAACTACCATCTCTGAGTGACGTCATCATGTTATAGGTGTAACTACCATCTCTGAGTGACGTCATCATGTTATAGGTGTAACTACCATCTCTGAGTGACGTCATCATCTTACAGGGGTAACTACCATCTCTGAGTAACGTCATCATCTTACAGGGGTAACTACCATCTCTGAGTGACGTCATCATGTTATAGGTGTAACTACCATCTCTGAGTGACGTCATCATGTTATAGGTGTAACTACCATCTCTGAGTGACGTCATCATCTTACAGGGGTAACTACCATCTCTGAGTGACGTCATCATGTTATAGGTGTAACTACCATCTCTGAGTGACGTCATCATGTTATAGGTGTAACTACCATCTCTGAGTGACGTCATCATGTTATAGGTGTAACTACCATCTCTGAGTGACGTCATCATGTTATAGGTGTAACTACCATCTCTGAGTGACGTCATCATGTTATAGGTGTAACTACCATCTCTGAGTGACGTCATCATGTTATAGGTGTAACTACCATCTCTGAGTGACGTCATCATGTTATAGGTGTAACTACCATCTCTGAGTGACGTCATCATGTTATAGGTGTAACTACCATCTCTGAGTGACGTCATCATGTTATAGGTGTAACTACCATCTCTGAATGACGTCATTATGTTATATGTGTAACTACCATCTCTGAGTGACGTCATCATGTTATAGGTGTAACTACCATCTCTGAGTGACGTCATCATGTTATAGGTGTAACTACCATCTCTGAATGACGTCATTATGTTATAGGTGTAACTACCATCTCTGAGTGACGTCATCATGTTATAGGTGTAACTACCATCTCTGAGTGACGTCATCATGTTATAGGTGTAGCTACCATCTCTGAGTGACGTCATCATGTTATAGGTGTAACTACCATCTCTGAGTGACGTCATCATGTTATAGGTGTAACTACCATCTCTGAGTGACGTCATCATGTTATAGGTGTAACTACCATCTCTGAGTGACGTCATCATGTTATAGGTGTAACTACCATCTCTGAGTGACGTCATCATGTTATAGGTGTAACTACCATCTCTGAGTGACGTCATCATGTTATAGGTGTAACAACCATCTCTGAGTGACGTCATCATGTTATAGGTGTAACTACCATCTCTGAGTGACGTCATCATGTTATGGGTGTAACTACCATCTCTGAGTGACGTCATCATGTTATAGGTGTAACTACCATCTCTGAGTGACGTCATCATGTTATAGGTGTAACTACCATCTCTGAGTGACGTCATCATGTTATAGGTGTAACTACCATCTCTGAGTGACGTCATCATGTTATGGGTGTAACTACCATCTCTGAGTGACGTCATCATCTTACAGGGGTAACTACCATCTCTGAGTGACGTCATCATGTTATAGGTGTAACTACCATCTCTGAGTGACGTCATCATGTTATAGGTGTAACTACCATCTCTGAGTGACGTCATCATCTTACAGGGGTAACTCCCATCTCTGAGTGACGTCATCATGTTATAGGTGTAACTACCATCTCTGAGTGACGTCATCATGTTATAGGTGTAACTACCATCTCTGAGTGACGTCATCATGTTATAGGTGTAACTACCATCTCTGAGTGACGTCATCATGTTATAGGTGTAACTACCATCTCTGAGTGACGTCATCATGTTATAGGTGTAACTACCATCTCTGAGTGACGTCATCATGTTATGGGTGTAACTACCATCTCTGAGTGACGTCATCATCTTACAGGGTAACTACCATCTCTGAGTGACGTCATCATGTTATAGGTGTAACTACCATCTCTGAGTGACGTCATCATGTTATAGGTGTAACTACCATCTCTGAGTGACGTCATCATGTTATGGGTGTAACTACCATCTCTGAGTGACGTCATCATCGTACAGGTGTAACTACCATCTCTGAGTGACGTCATCATGTTATAGGTGTAACTACCATCTCTGAGTGACGTCATCATGTTATGGGTGTAACTACCATCTCTGAGTGACGTCATCATGTTATAGGTGTAACTACCATCTCTGAGTGACGTCATCATGTTATAGGTGTAACTACCATCTCTGAGTGACGTCATCATGTTATAGGTGTAACTACCATCTCTGAGTGACGTCATCATGTTATGGGTGTAACTACCATCTCTGAGTGACGTCATCATCTTACAGGGGTAACTACCATCTCTGAGTGACGTCATCATGTTATAGGTGTAACTACCATCTCTGAGTGACGTCATCATGTTATAGGTGTAACTACCATCTCTGAGTGACGTCATCATCTTACAGGGGTAACTACCATCTCTGAGTGACGTCATTATGTTATGGGTGTAGCTACCATCTCTGAGTGACGTCATCATGTTATAGGTGTAACTACCATCTCTGAGTGACGTCATCATCTTACAGGGGTAACTACCATCTCTGAGTGACGTCATCATGTTATAGGTGTAACTACCATCTCTGAGTGACGTCATCATGTTATAGGTGTAACTACCATCTCTGAGTGACGTCATCATGTTATAGGTGTAACTACCATCTCTGAGTGACGTCATCATCTTACAGGGGTAACTACCATCTCTGAGTGACGTCATCATGTTATAGGTGTAACTACCATCTCTGAATGACGTCATCATGTTATGGGTGTAACTACCATCTCTGAGTGACGTCATCATGTTATAGGTGTAACTACCATCTCTGAGTGACGTCATCATGTTATAGGTGTAACTACCATCTCTGAGTGACGTCATCATCTTACAGGGGTAACTACCATCTCTGAGTGACGTCATCATGTTATAGGTGTAACTACCATCTCTGAATGACGTCATCATGTTATGGGTGTAACTACCATCTCTGAGTGACGTCATCATGTTATAGGTGTAACTACCATCTCTGAGTGACGTCATCATGTTATAGGTGTAACTACCATCTCTGAGTGACGTCATCATCTTACAGGGGTAACTACCATCTCTGAGTGACGTCATCATGTTATAGGTGTAACTACCATCTCTGAGTGACGTCATCATGTTATAGGTGTAACTACCATCTCTGAGTGACGTCATCATGTTATGGGTGTAACTACCATCTCTGAGTGACGTCATCATCTTACAGGGGTAACTACCATCTCTGAGTGACGTCATCATGTTATAGGTGTAACTACCATCTCTGAGTGACGTCATCATGTTATAGGTGTAACTACCATCTCTGAGTGACGTCATCATCTTACAGGGGTAACTACCATCTCTGAGTGACGTCATTATGTTATGGGTGTAGCTACCATCTCTGAGTGACGTCATCATGTTATAGGTGTAACTACCATCTCTGAGTGACGTCATCATCTTACAGGGGTAACTACCATCTCTGAGTGACGTCATCATGTTATAGGTGTAACTACCATCTCTGAGTGACGTCATCATGTTATAGGTGTAACTACCATCTCTGAGTGACGTCATCATGTTATAGGTGTAACTACCATCTCTGAGTGACGTCATCATCTTACAGGGGTAACTACCATCTCTGAGTGACGTCATCATGTTATAGGTGTAACTACCATCTCTGAGTGACGTCATCATCTTACAGGGGTAACTACCATCTCTGAATGACGTCATTATGTTATGGGTGTAGCTACCATCTCTGAGTGACGTCATCATCTTATAGGGGTAACTACCATCTCTGAGTGACGTCATCATGTTATAGGTGTAACTACCATCTCTGAGTGACGTCATCATCTTACAGGGGTAACTACCATCTCTGAATGACGTCATTATGTTATGGGTGTAGCTACCATCTCTGAGTGACGTCATCATCTTATAGGTTAACTACCATCTCTGAATGACGTCATCATGTTATAGGTGCAACTACCATCTCTAGATGACGTCATCATGTTTTAGATGTAGCTACCCTCTCTGGATGACGTCATCATATTTTAGATGTAGCTACCATCTCTGGATGACGTCATCATGTTTTAGATGTAACTACCATCTGTGGGTGACGCCTAGGTCAAATTCAACCAGTGTTTTGTAGTACACTATGGTAAATGTGCATGTTGAGGTGACAGCGATATACAATAATATTACACACACTCTGTCCTCAACTGGTAGGAATGTAAATACTAGGGGTGTACCGGATTCAATTTTTTTTAAAAATCTGCCCGGAGTCCAGCCGGATTTGGTCGGATTTATAATGTGAAATCGGGCCGGAGCCGAAGCCGGAGCCAGATTTGTGAAAATGGCTGGATTCCGGATTTAGTAGAACCGGAGCCGAAATCCGGTACACCCCTAATAATTAAAAACAGTTTGGGTTGGTTCATAATTTACGACAGTAACATGAAATACGACAGTAACATGAAATCAGGGCTGTCTTAACGCATAGGCCCGTTGGGCATTTTCCCGTGGGCCCGTGAGCATAGGGGCCCCATGGGAATATGATTATTTATATATATTATGTATATTTATTTTTTATTCCTGAGGGTGGGGGCACACTCTTTCTTTGTCCAGGGGCCAAAAATGGTGTAAAGACGGCTCTGCATGAAATACGACAGTAACACGAAATACGACAGTAACATGAAATATGACAGTAACATGAAATATGACAGTAACATGATATACGACAGTAACATGATATACGACAGTAACATGATATACGACAGTAACATGAAATATGAAAGTAACATGAAATATGACAGTAACATGAAATACGACAGTAACATGAAATACGACAGTAACATGAAATATGACAGTAACATGAAATATGACAGTAACATGAAATTTTGACAGTAACATGATATACGACAGTAAGATGAAATATGACAGTAACATGAAATATGACAGTAACATGAAATATGACCGTAACATGATATACGACAGTAACATGAAATATGACAGTAACATGAAATATGACAGTAACATGAAATACGACAGTAAGATGAAATATGACAGTAACATGAAATACGACAGTAACATGAAATACGACAGTAACATGAAATATGACAGTAACATGATATACGACAGTAAGATGAAATATGACAGTAACATGAAATATGACAGTAACATGAAATATGACCGTAACATGATATACGACAGTAAGATGAAATATGACAGTAACATGAAATATGACAGTAACATGAAATACGACAGTAAGATGAAATATGACAGTAACATGAAATACGACAGTAACATGAAATACGACAGTAACATGAAATATGACAGTAACATGATATACGACAGTAAGATGAAATATGACAGTAACATGAAATATGACAGTAACATGAAATATGACAGTAACATGATATACGACAGTAAGATGAAATATGACAGTAACATGAAATATGACAGTAACATGAAATACGACAGTAAGATGAAATATGACAGTGACATGAAATACGACAGTAACATGAAATACGACAGTAACATGATATATGACAGTAACATGAAATATGACAGTGACATGATATATGACAGTAACATGATATACGACAGTAACATGAAATACGACAGTAAGATGAAATACGACAGTAAGATGAAATACGACAGTAAGATGAAATACGACAGTAAGATGAAATACGACAGTAAGATGAAATACGACAGTAAGATGAAATAGACAGTAACATGAAATATGACAGTAACATGAAATACGACAGTAACATGCTGATCGCTGTCTTTTATAGCTCAACCCAAGCCTTCAGTTGACGGCTGCTTATAGAGCAGGGGTCGGGAAACAATGGCTCGCGAGCCAGATGTGGCTCTATTGATGACGGCATCTGGCTCGCAGACAAATGTTTGATTATTAAAAAAGAGAAAGGTTTATTCAGACTCCTTTGATCTACAATATTAATTGCATATAAAAAACAGCATATCAATATTATTAAAAAGGATTCAGAGACAATTATTGTACTTTTAGTGTTGAAATTACACAAAATGCTCACATTTACATGAATTTTTAGTTTTAAGCATAATGTATGGCTCTCACAGATTTACTTTTCAAAATATGTGGTGTCTATGGCTCTGTCACATAAAATAATGTCCCGACCCCTGTTATAGAGTAACAAATGTTACATCTGACTTGACGGCTTCATAGTGGTGGTTCATAGAGAAACAAATGTTACATCTGACTTGACGGCTTCATAGTGGTGGTTCATAGAGAAACAAATGTTACTTATGATCTGACAACTGAACAGTGTGTAATACGTCATCTTGTTATTTGATAACAAACACGTTTTCAATAAAACCATATTTGTTGGAGCTCAAGTAAAAAACTGTTTTACTGGAGAGTAGGGGATTGCGCCACTCACGAGAAATGCCCCTGTTGAATTGAGTCATATGGTCGGCTACCTGCAGCTGTTGGCCGCACTTGTATTTTGTGTTCTGTTCTAAATGTTTTATCTGAGTGAGACATTGCTCGACTGAATATTTTAAAAACAACAGGGGAGTTAACCGTGTAAAGGTAATTTCAGAGCTATGTTAAAATTACTTGGCTGAAATACAATAAAATTGTTATCCTATTTAAAAAGTCTTGTAAAGTTAAATTAGGGGCACCATGTGGCCAATTATCAGCGCAACCTAATCTAATGACAGACACATGTTTTAGTCTCTCAATTTTGAACGCCCCCAAACCTTCGAAAAAAATTATTTAAATTAGAAAGTGACAAGTTGCTCATTACAGACGTGCTGCTTCAAAATGTGCTGCTTCAAAATGTGCTGATTGAAAATGTGCTGATTGAAAATGTGCTGCTTCAAATTGTACTGATTGAAAATGTGCTGCTTCAAAATGTACTGATTGAAAATGTGCTGATTGAAAATGTGTTGATTGAAAATGTGCTGCTTCAAAATGTGCTGCTTCAAAATGTGCTGCTTCAAAATGTGCTGATTCAGAATGTGCTGATTCAGAAATATTTTTTTTTAAAAATTGTATCGGACTTCTGATCACTTTGGCTTAGTCACGTGACCACATTGGAATTCTCACACTCGATAACTTGACAATTTTAAAAACACACCTCTGGTTTGATTTCATGATCTCCCCAATCAATATCGGGCCCATTAGCTAGTTAAAGTATCGAACGTCAACACTTCAGGCAGTTCTTCCCAACTCTAGCTAGTAGACCTCAGTAATACACTTGGGTTGTTCAACGGGTTGGCGTAGACCTCAGTAATACACTTGGGTTGTTCAACGGGTTGGCGTAGACCTCAGTAATACACTTGGGCTGTTCAACGGGTTGGCGTAGACCTCAGTAATACACTTGGGTTGTTCAACGGGTTGGCGTAGACCTCAGTAATACACTTGGGCTGTTCAACGGGTTGGCGTAGACCTCAGTAATACACTTGGGCTGTTCAACGGGTTGGCGTAGACCTCAGTAATACACTTGGGTTGTTCAACGGGTTGGCGTAGACCTCAGTAATACACTTGGGTTGTTCAACGGGTTGGCGTAGACCTCAGTAATATACTTGGGTTGTTCAACGGGTTGGCGTAGACCTCAGTAATACACTTGGGCTGTTCAACGGGTTGGCGTAGACCTCAGTAATACACTTGGGCTGTTCAACGGGTTGGTGTAGACCTCAGTAATACACCTGGGTTGTTCAACGGGTTGGCGTAGACCTCAGTAATACACTTGGGTTGTTCAACGGGTTGGCGTAGACCTCAGTAATACACTTGGGTTGTTCAACGCGTTGGCGTAGACCTCAGTAATACACTTGGGTTGTTCAACGGGTTGGCGTAGACCTCAGTAATACACATGGGTTGTTCAACGGGTTGGCGTAGACCTCAGTAATACACTTGGGCTGTTCAACGGGTTGGCGTAGACCTCAGTAATACACTTGGGTTGTTCAACGGGTTGGCGTAGACCTCAGTAATACACTTGGGCTGTTCAACGGGTTGGCGTAGACCTCAGTAATACATTTGGGTTGTTCAACGGGTTGGCGTAGACCTCTCTAATACACTTGGGTTGTTCAACGGGTTGGCGTAGACCTCTCTAATACACTTGGGTTCAGAGCCGTCTTTACACTAGTTTGGGCCCCCGGGCAAAAAAAAATAGTGTTGGGCCCCTTCCCCGCAGGAATAAAAAATAAATATACATAATATATATTAATAAACATATTCCCATGGGGCCCCCTATGCTCGTCGGCCCCCGGGCAAATGCCCAACGGGCCTATACGTTAAGACGGCCCTGCTTGGGTTGTTCAACGGGTTTGCGCAGAACTCAATAATACACTTGGTTAGTTCAATGGGTTGGCGCAGACCTCAGTAATACATTTGTTTTGTTCAGCGGGTTGGCGAAAGGCGTTAGCAAAATAAAATATTTCTCATAAACTGCCTGAACTGATGGGTAATCGTTGAATTCAAGTATCCAATTATTATTTGGCGAGCCTTTAACATTTAGTCGTAAACTGATTTCTTCTCTGTTGTATCTCAGTGTTGTCTCTACCTCCTTGGTAGCATTTTAAAGGTCAATATGTCAGATATATCATATAGAAATAATGCGATAAAGCTTTTGAATGAAATGCATTATACAAAAACAAAACATCTACTTTTGTATTATTTAATTAATAAAGCTTTAATTTATTGTTTTGATTACACAATTTGTTTATGTATATTGCACTTTAAAGGTCGACCGGATAACTCCAAAGATATTGTTTTATTACCAGGTTTTTACCACGTTTTTATTAACTCACTTTCGTTCCTGTTTGTCTGTCAACAATTTTTAAAATCTGCAAATGTAAAATTAAGCCACTTCTGATGGACCTAGAGATCTCAAAATTTTGCCACAGATAGATCTTGGATGACAATGCATTGTATCAAAATTTCAGATCGATCGAATGTACCGTTATTAAATTATTGAACTTTTTAGTTTATCTATATATAAGCATATGTATTATCCGTCTGCTCTTGTTTACATTACATTCACGTGCCGAGTTCACACCAACTCCGACCACATCAACCATGTTTAACATCAAAGGGAGATCAGTCATTTCCAGTCTGTAAATGTTTGTCAGGCAATGCGTATTATATTTGAACATAATCAATACTTCAAAACTCACCATAGCGTACACTTAGACTAAAATGAATAAAATAAATAGAAGTAAAAAATTTACCACGTTTTTATAAGCGGACTAAAAAGAAGAAAATAAATTTTGTTTTCACAGAATTGTGAAGTAAAAATCTTTTTCTGTATTGATAAAAATTTCAAACTTATATGCTCAAGTACTATGATGTAATATGACTAATATACAAACCCGTAAAATCAAAGTTTTTGACTATAAATCCCTTATATATGAGACATAACTAACAGTATTGATTATGTTCAATCGCGACAAACATTTACAGACTGAATCTGTCTTAACTCCCCTTTGCTTTATAACCCCGGGGGGGGGGAAGGGAGGGGAAAGATCTTGTCACCGATTGCTGGAACGAGCTCAGCGTGACACGTAAAATGTAAACAAAAGCACGATGTTGCGTCAACGCGCGAACTGAACTATCACGTGGAAAAAAACAATAACAAACCGCGACATTGAATTACATAAGCCGTATAGAGATAAACTAAAGATGCATTAATTTGATTACGGTACGTTCGATCGATCTGAAATTTTGATACGATGCAATGTTAGGTGACACGGGTCGGTGTGCCGAATTTCAGCTCAATGGCATCACGGAAAGTGGGTCATTTTTTTACTTTTGTTTTTCCGTCCGCCCAAGAGAGAGACGGCGGTGAAGTTAATATAAGGGATTTAATAAAACAAACCCGTAAAAACAAAGTTTTTGACTATAAATCCCTTATATATGAGACATAACTAAAAATAGTGATTATGTTCAACGCGACAAACATTTACAGACTGAAACCGAAATTATCTCCCCTGGCTTTAAAACTGGGGGAACGGGGGAGGGGCTGTGGACATGGACGGTTGGCGTCAACGCGTTAACTCAACTCCTGGTGTAAACCACCTGTTTAAAACACGAGATGTGTTCACCGATGGCTGGCCTGAAGTCAAGTGACCCGTAAAATGTAAACAATAGCGACTGCTACATATAGTTTTATATAGATAAACTAAAAATGCATTAATTTAATTACGGTATGTTCGATCGATCTGAAATTTTGATACAATGCATTGTTATGTGACACAAGACTATGTGCAAAATTTCAGCTCGATAGCAGCACGGAAAGTGGGTCATTTTTTACTTTTGTTTTTCCGCCTGCCCGACCAAGACAGAGACGGCCGTGAAGTTAATATAAGGTATTTGAATAAAAAAAAACCCGTAAAAACAAAGTTTTCGACTATAAATCCCTCATATATGAGACATAACTAACAGTAATGATTATTTTCAAACGCGACAAACATTTACAGACTAAATCTGTCTTAATTCAACTTTGCTTCATAACCCTGGGGGGTGGAGGGGGGTGGGGGTGGGAGAGGGGAAAAGTCTGGTCATCGATCGCTAGCCCGAGCTCAGCGTGACACGTAAAATGTAAACAAAAGCACGCCGGTACTTCGATGGGTCGCGTCAACGCGTGACTGAACAATCCCGTGAAAAAAACAATAACAAAAAGTGAATTTTGAATTACATACGTTATTTAAGGATAAACTAAAAATGCATAAATTTAATTACGGTTCATTTCGATCGATCTGAAATTTTGAAACGACGCATTGTTAGGTGAGACGGGTCCGTGTGCCAAATTTCAGCGCGATCGGATCACGGGAAGTGGGTCATTTTTTACTTTTATTTTTCCGCCCGCCCAAGGCAGACAGAGAGAGATGACGACAGAACGACAGAGACGGCGGTGAAGTTAATATAAGGGATTTAAATAAAACAAACCCGTAAAAACAAAGTTTTTGACTATAAATCCCTTATATATGAGACATAACTAACAGTATTGATTATTTTCAAACGCGACAAACATTTACAGACTGAATCCTTCTTAACTCAACTTTGCTTCATAACCCTGGGGGTGGGGGTGGGGGAGAGGGGAAAAGTCTGGTCACCGGTCGCTGTGTGGCTACCAGCCTGATCCACTCCCCTATTAATGAACTGTGTAGCTACCAGCCTGATCCATTCCCCTAGTAATGAACTGTGTGGCTACCAGCCTGATCCACTCCCCTAGCAATGAACTGTGTGGCTACCAGCCTGATCCATTCCCCTAGTAATGAACTGTGTGGCTACCAGCCTGATCCACTCCCCTAGCAATGAACTGTGTGGCTACCAGCCTGATCCACTCCCCTAGTAATGAACTGTGTGGCTACCAGCCTGATCCACTCCCATAGTAATGAACTGTGTAGCTACCAGGATGATTCACTCCCCTAGTAATGAATGATGAACTGTGTGGCTACCAGCCTGATCCACTCCCCTAGTAATGAACTGTGTGGCTACCAGCCTGATCCACTCCCCTAGTGATGAACTGTGTGGCTACCAGCCTGATCCACTCCCCTAGTAATGAACTGTGTGGCTACCAGCCTGATCCACTCCCCTAGCAATGAACTGTGTGGCTACCAGCCTGATCCACTCCCCTAGTAATGAACTGTGTGGCTACCAGCCTGATCCACTCCCCTAGCAATGAACTGTGTGGCTACCAGGATGATCCACTCCCCTAGTAATGAACTGTGTGGCTACCAGCCTGATCCACTCCCCTAGTAATGAACTGTGTGGCTACCAGCCTGATCCACTCCCCTAGTAATGAACTGTGTGGCTACCAGCCTGATCCACTCCCCTAGTAATGAACTGTGTGGCTACCAGCCTGATCCACTCCCCTAGTAATGAACTGTGTGGCTACCAGCCTGATCCACTCCCCTAGCAATGAACTGTGTGGCTACCAGCCTGATCCACTCCCCTAGTAATGAACTGTGTGGCTACCAGCCTGATCCACTCCCCTAGCAATGAACTGTGTGGCTACCAGGATGATCCACTCCCCTAGTAATGAACTGTGTGGCTACCAGCCTGATCCACTCCCATAGTAATGAACTGTGTAGCTACCAGGATGATTCACTCCCCTAGTAATGAATGATGAACTGTGTGGCTACCAGCCTGATCCACTCCCCTAGTAATGAACTGTGTGGCTACCAGCCTGATCCACTCCCCTAGCAATGAACTGTGTGGCTACCAGCCTGATCCACTCCCCTAGTAATGAACTGTGTGGCTACCAGGATGATTCACTCCCCTAGTAATGAATGATGAACTGTGTGGCTACCAGGATGATCCACTCCCCTAGTAATGAACTGTGTGGCTACCAGCCTGATCCACTCCCATAGTAATGAACTGTGTAGCTACCAGGATGATTCACTCCCCTAGTAATGAATGATGAACTGTGTGGCTACCAGCCTGATCCACTCCCCTAGTAATGAATGATGAACTGTGTGGCTACCAGCCTGATCCACTCCCCTAGTGATGAACTGTGTGGCTACCAGCCTGTTGATTAAACCTTTTAGATCTAATAATTAAATTCGAGTGGAGGACCATGAGTAGGTTCGAATTTAATTGTGGGATAATATATTTTAAGCTATTTTCCCCTAGTTTATCGCTGGTTTTAAATATTAAATTATATGGCTTGATGAAGTTATACTCATGTAATGCTACATGTTAAATGTCTTAAAAGGCAAATGCCTTCTATCCCTTGTATTATACTACATAATTCTTTTAATTATTTATTCGCTGATTCACCAAAGCAGTAAGACTTCAACAGCTGTATCCTGACTCATGACAAATTTATGAGAGGCGTCTGGGAAAGGGAGAGTTTACAGCTGTGTCGCGACACCCCTCTACCCACCTTTTATATTACACTGCCCCAAGTGTGGAGTATCACCACCAATCCCCATGTTACATCCACTAAGCAACCTCTCACCATTTCATGACCACCAAGCCACCTCTCACCATTTCATGACCACCAAGCCACCTCTCACCATTTCATGACCACCAAGCCACATCTCACCATTTCATGACCACCAAGCCACCTCTCACCATTTCATGACCACCAAGCCACCTCTCACCATTTCATGACCACCAAGCCACCTCTCACTATTTCATGACCACCAAGCCACCTCTCACCATTACCAACTCACCTTGCATGACCACCAATTCACCTATAACAATTTACAACATCTCACCTTCTCACACCACAACCAGCCCAACGTCTACTATCATACACCACATTGACTATACAACCTATACCACACCATCCCACCAATAGCTCACCACTCACAGCTGGCCTATACCACACCATCCAGCTCACCACTCATAGCTGGCCTATACCACACCATCCAGCTCACCACTCATAGCTGGCCTATACCACACCATCCCGCTCACCACTCATAGCTGGCCTATACCACACCATCCCGCCAATAGCTCACCACTCATAGCTGGCCTATACCACACCATCCAGCTCACCACTCATAGCTGGCCTATACCACACCATCCAGCTCACCACTCATAGCTGGCCTATACCACACCATCCAGCTCACCACTCCTTGCTGGCAGGTCCATTTTTGTATAGGTTATCAATCAATAGTCACCATTTGTAGCCCCACAATCCCCCCCCCCATTTTCCCAATGTATAAAGCCCTTGAACTATTCACGGTAAAGTAAGGAATACTTCTTATATTTAATTCAGCTTCTGTTTTTGAGTCAGGATGGAAATTTGAACATAAGTCACTGAGGTCATAGGTCACTGAGGTCATAAGTCAATGAGGTCATAAGTCACTGATGTCATAAGTCACTTAGGTCATGCGACATTTTTTAATAAGAATAGCATTAATGATATTTAACATATTTAAAATTAAAATAAACTAGACGCCCCGCGGCGTAGCATACGCCACTGACTTGTTCATGGAGAGTGCAAAGAAAGTGGAGAAAAAACGGACACAAACAACAGCACGAAGAAATAAAAAAACGCAAAGTGAACGTTTGTTTGGGAGGGGGGGTACTGCCAACTCATTGTTGGTTTTGGAGACATTTGTAGGCGAAATTCGGTACACCCCTAACTTCTATGAAGTCGGCTATAAAACGATAATCGGTTTAAAATCGGTGTTACATAATCGATAATCGGTTTTCAAAACAAAAAAACAAAACAACACGCAATTAACAACCCTAGATATGACTAGCCCTCGCTAGGGTCGGCCAATCACAGTTTATGTTTATGGGATGGTAGTATTAAATGGGAGGCAACCTCAGGTGCATATCTTCACGTTTACTCACTATTTTTATTTACTTGGTGCTGCTTTTTGTGTCTGTACTCTCGCCCCCCCCTCCAACCATTCTTTGCACTGTCTATGATGAGCAAGTCTGCGGCGTATGTTATACAATAAAGGGGTAAAAGAACGGGCACAAACAGACATTAAAAAAAAACACAAACAAAACACACACAACAATGTATTTGCTGGATCTT
This sequence comes from Ampullaceana balthica, assembly GCA_944989445.1. Taxonomy (NCBI): domain Eukaryota; kingdom Metazoa; phylum Mollusca; class Gastropoda; family Lymnaeidae; genus Ampullaceana; species Ampullaceana balthica. The sequence continues at coordinate 716,295 of CALYLW010000915.1, forward strand.
GAACCCAGGACCTTCCCCGCATGAGGCGGACGTGTTATCCAGTACACTACGAATCTCAAGTTTTCTGTGAAGGAACAATGCAAGTGAAACGCAAGGACTATTGTTGGTCACCCCTCCACTACCTTCACTTTCCAACCGTTAACTGTGATTAGTTGACCCCAGCGAGGGTCATTCGCCATGCTTGTTTCCACATACTTGCTTGCGTCGTGGTGTCGCGCATGGTCCCATGAAGAGACCTATATATATATAGATTTTCAATTTAAACACACCGTAACTTACAAACTTGCGGCTATCATGGATCTCAAAGTCCAATTACTGCTTTTGGAATTTAAACACACAAAAAAAGAAATTTTGTTTTCTAGACTCTGCACATGTAAGGTGGTATTAAACATATATAATCACGACTCATATTTAAGCAAACATTTTCTAATCATTTTATTAAGTAGTCATGAACTTATCCATCACAAACTCCTACACCTAAAATGAATACATAAATAATAATTACAGATAATAATAAAGAAGTGGTCATCTAGCAAATATTCTGTTTATCCACCTTCCCATCTGGCGAAACCACTGCTATAAACTAGTGCTTGTTGGAGTT